>CM030374.1:1493905-2051595 GCA_003604175.2 Clonorchis sinensis | reverse complement strand
GCCGACCGGTTCCGTATGACAGGTTTGTGCAGGTTTTCAGCGATCATATACTCTGGGTTTCACATCGTTACCAACTGCTTGCGGACAGCGCAAATTGTCCGTGTTCTCATCCTATGGGCGAGCATAAGTCTGTCTGGTCACTAGTGACGAGCAAATGCCATTCACATGCCCGCCATTCATATATTTGTTTAAGCAGACATATATGTATGGGGGTATAATGGCATGATGCACAGTTGTATACATGTGAATACGTCAGTTATTCATGTGTACATGTGTACCATTTCACCATTGGTGGTGAACAAAACCAACGAATGATGCGAGATTGTTAAAATTTCGTAACAATGACACAATTGCTGTAGCTCTTCGTGGTTGAGGCGACAACAAAATAGCGTGTGTTCATCTGCGTCTGGTCTTGAAATAGACAGTGTACCGTTTAGCTGTGATATTGTCCTGACACAATTAGCTTAATGCGTTGTGATTAGTCAAGTAAAGTTTCTTGTGCTGATATTTTAGTTTTCCGAAAGAAAGGCACATCAAGATGGATAATTTTGCTGTTCCTCAAGCAGACTTTTGACTGGTAACCTGTTTATCTTTCTCAACATATGTCTGGCCCTTCTTGCTCCAACACCATTTTTGCCCACTTCGTAATCTATCGGTGTATGGAAACAATAAGTTTGGACTTTTCTGTTTGTACACAAAATCCTTTTAAAATGGTCCCAATGTTTTTCGTTTGCGAATTTGACAGTGCGAAATTGAGTGTACCAGACGTGTAGTCCTAATTCAAAACAGCTAACAAAGAGTGTTTCACATAGAGGGGCCTAGCCACGCGCCATGGGTTGGCGCGGGATACGTTGGTCTTGTGATGGAATGTGAGAACGAGGTTGCAAGATCAGCGTTGCTCTCTCTGCCTATAATTCTTGTCTTTGAGAGAAGCGGTGTTTAATGTCAAACATTATGCACAGACTGAATAGGTCAAACTGACTTCCCGGATGTTTTCTATATTTCCCACGGAACGGTGGTCTTACCAACCGGCTTAGAGCGTCTGTTTTACATAACACTGGAACATTCTGGACGAACTGGACAAGTTGATTAAAAGTCGATTTTTCTTAACATTCTACAACTCATTACTTCCAGAAGAATGAACAGGAACAGATAACATTTGACGTACAGCGGAATTAATTGCATCGCCTTCAACGATTTCTCACAGTCCACTCAACTAACCGAGTAACCAATTATCAAACCAACGCTTCACTGTATATCCAACTAATTAAACGCCTATGTATTCAACTCTCTAGCTAGTTATTCGTCTATCCATCTATCTATCTATCTATCTATCTATCTATCTATCTATCTATCTATCTATCTATCTATCTATCTATCTATCTATCTATCTATCTATCTATCTATCTATCTATCTATCTATCTATCTATCTATCTATCTATCTATCTATCTATCTATCTATCTATCTATCTATCTATCTATCTATCTATCTATCTATCTATCTATCTATCTATCTATCTATCTATCTATCTATCTATCTATCTATCTATCTATCTATCTATCTATCTATCTATCTATCTATCTATCTATCTATCTATCTATCTATCTATCTATCTATCTATCTATCTATCTATCTGTCTATCTGTCTGTCTGTCTGCCTATCTTCCAACCATACATCCATCCACCCAGCCACCCACCCATTCCTCCATATATATATCCGTCTATCTATCTATCTTCCTATCTGTCTATCTAGTAGACGTTCATTTGGCTGTCACCAAATTTGCCATCTCTCTGAGAAACTTCGTTCACTGTACCATACTAAAACAAAGTAAAATGGATGACTGCATTTAACATCCCAAACACTCGAGTGCTAATCAGTGGAGACCGGCTTCCATCTTATGAACGTTTACCCTGGCAACGTCGATCAGAAACTGCGTGATACTAATCTGAATTTTTGGGTATCTTGTCTGCTGCATTTCTATTTGGTCATCGCCGAAGTTATCACCACACACCATTCACCAGTACGTCTTCATAATCTGCCACAGCGCGCTAGAAGGCACTTGCATCTACAAATGTATATGCCAGAAGTGAATGCCTGGACATGGAAAGATTCTGGTCCTAAAGGATTTGCTGGGGAGGATCACAAACAAGAAATTCACTCCTATTTCGTTCAAATCTTGGACTGCTGCAAAAAGATCGAACAAATGAGCGGGAACTGTGATTCGCTCAGCTGGTAAAAAAATCCGGGAATGTGCATCTGTCAGAGGAGTACGAATCAGGGAGGAGCTTGTAGTCGTGTGGCGGTGGATTTGATTCGGCCTGCTATTCGCGATGGGTGTTATAGTGCGACTTCATACGCTGCATGCTGTGGCGTTGCGCAGGATCTTTTCTGAGGTGCGCATTACTACATTGTCCCAGACGCTGACCATGCTAGGTTGTGCAATAATCGATACTAGTAAACTACACAATAATTCCCCTTTATTCTACCATGAACTCGACGACGTAGGTTATTGTGCTTTAAGCTGCATGTACAGCATTAAACGGGACTGAATCGTGCTCACCAACTAAATATATACCACCTTATAACACATTGCGGTGCTGTGTGCTCCATAATCCTACATGCGTGTTTACATACACCTGTGTTTTTTGTAATCTATGTGTTTGATGTTGTTCCAGTAGAACTAGACGCTACAGGATGTGGAAAAGCTAATCCGGCAAACAATATCATCTGTCTGTAATGCACGCTCCGTGGAAAGGTCCTCCGTCGACCAACAGACAAATTCCCTACGGAACTGTGGCTTTCAGATAAGCTCCGCTCGGCACTATTCCTCTTCTTGTACCTCAGTGTTGTCAGGCAGTTAAATAACTTAGGAAGTCGGTCTATTCTTGAAAGCCGATAAACAAACGCGCAGTAATATATCTTCCACAAACAGTCGAGTTCAGTTTTGATTGAGTCGCAAAAGTGCTGCTTAGGTTGGGCGGTCAACCAGTGATTTCGCCAAAGGGAGGAAGAGAGTACAGAATGAATTGGGAGTGGAATCTAAGCCTTATTCTTTTGGTTCATGAACATTTCACCTGATGATAAGATCAGAAACCGTTAATCAAGTGCTGCGACTAAGTTGGATAGAAGGTGGAAGAGAACGCAATAAGACAGTTTGGGTTGTCTTCTAATTTACGTCCGAACCACACGTCATACTTTAAAATGTCCTCCTCTTACTCGCTCCGTCCTTCGTTTTCCTGAGAAGCGTATCGATTCCCATCGCGTAGGCTGTCAGTCTCTGCGAGATAAATCTATGTTCATACATTAAGTCCTGTCTATTTCTTATGTCTATTCTGCATCTGCATGTGACAACTTTCCACTGACCTCGGTACCAGTTTCTTTGTGTGTGGCGACCAGATTAAAACCACGTCTTGTGTATCTCGCTGTTTTACTCCACAAAGTGTGTTGGGACTTGGTTCAGCTGCAAGTACGCAGTGACTAGCCATTCCAGTGTCAGCATATCCTATTAAGGAACGAAGACACCAAATATAAGTCCAGTTGTACACCCACCCTTCCGTGGTTTCACAGACCTGGCTTTCAACATGTCGCTGATAAGCACTTGCAGATAGTGGCGATGATTCAGACTCTTCAACGACCGGTGTGTAGCGTTCTTTAGGTGATCGAAAATTACGGCTGGTAGTCCCATGGGCTGATGTCAGTGAACTGTACACCTCCAGTTCAGATATTCAGAAGCTGATACGGTTGAACAAGTGATGTAAAACGCCTACATTTTGTTTAGGAATTCCGCTCTCACGAACACTTTTTATGCAACGAAAATGATTGTGATCCACGGAATTTCTGGATATCTAGCAATGTAAAATTCAATGTAGAAATGTGTATACGAATCCTCTGGTGATGCCTGCAATAGAACTAGTGTCTTTAATAAATCCTAGCACGGGCGAGATGCAGCGTTTGATCGAATTTTAGCTAACTTTGGCCTTTTTTACAATTTGTAATTCTGTAGGTTGGGGGGGGGGTAGAACTTGGATATCTGCACGTACCTCAGATGACATAGGAGTTAGGCGCAGACTGGGTCTGGAAGTTTATACCACAAAAACACCTGAGGTTCGTGGGTTTCTAATTCGTTTGAAGACAGTGAGCGACGACGCACGCGTTATGTCATTTTACGAAAGGGATTTAAATAGGACACACGAAGAAAGAAAGGACGCTTTGTTTCAAACGCATTTATGCCCCTACCGATACACTCCAAACTGTACATGTAGTCTCAACCCCTCCAAACAGCATTTACTAGTTTGGATTGAATTCGAGTAGGAAATGTTTATGATTGTGCAGCGCGACATTTAAGTGAAAGCTACTTATCATTTGCCAAGCCCGTTCGTCGCGGCTTGGGGACACGTAAGGCATCAAGCCCCACGACATGTGTTGACGACATCCCACTGTTGTGAAACAAAACAAAATTCAGATTATCACGTTTGCGAACTCCGCTGTGCACCGCAGTTTCCCAATACGCGCAACCGCTGCAAGTGGCTTCTTTAAGAAACGGTCTCACAATAAATTACAATCAAAGAAGAACGCAGCTACATAACTTTTAATAGAGTTTGAGCTTCCCGCAGTAGGGGTGGCGTTTTGCTGACGGGTGAGAGACTTGAGATTCTTGTTTTTCTGAGCTTACAGATACGCACCTTTCACAGAAAATACTGTGAAACGCAGGAGAAACCTGTTATAGTTAAACTAGTTTACTGATGGGTTCCAGGTGTTACCCAACAAGGATCTGCAAAGGTACTGTATGATTCGCAACCGTGGTTCCAATGATCTCGCATAAAGACAAGTATCAACGGGTTTTAGGTCAAGCAAGGATCCTTCTGCACGGTGAATTAGGACGATACCCACCCTATCACATTCTGCCACAGCAGCCTCTGGATCACCAGAGGTTTGTGACCGGAAGCAAGAAGAGAGTGTGGTGGGTGCGATTAGCCCAACCACTACTTGCATTTTACCGCTGATTTGGTCTTTTCACTGCGCAGCTTCCGTTGCCCGTTGAGACCAATCCACCGATGCAACGCTGCTTGGTGAAGCACAGAGGTGTGTCAATGTAGGCGGATAGGATAGCAAAAGCTTGAAATTCATCTTGCACCGGTCTTCCATCAATATTCGTGTCTTGGGTAAGCGATCGCGCTGACCTCTGCAATGGTGGTATAACCAGCCGGCATCCACCTGTTTTTCAAGCCTGGCCTATAATTTACTCTCACGTTTCAGATATTTCGTGACCTCAATCTCCTCGCGATCCACGCATGCCCGATTCCGAGTAGGTTCCGGTCGCTGGGTTCATCGATTAGCCAGTTGACTCTTTCGAAGATTCTCATTCAAGTTACCTTACTTTTCTTGTCCCAAACTGTACAATTGATTGAAATGTCAAAGGCCTCGAAGTTCACCTAGCAGTAACCTCCATGGTTGTTGTTGTCGGTACCGATTTCCCTAGGCAATTACTGTAATTGTGAGGTTTATGCGAGTTACGACGCAAATGACCATGAATGCTATTCTCTAAGTAATTATGTGGAGCACAGTGTTTAACCCATTCACGTGTCAGACCAGCATTCACTATCTGCATATATTATGGTATTCACTCGGAGCTTCAGCCTGTGGGCACACTAGTTGCTCGACGACCCGCTTCGCAGAACACCAGTAAGTCCGGCTTTTGTGAGCGCTTCCCATGAAATAAAAACACTCAAGCGAAATCTTTAATATCCGACCAATGGCTATTGGGTGAGAAAGGAGTGCCAGACTTCCTATGATTACTTTCCTCAGCCAAGGATGCTGGGGGCTGATCTGCGCAGCTGAAATCTGAAGAGGCTAGTCCAGAAACACTACAATCAACAGTGCAAGTAAAACCCGTTGTACTTTCAGTGGTCCAAGCCGTAAAGATATAGGTGATACATGATTCGGTTTGTACATTTCCGACAAATGAGTCCTAAGTTGAAATGAGGTGAAAAACAATTGTCTGCCTCCGCTGTGCACACTTTTCTCAGTTGTCTGAAGTAGTTTGTCCTCCGATTAAAAATAACTCCAACGTAGCTCGCATGTATGATACGCGTATTTGCCGCTCGGCCATAAAAGAATGATTGCATTTCACGGCCCATGTGAATTCGGTGATCCTGGCTACCTTTCTGCAAGATGAAATAAAAATTCCCCTAGTCTTCCGAGCTGACTGAATGAATTTACGATATTTGACCGATCACGTTCTTCTATGAGGACTGTACGAGACTTTGTAGGTTTGTGCAGAAATTCGACCGTATCGCGCATAGTACGCTAAGACAACATCTGCGCGGTTATCACCGTCATCAGTCCGCTTTAGATGAATATCTTTCTTATAGAGTTCAAACTTTGCTCCAAAGGAAATTAAATCTGAAAGCTGCTGCCGTTCAGTCTGACAGCAGCAGTTTACACGCAGCACCACATTTTGAGCACAACGCTGTTGGAAACCAGTAGAAACCCAGTAGAGAATGATTTGCGCATGACAGTCAAATAGGGGTTAGGAGTAGGCTCCATCCCGCAATTACCCCGAGAATTCACGAGGCTGAGGACCAATCCGGACGACCAAAATTTGAGGAACACTTCCCGAATAATCGCGATCTCTAGTTCACATGAAAACAAAAGTTTATTAGACGGTCAAACACATATTGATACAAGTTATGGAAGATGTACATTGTGCGTTTCCGCCAAATGAGCTTTCAGTTCAGGTGAGGTGATGAACATTTGTCTGCAATGCTCACATTTATGGAAAGTCTCCTGTCCATGCACCCTTCTCAGATGCCTGAAATAATTTCCCTTCTGATTGAATATACAATCACATAACTCGCACGTGTACTGCACGTCGTTCCCATGTATGGTTTCTCGATGAAGGCGTAGAGTGCTACCTCTTTTAAAAAGTTTACCACATTCTGGACAAAGATGGCCGGTCATCGTTGAGTCTCGAAGCACTCCAACTGACTTTGCACCATCCTGTTTAGCCTGTCCTGAGTGTGTGATTAACTGGTGTCGACGGAGATTACCGAAGTACTTGAATGGTGCTTTGCATATGTGGCACTCGAAATCACTCCTTCCAAAATGCATCCTCGAATGAATTCGCAAGAGCGAGAACAAGGGGAATGATTTGCCACAAACGGAACATTTGTGGTTATTGCTGCTCTCCTCTGCAAATATCGGACCGTCAAAGTTTCTCAGGCGTGCAGGTGTATTTCTCGCATTTTGTGGTGCACAACTCAATAAATCGTGATCTGTTTTTCCGTCCACTTGGGTATCATTTCCCGGCCGTCCAACAGGTGATTCTCCGATGTGCATGGGAAATGCTTGTGGTGCACGATAAAAGTGGAAATGTAAGTAAATTTCTATATACAATATGGAGTACACTATGATTTCAAAATAAACGCAAATGGATTTGACTTTGCAGTCTAGTGTCACCTGTAAGTTTGCTGAACGTATCTGGCCTTTTCTATGCGTTGTGCATTAATCCGCCTTTTGTCAGCGTTCGCCTAAAGTTCATTTGAGTGTGCAGTCAACATCTGATCACCTCTCGCATATGTTCCCCTGGCCAAAAGCAATTCGTAACTTAACATTTCCAGGTTGCTTGAACTACCAACTACCGCGAGATCTGCTACTTGCAGCACAGTTTTTGATACATTAATTTAACCTGTGCAAATCGTCACCACTGGCAAATAACCCTGACTTTCTGTGGCAGATACATTCACCGCCACTCTAGATTCGTTAAAATGTTTAGGCTTATTCGAAATTAGAACGTTTTATTTGTGGTACACGCTGATCGCTAATGCACCGAGCAAATGAAGCGTTAATGCAAATTGCATGATTCGAAGACTGTGTTTCATCTCTTTCACTTTGCGGTAAGCTGAACAAAATTTTCAAACGCATCCGCGCGTGTTCTGCAGGAAAAAAATTTCTTTCTACTCACCGATCAAAAGTAGAATCACGCAAATTTGGTACTTGTTTAGGTACATTGTTAACACCGCAGTTTCACGCTTCCTCACATCTCGTTGGAAACGTGCATACAAGAATGTTTTTAATGTTGTGTAATCTTCAGGCAAAATCGCCACAGAATGCCGAGAGAATGTAGAAATGTACGCATTTCAGCGTAACTTTAGATACATCAGACGTTCGTTAGACGATAGCTACAGCGTCGTTCGCTTAGGGAAATTTATTTAGGCGGACGGTCCTATTGCCGAAGCGTGACAAGAATACCCTGGATTACGCAATGGTTACCACTGGTGTGCCTGTTCGACGGCGATGAAATAGCATTATCGTACAGCAACCACGAACCCTTCTTTGCATAGTGTGTCTATTAGGCGGTCATTGTGATGCGGAACTAACCATAAATTCGCTATTTAGATGGCACAAGGGGCAGATAAATATCGTGATATAAGATCTAACAGGCGCATTCTATCATATTTAGTAGAAGGCCCGGATGGATCCAGAAGCCCAGTAAATAGCACAGGGTTACGGAACTGTCCGAAGCATAAACCTTCCACGTCGAGGCACTAGAACCGCGTCCAATGTTTAAAGAGATAAGCAAATATCGCCTGACAACTATCATATTAATCTGGCAACATTTTGGCCGTTGGAAGTCCAAAATTGACGTCACTGTGAATGACCTGGTTGGTATGGGCATATCACGCATTTGGTTGTGAAACATTGAGAATAAGCGACCAGGCACTGCGAAACACTCCAGCATTTTTCTGACTGACTACGTCGGTGTCCATGATCAGCAAAACACAGGATCAAGTAAAACACACGGGCGAAACTACTGATCATTTCGTGCTGATAGTAGACGAATAATATGCTAGTTATATAACTCTAACGGTAGTTGAACTTTCTATAAACAAAATGACACTGCTCACTGAGCACTGGTCGAAGAACATATGTGGAAAAGAACGAGTTCAAGTTTAACAATCCCCAAGTGAAATGCTCTATGTTCATTGGTTTTTGATTTTTCTGAATCTGCTTTTAACCTAGAATGAAAAATGCATCTGCACATGTCTTTGAGCCAGGTCACGAGTAACCAGTCCTCAAAATTATTGAGCAGTGTCAAATCGCGTCAATAATATACTGTTGTTTGTTTCCGTTGTGAACGTAGAACGCGAGAACTTGCATCAACTCCCACGCTGGACTTCGTCTATCTCCTACGCAGAGCCCCTCAGATTTGTCTCAGAAAAATAACGCACGTGTAACTATTATGAAGAAACAGGAGACCTACGTCCATTAAGGCGTATCTGGCCAATACCCTTCGTAGGTCCGTTAAGCGTTAGCTTCCTGTGAGGAGGCCCATGAGATTTCTGAAGTCTTTCATGCAGAATAACGCTTGTGGATTGGATCATTTACGCCTATCGGCCTAGTTACTTTGAGCGTAACTTTCAAAGAGGTTTCCAGTTCGTTGGCTGATTTTCTGCGGTACGTCCAAGGAGCTGTGCCGTTACGGTGTGGAAAGTACCACAGGAGGTTGACCGGGCAGATGCCGAGACTGCCACAGACAATAGTGTGATGCCGATTAGCGCCCACCTGCTGAGGCTCAAGGAAGACGAAACCGAAAATTCTAGGAATAAGTCAGTCTGCTGACATTGCTTTCCACTCTCTTGTCCAGCCAAACGTTTGAAACTAAGTATCATTGCCACTGAAGGGAGACCCAAACACTAATAATATTACCATATTTGTCAGATTCATTTACGAGTGTAAGGAATTTTTGCCCGGCTTATTTGGGCTCCGGGGCTCTGAGTCCAAGAAGCGCTGGGTCTTGTTTAGTGAGGTGCGTTCTCTTTGTAAACGGGCTGTGTTAAATACTGGCGTAATACGAGACTGGTGTATGAACATCAATGATGATGGTGATCGGCTGTTTATCCAGTCAGCGGGAACTGTCGATTATTTCATGAATTGGGGCATGAAGTGGAAGCGTATGTTGCTGGTTGTGAGCCGATTGTTCTGGTCAGAATGCTGTTTGACGTACAGTCAGCAATTTCGTTATGTATCTCAATAATTGCTTTTCTAGGTATTCGAGGAATCCAGAAAGAGGCATCCGTCAGAGGACTTTGCCAGTCGCGTTGGTTAACTATTTCATTTAGAGTTTGACCTAACTATGACTTTTTCATGGGAGACTGTGGGGAGATGAAATTTGAAACAATGACCCCTGTTTTAATCTCAGTTTGCTGCGCATTAGATATTGCCGAAGAGATAATAGATCGGTGTAATTTAATTCAGACTGATTTAATTTCAGGAAGAATTTTAACAGGTACCATTTGTGCGTAATCCAAAAGGGACGTACGGCTCAGCGATAGATTGCCATCCTGCGTTCACGTGATTCAAAATGCCATCGTGACAGACTAACTTCCCGAAAAATTCGCAACTTCGAAAACCTCATAGTAAAATTAATTTCAGTTTGCTTTCAGTGAGCCGCATGCCTCAGCAATATTCCGGTTTGACTTCGATTGTTTGTTGGAAAAAAGCGGTCAATGTTGAATAACTAAGTGGTATTTGTGTGCGCAGCTGGTGAAAATGTGCGAGTGTGTCAAATTGTCGAGGACCTCACCACTCAAGACATCTCTATCGATTTACTCTCTTGAGTAGATCACGGATAGTTTGTTTTTATGTTGCAGAAGTATGCCTTCAGTCATAGTAAAGTTTCGGTTTTCTGGAACAGTGTTATTGTTGGGGTAGTGGAAGGTCGTTACCGCCATATATGCTTCACCAGATGGCAATAGATAGCGCTGTTCGAATGGTCATCGGATGTCTTAAATGTGGTAGCACACGTGGTATAGCGTCCAGGGTGATTCTTCTAGACCAACTAGTGTGTGACATGTAGATACAAACTGCACACTTTCCTTTCCTGGGTACAACGTCCCCAGTCATATATTCCTATATGGAAAGCGAGCTGTTTACTCTTATGCTCGAACGGTTCGCTTGTTCGGCGAGTTAGGGGTAATCAATATCAAGTGGAGAATTTCTTGCGTCACGAAGAGACAGCACCTTACCGTGGTATGAAGGTTTGTGCAACTCGCAGACCCACTGAGCCAAACTGGGGGTGTCCGCGCGACCCTCGCTGCGTCTCGCATACCCGGTAGCTCATGGTTAGAATTCTGAAGAAGAAAGTCTCCTGGTGCTCCAGGTTGAGGGTTGGAACATGCGGCGACTTTTTCCTTGAAAATTGAAATGCAATTGCATTTCAATTTTCAAGGAAAAAGTCGCCGCATGTTCCAACCCTCAACCTGGAGCACCAGGAGACTTTCTTCTTCAGAATTCTAACCATGAGCTACCGGGTATGCGAGACGCAGCGAGGGTCGCGCGGACACCCCCAGTTTGGCTCAGTGGGTCTGCGAGTTGCACAAACCTTCATACCACGGTAAGGTGCTGTCTCTTCGTGACGCAAGAAATTCTCCACTTGATATTGATTACCCCTAACTCGCCGAACAAGCGAACCGTTCGAGCATAAGAGTAAACAGCTCGCTTTCCATATAGGAATATATGACTGGGGACGTTGTACCCAGGAAAGGAAAGTGTGCAGTTTGTATCTACATGTCACACACTAGTTGGTCTAGAAGAATCACCCTGGACGCTATACCACGTGTGCTACCACATTTAAGACATCCGATGACCATTCGAACAGCGCTATCTATTGCCATCTGGTGAAGCATATATGGCGGTAACGACCTTCCACTACCCCAACAATAACACTGTTCCAGAAAACCGAAACTTTACTATGACTGAAGGCATACTTCTGCAACATAAAAACAAACTATCCGTGATCTACTCAAGAGAGTAAATCGATAGAGATGTCTTGAGTGGTGAGGTCCTCGACAATTTGACACACTCGCACATTTTCACCAGCTGCGCACACAAATACCACTTAGTTATTCAACATTGACCGCTTTTTTCCAACAAACAATCGAAGTCAAACCGGAATATTGCTGAGGCATGCGGCTCACTGAAAGCAAACTGAAATTAATTTTACTATGAGGTTTTCGAAGTTGCGAATTTTTCGGGAAGTTAGTCTGTCACGATGGCATTTTGAATCACGTGAACGCAGGATGGCAATCTATCGCTGAGCCGTACGTCCCTTTTGGATTACGCACAAATGGTACCTGTTAAAATTCTTCCTGAAATTAAATCAGTCTGAATTAAATTACACCGATCTATTATCTCTTCGGCAATATCTAATGCGCAGCAAACTGAGATTAAAACAGGGGTCATTGTTTCAAATTTCATCTCCCCACAGTCTCCCATGAAAAAGTCATAGTTAGGTCAAACTCTAAATGAAATAGTTAACCAACGCGACTGGCAAAGTCCTCTGACGGATGCCTCTTTCTGGATTCCTCGAATACCTAGAAAAGCAATTATTGAGATACATAACGAAATTGCTGACTGTACGTCAAACAGCATTCTGACCAGAACAATCGGCTCACAACCAGCAACATACGCTTCCACTTCATGCCCCAATTCATGAAATAATCGACAGTTCCCGCTGACTGGATAAACAGCCGATCACCATCATCATTGATGTTCATACACCAGTCTCGTATTACGCCAGTATTTAACACAGCCCGTTTACAAAGAGAACGCACCTCACTAAACAAGACCCAGCGCTTCTTGGACTCAGAGCCCCGGAGCCCAAATAAGCCGGGCAAAAATTCCTTACACTCGTAAATGAATCTGACAAATATGGTAATATTATTAGTGTTTGGGTCTCCCTTCAGTGGCAATGATACTTAGTTTCAAACGTTTGGCTGGACAAGAGAGTGGAAAGCAATGTCAGCAGACTGACTTATTCCTAGAATTTTCGGTTTCGTCTTCCTTGAGCCTCAGCAGGTGGGCGCTAATCGGCATCACACTATTGTCTGTGGCAGTCTCGGCATCTGCCCGGTCAACCTCCTGTGGTACTTTCCACACCGTAACGGCACAGCTCCTTGGACGTACCGCAGAAAATCAGCCAACGAACTGGAAACCTCTTTGAAAGTTACGCTCAAAGTAACTAGGCCGATAGGCGTAAATGATCCAATCCACAAGCGTTATTCTGCATGAAAGACTTCAGAAATCTCATGGGCCTCCTCACAGGAAGCTAACGCTTAACGGACCTACGAAGGGTATTGGCCAGATACGCCTTAATGGACGTAGGTCTCCTGTTTCTTCATAATAGTTACACGTGCGTTATTTTTCTGAGACAAATCTGAGGGGCTCTGCGTAGGAGATAGACGAAGTCCAGCGTGGGAGTTGATGCAAGTTCTCGCGTTCTACGTTCACAACGGAAACAAACAACAGTATATTATTGACGCGATTTGACACTGCTCAATAATTTTGAGGACTGGTTACTCGTGACCTGGCTCAAAGACATGTGCAGATGCATTTTTCATTCTAGGTTAAAAGCAGATTCAGAAAAATCAAAAACCAATGAACATAGAGCATTTCACTTGGGGATTGTTAAACTTGAACTCGTTCTTTTCCACATATGTTCTTCGACCAGTGCTCAGTGAGCAGTGTCATTTTGTTTATAGAAAGTTCAACTACCGTTAGAGTTATATAACTAGCATATTATTCGTCTACTATCAGCACGAAATGATCAGTAGTTTCGCCCGTGTGTTTTACTTGATCCTGTGTTTTGCTGATCATGGACACCGACGTAGTCAGTCAGAAAAATGCTGGAGTGTTTCGCAGTGCCTGGTCGCTTATTCTCAATGTTTCACAACCAAATGCGTGATATGCCCATACCAACCAGGTCATTCACAGTGACGTCAATTTTGGACTTCCAACGGCCAAAATGTTGTTCCCTAATATCGAAAATTTATCCACGAGTTGCAATCGACAAATGGTTCAGAACACCTACGAAGCACAGTACAGCTGTTCCATGCGTATGGGAAACCATCAGCGTTGGGCAAGTCACGAAAATCCATGGCGAAAGGAACCCGTGACCGGTAGCTAGCAAATCAAAACTCATACACCTAGCTGAGTGCAGTTGGTCAGCAGCGATTCAATCGCACCTACACTCCACATTTTCTGGTGGCGCTTTTCGACTTGCACTTCAAGAAATGTCCTCTGAGATGGACAAATGTAATTGCTAATGTTTTTTTACTTACACACTAATGATATGATTTTGCATTACTATTCTTTGCTCGAACTGCTTGTTTCTTAGCCGTAATTCGATTTCATTTAAAGCCTGCCAGTAGGGCTTTCGATATTACCAAGTAAAAAACCAACTCTACATATCGCAGGAATACTTGTGTGCCAGTGGCATGGTAGAAGCACGGTGCACTGTCGGACCCATAGCAGTTTATATCCATGTATACGTGTCCAAGAGATGGATAGAATGGTTTACAGGATTGTTAGATCTCACAGTGATGTATGTAAAGTCACTGGCGCGCACTGAATTACAAGATGTTCAGCTCAAGGTGGACGGAAACCCAGTTGCACGCAACATCTTAATAATGGCCCCATTCATTGGGCGGTAATTCCTGAAAGTCCAAATTTGCTGTGATTAGGTCAAGCAAGACCCCGTCAGAACACAAGAATTGAACAAACATGTCCTTATGAAGAAAGCAAGCACTCGCGTACCTATAATATGTCCCAAAATGAGGTGTGTTCGATCTGATGAAACTAGGGTTTTCCGCTTAGGTTTGCAGGTTAGGCCTTTGGGGAACTCCTACGATGGGCTGCCTTGTCAAGTGTACATGAAAGCCCCCAAGTAAGTCCTATTAACTCCAAAAGTTGGGTTACTCCAGCTCACGCTTTCGTTCTCTTTGAGGAAATCCCAACTTCAGCGGAATTAATCAAATTAAATTTTGATTGCATTAAAAGACGGGCAACTAATTCTTGTGTTGGCTATTTATACGGGACGAAAATACTATTGACGATCTTATTGTTTAAAACTTCAATGAAAATACGCCATTGATTACTTCGATTGTCACCAAGTCGAAACGTCTACTGGCGCTACTGTCCCTCATGTGACTAACAAGACGGTCGGAAACTTTACTGTCGTTCAGATCGAAAATCTAGATTTGCAAACATTGACCGCTGAGATTAGCAACCGGAAGCTTTTGAAACATCCTAAATTCCCTGATCGGGCCGTATGCATTTATTTGTGGACGACTTAATGAGGACGTTCTTAAATGCACTTTGTGGCTGCCGCCCGCATGAAAGAGTGTGCATTTAAACCTTATGGTTTGTATGTCTGCTCCGATAGAGAGATTTTCTAGCATTCAAATCAACAGCCTGTTAATCATCCGTTCGAATGTGAACTGTGTACACGGCAATACATTCTGCATCATTATAGTTAATCACGTGAACACACTAACCTCACAGTGCCTCGCTTCGACATGAAGAGATGGTGCACTTATGACCAGTACATTCTACTAGGAATGTTGCTGAACTATGCAGGAAGGAATCATTAGGCGGTCGCAAAATCCAAGTTTCTCCCGGACGTTTGATATAGTTGCACGCACTTGATACGTTTGACGGGGTACGGTTCAGCACTGACCGAATGGGCATTTGTTACGTCACATCTGCTGGTGATCAAACTCCGGGGAGGCTGTTAGCTCTTATATAGAACATTGCTTAGCACTAAGCTAGGTGTGTATGTAATGAGAAAATGACACACCTTGAAGAAAGTTGTTTTCATCGCCGTCGTTGCTATGGTTTAGCAGGTAAACTGCACTAAGAAAACGTATTAGAATTCCTCGCATACAAATAGTAACCTAAAGATTTAATCTGTGGATTGGACTCAAACGTACAGCTCGTTTCGTTTTGGCCTCCCCGGGGTCTTGACTCATGTGGGGCGAGAGCACTACCACTACCACAGCAGTCTAGTTTGCTTATTTGCAGTCGAGATGTCACTAGAATATTACAGAGATGTATACACACGTCGCACTCAATTTATTAGTGCCCTGTCCCTAAACCTGACAACTACCTGCAACTGATCACAATTTTTCGGGTAGTCCCCAGTTGGCCGTGGCGCTACCTAAGTCCGAAATTCTCAACTGCGAGTCAGACGATCGACATAAGTTGAATAGTCACTGGTCCGCCCATCGAGGTACAGGGCACGCCAGGCAAATTTTTCGGTATGAATATGGTCCTTTGTGGGGTCGTGATTGGTGTGTTCGTGGCGTGTGTTGGTGCGGTAGTGGCAACACTCTGGCTTCGCTCGTCAAGCATGTGCAGCGCCTGTTCCAGTATCAGATACTTTCTGGCCTTCGATAACCATGTAGGTTGACTTCGCGTGTCACACTACCGTGAGAGCTAGTGAAAATCCGCAGATAGGTGAGGTGTTCCGAACCTCCACTGCATCCACCCCTCGTCAGATTCCCTTAATTGACGAAGTCAAACTGATTCACTCGTGGTGTAGATCATCGTTGTGAACATTGTTTCTTTAACGAGTGAGCGTCCCCCCCATTACTGTGGAATTTTGAATGCATCTAACGAGCACGGGCGTTTCGGTTTTGCTTAGTTCTGTGAACGTCACCCTGACGAATTGTAAATGGTTTTGTTAAGGGGATATACTGAAACCCAACTATCCCGGTCAAGTTGTTTGTGAATCAGGAATGCTAGTTTGAGAACGAACATTGTACACAAGACCAAAAGTCAAGTCATAGACAAGTGTGTTGCACATTTCTAGTGAATGTTCCACTTGGAATAGAAACACCAAAACATCGCCCTTTCAGCTTCACATATGTTGAGTCGAATATTTTGCTCACTTGATAGATTAAGCTGTTTTTGTTTCACGTATGGTCTACTACGTCTATTTTTTTGTCCATTGTATGCATTTCGGCGAGAAATGCTTAGTAAATGCTCAGTAGTATATCGCACCGAATGAAAGTGGAAATGTTCCGAATGTTGCCCACTTCAGCGACCTACGAAGTAGACTCGCAGCCGCCCCAAGCAATGACGATGAATGGGAGCAACGAGGAATGTGATACGAAATAATGTGAAAAGAGCTAAAGGCCTGTGTGTTCAGTGGAGATAAAGGTACGGAAGCACATCAGCCTCAACTGTGTTCTTCGCACTGCGGTCACAATTTGTAGTAATTGTACATTCAGGTATTACTATCCGCTCGCGTCCATTTCTGTCGTCGATTTTCGCTTCGGTTTGAGATACTAATCGATATGTCTGTACTGCCTTGATTGTGCTACGAGAACCGCATGACACTTGGTTCTGTGGCTAAATTGTCATCCCGTTCTTTTGTAGTTACCGCGTGTAATGCGGGAACCATAAATGGAAGCTGAGGTTGGTCCGTCCGAATAAGATGTTTAAAATGGGCCCATAGCGGTCGACTGCCTTCCTTCTCATGACGCAGCAAGGCCTCATGCATGCATGTGTCAAGGACGCTGTTGACGAGAGTCACATTACACATAGAAGGACACCAATGCTAATGAATTTCCAACGGACTTTCACCAAAATGAACATCCCAGTTTTGGCACTCGTACTTTTGAGCCTGCAGAATATGTCGTATGCTCGGAATCACCGTCAGTTTAATGTCGGTTTCGTCTACCGTGAGCCAGTTCCGAACCGTTACTTTTTGTTGGTTGATATACAACACCTGTGCTGCACTTATTTACTGTGCACTTCGACTCTCCCTCTCTGCACGTTCCCACTAATTTCGTGTGTTCCTAGTCTATGGGTCCATCGGTTATAAAATATATTTGATAAGATTTATTGGTCCTTATTTAAGGAACATACCTTTAAATACATATGTTTACGTTTGAATTTTCAGGCCAATTTTGCTGAACCAGTGCTTTTATATTGTTGAAGAAATCCCGACCCTCCCCATTGAATGCCGACCAAGTGCAATTTCTATGAACCATCGCGACTGTCCGGTTATCGGCATTCCGCTGAACAATATCGGCAAGAATGAGCAGAGTGGCTTGGTTCATGCCAACGAATGTATGGGAGACCATGGATGGTTTGGAATGGCTTGTGCGTATTCTGACGATGAACGTAGGAAGGATCACCAGTTACCTCAACTCCGTTCCTCGAACTGGGTTCACTCATTCGCAGTAATTTTAAATTCAGGTAACGCTGTCCCTTCGCGTCTATTTTTATCGCCGTTCAGTTGCTCCGCCTTCGGATGCTAATCGATATATCTGTACTACCTTGATTGTGCTGTGAGTACCCCATTGAAGATGGCACCTAGTTTCTTGGCCCAATTATCCTTGCATTCCTTTGCAATTATAGGGTGTAAGGCGCGAACCACAAATGAATGCTGAGGCTTACCTGCTCGGATGAAGTGCCTATTTTTGTTCATTAACAGTCGTGTTTCTTGATTTTCACACCCAATCACATTCGCATGCTTCCGTGTGTCAAGGACGCGGATAACGAGAGTCACTTTAAAGGTGGAAGGACACTTATGCTAATGATGTTGCGACGTGCCTCCACTGAAATGTACCCCCTGGTTGTGGGGTTTGTTGTTTTAAGCCTGGTGAACATGTCGTTCGTTGAAAATCGCCGTAAGTCTCAGCTTGGTTTTGTCTACCGTGAACCAGGTACGAAGCATTTCCTTTTGTTTGTTAACACACAACACCTATGCCGGACTCACTCACTGTGCAATTTGACCCTCTCACATTGAAATTTGCACTTGTTGAATATGCTCGCAATATTGCCTTGTGTTCGCGGTCTGCGAGTTCATCCGTTGCATTCCCTTTACCACTTGACTTTCTTCCCTTACAGTTACGCAACTCAACTCTTTGTTCGAAGAGTACGCTCCTGTCTGTAAGTTGACATTTCTGTTGCGAGCTTACCTAAAATGTTCTCGGATGAGTACTGTGCAGTTTGCCGGAAACGCTTTGCCTGATTTCTCGTCGCCTCCACTGATCATTGAAAATTAATTGGAACCACATTTCACTGCATTTGCCCAGTTCCGGTTTGATACCACACAAGACGACTTCACAGGTAACCTCCTGAATATGGAAGTGGGGTGTGTCTCGGCAACATCTGGTGGATTTGTGGAAGTCTGACTGAGGAGAGCGCCAATTGGTCAGTTATGCTGATCCCCAAAATTGCCCATCAACTGGTCACCATTTCGGCTTGCCCTCCACACGCCTCCGGACACTGATTTCGCCTCAGCATATCTAAAATTGCCAGATTAATATGATAGTTGTCAGGCGATATTTGCTTATCTCTTTAAACATTGGACGCGGTTCTAGTGCCTCGACGTGGAAGGTTTATGCTTCGGACAGTTCCGTAACCCTGTGCTATTTACTGGGCTTCTGGATCCATCCGGGCCTTCTACTAAATATGATAGAATGCGCCTGTTAGATCTTATATCACGATATTTATCTGCCCCTTGTGCCATCTAAATAGCGAATTTATGGTTAGTTCCGCATCACAATGACCGCCTAATAGACACACTATGCAAAGAAGGGTTCGTGGTTGCTGTACGATAATGCTATTTCATCGCCGTCGAACAGGCACACCAGTGGTAACCATTGCGTAATCCAGGGTATTCTTGTCACGCTTCGGCAATAGGACCGTCCGCCTAAATAAATTTCCCTAAGCGAACGACGCTGTAGCTATCGTCTAACGAACGTCTGATGTATCTAAAGTTACGCTGAAATGCGTACATTTCTACATTCTCTCGGCATTCTGTGGCGATTTTGCCTGAAGATTACACAACATTAAAAACATTCTTGTATGCACGTTTCCAATGAGATGTGAGGAAGCGTGAAACTGCGGTGTTAACAATGTACCCAAACAAGTACCAAATTTGCGTGATTCTACTTTTGATCGGTGAGTAGAAAGAAATTTTTTTCCTGCAGAACACGCGCGGATGCGTTTGAAAATTTTGTTCAGCTTACCGCAAAGTGAAAGAGATGAAACACAGTCTTCGAATCATGCAATTTGCATTAACGCTTCATTTGCTCGGTGCATTAGCGATCAGCGTGTACCACAAATAAAACGTTCTAATTTCGAATAAGCCTAAACATTTTAACGAATCTAGAGTGGCGGTGAATGTATCTGCCACAGAAAGTCAGGGTTATTTGCCAGTGGTGACGATTTGCACAGGTTAAATTAATGTATCAAAAACTGTGCTGCAAGTAGCAGATCTCGCGGTAGTTGGTAGTTCAAGCAACCTGGAAATGTTAAGTTACGAATTGCTTTTGGCCAGGGGAACATATGCGAGAGGTGATCAGATGTTGACTGCACACTCAAATGAACTTTAGGCGAACGCTGACAAAAGGCGGATTAATGCACAACGCATAGAAAAGGCCAGATACGTTCAGCAAACTTACAGGTGACACTAGACTGCAAAGTCAAATCCATTTGCGTTTATTTTGAAATCATAGTGTACTCCATATTGTATATAGAAATTTACTTACATTTCCACTTTTATCGTGCACCACAAGCATTTCCCATGCACATCGGAGAATCACCTGTTGGACGGCCGGGAAATGATACCCAAGTGGACGGAAAAACAGATCACGATTTATTGAGTTGTGCACCACAAAATGCGAGAAATACACCTGCACGCCTGAGAAACTTTGACGGTCCGATATTTGCAGAGGAGAGCAGCAATAACCACAAATGTTCCGTTTGTGGCAAATCATTCCCCTTGTTCTCGCTCTTGCGAATTCATTCGAGGATGCATTTTGGAAGGAGTGATTTCGAGTGCCACATATGCAAAGCACCATTCAAGTACTTCGGTAATCTCCGTCGACACCAGTTAATCACACACTCAGGACAGGCTAAACAGGATGGTGCAAAGTCAGTTGGAGTGCTTCGAGACTCAACGATGACCGGCCATCTTTGTCCAGAATGTGGTAAACTTTTTAAAAGAGGTAGCACTCTACGCCTTCATCGAGAAACCATACATGGGAACGACGTGCAGTACACGTGCGAGTTATGTGATTGTATATTCAATCAGAAGGGAAATTATTTCAGGCATCTGAGAAGGGTGCATGGACAGGAGACTTTCCATAAATGTGAGCATTGCAGACAAATGTTCATCACCTCACCTGAACTGAAAGCTCATTTGGCGGAAACGCACAATGTACATCTTCCATAACTTGTATCAATATGTGTTTGACCGTCTAATAAACTTTTGTTTTCATGTGAACTAGAGATCGCGATTATTCGGGAAGTGTTCCTCAAATTTTGGTCGTCCGGATTGGTCCTCAGCCTCGTGAATTCTCGGGGTAATTGCGGGATGGAGCCTACTCCTAACCCCTATTTGACTGTCATGCGCAAATCATTCTCTACTGGGTTTCTACTGGTTTCCAACAGCGTTGTGCTCAAAATGTGGTGCTGCGTGTAAACTGCTGCTGTCAGACTGAACGGCAGCAGCTTTCAGATTTAATTTCCTTTGGAGCAAAGTTTGAACTCTATAAGAAAGATATTCATCTAAAGCGGACTGATGACGGTGATAACCGCGCAGATGTTGTCTTAGCGTACTATGCGCGATACGGTCGAATTTCTGCACAAACCTACAAAGTCTCGTACAGTCCTCATAGAAGAACGTGATCGGTCAAATATCGTAAATTCATTCAGTCAGCTCGGAAGACTAGGGGAATTTTTATTTCATCTTGCAGAAAGGTAGCCAGGATCACCGAATTCACATGGGCCGTGAAATGCAATCATTCTTTTATGGCCGAGCGGCAAATACGCGTATCATACATGCGAGCTACGTTGGAGTTATTTTTAATCGGAGGACAAACTACTTCAGACAACTGAGAAAAGTGTGCACAGCGGAGGCAGACAATTGTTTTTCACCTCATTTCAACTTAGGACTCATTTGTCGGAAATGTACAAACCGAATCATGTATCACCTATATCTTTACGGCTTGGACCACTGAAAGTACAACGGGTTTTACTTGCACTGTTGATTGTAGTGTTTCTGGACTAGCCTCTTCAGATTTCAGCTGCGCAGATCAGCCCCCAGCATCCTTGGCTGAGGAAAGTAATCATAGGAAGTCTGGCACTCCTTTCTCACCCAATAGCCATTGGTCGGATATTAAAGATTTCGCTTGAGTGTTTTTATTTCATGGGAAGCGCTCACAAAAGCCGGACTTACTGGTGTTCTGCGAAGCGGGTCGTCGAGCAACTAGTGTGCCCACAGGCTGAAGCTCCGAGTGAATACCATAATATATGCAGATAGTGAATGCTGGTCTGACACGTGAATGGGTTAAACACTGTGCTCCACATAATTACTTAGAGAATAGCATTCATGGTCATTTGCGTCGTAACTCGCATAAACCTCACAATTACAGTAATTGCCTAGGGAAATCGGTACCGACAACAACAACCATGGAGGTTACTGCTAGGTGAACTTCGAGGCCTTTGACATTTCAATCAATTGTACAGTTTGGGACAAGAAAAGTAAGGTAACTTGAATGAGAATCTTCGAAAGAGTCAACTGGCTAATCGATGAACCCAGCGACCGGAACCTACTCGGAATCGGGCATGCGTGGATCGCGAGGAGATTGAGGTCACGAAATATCTGAAACGTGAGAGTAAATTATAGGCCAGGCTTGAAAAACAGGTGGATGCCGGCTGGTTATACCACCATTGCAGAGGTCAGCGCGATCGCTTACCCAAGACACGAATATTGATGGAAGACCGGTGCAAGATGAATTTCAAGCTTTTGCTATCCTATCCGCCTACATTGACACACCTCTGTGCTTCACCAAGCAGCGTTGCATCGGTGGATTGGTCTCAACGGGCAACGGAAGCTGCGCAGTGAAAAGACCAAATCAGCGGTTGTCAACGGTCTACAACATAACGAGCAGTTTTGTATCTGAATTTGTAAATGATATTTCCCGGTTGCATACACAAGTGTTTCAGATGAAAGCGTTTTCGTGCACACGCAGTTATACATGTATATATATGTATATATATATAACTTGTATCACTATGTGTTTGACCGCTTAATAAACTTTTGTTTTCCTGTGAACTAAAGATCGTAGTTATCCTGGAAGTGTTCCTCAAATTTGAGCCGTTCGGATTAGTCCTCGGAATGAAAGCATTTGCTTTCAGATTTAATTCCCTCTGGAAAATTTTTTATTCTGTAAGAAAACTATACATCAAAAACGGACTAATGACTGCGATAACCACCCAGATGTTGCCCAGCGCAGCTTGGCGTACTATGCACGGTACGATCGAATTTTTCGCGCAAGCTTACCAAGTCTCTTTCAGTTTTCTTGGAAGAATTTGGACGATCAAATGTCATGGACTCATTCAGTTAGACTTGAAGTCTGCATAATACTTGCATTTGTAAAGTTTTGCGGGATAGGTATTTGTGTTCATATTGACACCACTTGGATAGCATAGTTCACATTCCTAAGTAAAGGCGCAGTTAACACCGTTGGCTGCCCGAAAGAATCGAACGTACCCTTGAAGTCAAGGAACACCAAGACTGTGGGTCGTCTGTACATGTGACGTTGTTGTAACCCCTGATGGTGTGTGAAGTTGTGGTCACCGCAAACTCTAATCGGTCAGAATCTCGATTTGCTCTAACGCGCCACGATGAGGTCGCCGCATCCTCCAAACCAGCCACAAGAGCACGTACCACACGCTTTTCTCCCATCTCTTGTCCCTGCATACTTCGAACTACGATTTCCTATGAACTTGCCCAACTTTCGTGGTTAGTACTCACGTCTTTCGGTGCAGCACGTAATATCAAAAAGCCATTTGTATCCCCAGTGGATAGGCTACTTTCCACTTTAGCCTCCATCCGAAAACGTGTCTCACTCAGCAGAATTCGCAATCTTCAATAGGTTATAAGCCTACCAACCTAATTATTCGCCACCTAACCACCCCATACACAAGCTAACTACGACGTTGCGGACGCCTCAACCGCGGCTTGGGGAGCTATTGAAGTCAACCACTATCCAGTTTCATGAACAACTAGCCAAACAGCTAAGACTTCATTGACGCAAGCCTCTCCTATTCATACATGGCAAGACCCGTTCACATCGACTGCGTATCGCCATTTCCTTGTACCTCCATCTGAAGGTTGACCAGTGTTTTTGAAATCGGACAGTGTCGCCCCTTTAAGGTTGTTTCAAGAGTTAACTACTCTTAGCTGCCTATTATTTGGCGCCGCAGTCCATCCTATAACCGAGTTCCCTCTAACAGACTGTTCGCCCTTTTGAGACCCCAATTTATATTCGGTTCTTATTGCCTCATTTGAATGCTAGAATGAACCAGTTTGCACCCTCGATCGAACAAAAAAATCCGTGGTCAACGGCGGTCTTAATTTGTCATGATTCCCGAGTCAGTCCTAAACAATTTAACAACCCAAACCGACTCACCCAATATGTTTACGTACGGGGCTGCTCACGGACTCAATTATGGCGTCGAGGTGACGATACCACAAATGGCAAAGTTGTGGAATGTAGGTAGCTAGGGTGCGCTGATCGATTGTAGGTCTGTTTGTTGTTGTTCCTTGTTCGTTGCTCCTGTTCGTTCCTTGTTCCTTGAACGAACTTCACTTAGTCTGTCTGGTAACTCCGTGTTCATTAGATCACGCGACTCGCCTGCTTTGCAAGCACACAAATCACGTGACAAACCTTGTTCCACTCGCAATCGTGACCGACAACAAGTCAGTTCCCGTCTTGTACGAATCGAAACCATTCTAAATTCTGTGTATTACACACATCAAACATTCATATATATTGGAAGACCGTCACCACACACATATCCGCGCGCGCATGGAGCAGGGAGTCAGCCAACATCTTCACGTGCACGTACAATTACGGAACACGTGTAGCAGCTATACCGCGGAGATAACACGTTCCCGCTGTCCAGAGTTTCACCCAGGAACTCCCGCGGGTTGGCACTGTTGTGGAATATAGGTAGCTCGGGTGCGCTGATTGATTGTTGGTCTGTTCGCCGAGCTTGGCAGTTGGATTGCAAAACGTTTCATCAAGCGTTTCAACCACCAACCGCAACTACCATGCGTATCTGATGGCTTGCCTATAGTTATTCTGGTCTCTCTTATTCCCGAACGAGCGTGTTACGTACACCCAAAAGACCGGCTAAACTTGTGCGAAAACTCGAAAGCATTAGTCACCCTGTTGTAGAGTCCGCTCACGCTGCCAAATAACCCACCATCTCTGCGCATGCCGGTGAAGATGAGAACTTACCCTGTAACCGATGCACTGTGTGCTGGTCATCGCAGAGAAATCCACCAGACTTGCTACCTGCGGCGAATTCCTCGCGGAACGCTTGGTGCCAAACAGGAAGCTTGTTTCTCCATAAGGTGCGATTAGCTGCTCCACTTTGAGTTTTTGTGCGAAATGAAGACAATCCAATGGAGGAGAATGAATGAATCCAATCAGTGAATGAGAGATACCCGGAGATACGAACTCCACAAAATTTTCCCCACCTTCATGAAAGCCACCAAAATACGACTCCGGTACCCAAATTGGACCTTGGGTAGGTTTGAACACCTTCCAACAGAACGGCGGTTTCATGGAGAAATTTTAGGTTTTGAAGAAATACCACGAAACTCTAAAAGGTTGTTAAATTCCCCATTCTGCGAACTTTGTTTCCATAGATATTTGAGGTAAGCGCGCGTTCCGGCAACAATTGCCGCTCAATTTGCTGCTTTGCTTTTTCGCATACTTTTACCGCTGCTTGGAATATCATTTCTCATGGCAAAAACGCGCTGGCTTTATCTAGTCAGTAGTTTTCCCAACTGCTTCGCGGTACCCACTTCAGTTAAGCCGCCCTCGACTTCCATCGCTTGGTGTCATTTTGCTATCCCCTTGCCAAGAAGCCGTCCTCTTCCATTAGTAACCTATGCATATATTTCAAAATTTGCTACACAGTGGAGTTACTAGTGTATGAATGAGTTAACCATGGTTCGATCACTCAGTTGGGATTTCAATGAATCTCGGATTTGATAACGCTACAGCCGTCTAAATTTTTCAGTTCCACTGATTTCACTCACAACGATTTCGACGCAGCCTTTGTTGGTAGCCTATTCATGCTTGTAACTACGATGGTGGCATTTGGTTTGATAGTTCGTGGGATTAGAATGGTTGAATGTGGATTGGGTCTTGCAGATACTATCAGTATTTTATCTCAGTTGGGATTTCAATGAATCTCGGATTTGATAACGCTACAGCCGTCTAAATTTTTCAGTTCCACTGATTTCACTCACAACGATTTCGACGCAGCCTTTGTTGGTAGCCTATTCATGCTTGTAACTACGATGGTGGCATTTGGTTTGATAGTTCGTGGGATTAGAATGGTTGAATGTGGATTGGGTCTTGCATATACTATTAGTATTTTATTAGTAGTAAAAATTTTCTAGGTAAAAAAAATACCCGTAAAATTGGTTGTTTACCTTCAACCTACTAATTCCCAATTGCGGCGTTCAGGCGCTACCAGATAAACCGCTGGCCACTTACAGAATAGAATGCGCTAACATATGAAAATGGCTGCTGTATGGTTTTCGAATCTCTCTGTGACTTAACAGTGAACAGGCGCTCTGCATCCCACCATGCCGTTTTACAGCCGAATCTTACTAAGGATGAGCATACACTGACACTAGTTTGAAGTATTCAGTGCTGCCACCGCAAATTTCAACCTTGTACCGGTTAAATGGCTTGCAAATTGCTACAACAATGATAGGGTATCCGAATTTTTGTATTATTCTTAATGAAGCAATTTTATTTGGGAGCACCAAAACCAACATGGTGGCCCTTGGTCTCTCAGGGTGCTCGACCAAAGAATTTGGCTCAAAAGTCTGACCGTAAGGCAGCCGTGTTTGGCGGGAAATGCAGATGCACTACCATTTCTACGGAACAAGTCGCCACATGTTCCAACCTCCAACCTGGAGTACCAGGAGCCTGTGTTTTCAGACCTCTAACCATCAATCAACATGATATGGGAGATTCTGTGAGTATCGAAGAGACACCCCCAAGTGTAGCTCAATTGGTCGCTGAGGTGATGTCCCTTCTCTTTGTGAGGATCTACGTATTGTTGAACCGCATTTTTAAAACATACTGATGGAAGGTTATTGTAACCACCAGCTATATTCCTTTTCGAATCTTTGTTGTACTTTGAGGATAATTGAGTCATGATATAACGGCTGACAGTTCTGAAAGGATAGTTATATAGACGGATTAGGCATTTGATTTATCAGGCAATCGGAGCCAATGAAGAGCTTAGATTCAAGAGGTAGCGGCGTAGTGCCCTAGACACCGCACCCACATGGCAACAAATGATTTGGCGGAAAAAATCTCTACGTTTTAGAGCAGGATGTATGCTCCACCGATAAAGGCAGCTCTAATTAAGCAGCAGGAATAAAAGCGATGGCCTCCCAAAAATAATGTTCTAAAATCCTATATTCTTGCCACAGTAAATTGTAAAATATGATCTAAAGATTTCCTTATGACAAGACACCCTGTAGCATAAAAACCTAATTTCTTAGTTGCCCTTATAATCCACAGCCTACTTAAAAATTTTAAAATTGTGGGACATGTTCCAAACGGATAACTAACTGCTACATTGCAGTACTGTTTTGAGCATTTATCAGCATAAAGCAGCTAGGTGTCCTCCGACTGTCATAAGTAACCTGCATCACGATAAACAAGTCGGTATGCTGACCTCCGTCAAGATTGACCTAACTTACATCGTTACATTTTGTACTCCGTTGACCTCAGTGGATAAGATTCTTGGTAACCCAGTAACAGCCGCGTGGTCAGATGAGTGAAACTAAGTACTCTGTACGCATTGAAGTTGACAGCAGAATTTTGTGGGTCAGGTTGTGTATCTCTGAACCTGCCTCACTTTTATGAAATAGACGTACGATGCAAAGCGTTGGTTGGAAGCGCACGTTTAATTATCGCTCCTGAAACAGGCAGCAGTGAAACTGAAAACCCTTACTTAAGGAATAGTGTTTCTTGATGCAAAGTTTCTTCGTTTGCTTAGGAAATGCTGGACAGCGGTCGCCTTGGAAGCTTTAAGGATAGAAACGAATGTTTGGAAAAACTTCTCAAAGTTGCTACCTGAGATTAGTTTTGCGGACGAGGAAAGTTTTGGATAGTTGCACCTCCAGCAGTGGCGTGATTTTGGGTGTAATGGAAGACGTCTGTGTCATTTTTGCTACCGATTTGCAAAAAAGTGATGTTTTACTACACGTAGATGCGAGTCGTATAAAATATTGGGCAGAAGTAATCAGCGAAATCTCTTTGGCCGTCAACAAGTGATGGGAAAAACGTGGAGAATGTTGATTCTAGGTGCTTGAAGTGAAGTCCATATGTCCGGAATGTTCAGCGAATGTAGCCCGCCATGTCGCTGAAAAAGTCTGAGCATCAGATGGCCAGAAAGAAACCGATCTTTTTTGCCTGAATATTTCGGCTAATTATTTCCGAGAATTGATCTGTTTTTACCAGAGTTCTGTGAAATTGGGATATCCTAAACTTCTGGCTCACGTTCGAAAACGTGACTTGACTCCAACTATATAAATTTTGTATGGGCTCCGAACACTATTCTGTTAAGTACGAGCTGATGGATGATGTGTATCAGCGCAAGCGGAGGCAGCTAAAATTGTTTCATGCGCATACGTGATTGGACGCTTTTATGCCTCAAAAACACAAGCCAGACGCTTCGTATTCATTTTGGGTGTTCAGGTTTTCTACTACAACATGACAATTTCGAGAGGTACATGGTAGATATTACTGGAAAAGTAACGTTCGACTGACACATAACCCCTGAAAACATAACCATAATAGTGGCCGCACTGTGCTCGCAAGCCCAATAATACATCAGAAGATGGAGAGAGGGCGCTGAATTTTGCACACTAAATTATGTTTTATACTCGCATGAACAAAATTTGAGCAAGCGTTCTTTGGAACTCTGTTGGCTTAGTAAACGTACTCTGCTGCTTCCGAATGGCGAACCTTTCTATAGGTTGTTTTTTTACAACCACCGACAACTGATATTTAAACTTCATAGTAGCATGTCGGATTACATGTTGCGCAAATTGTTTGGTTTCTCCCAAAGAAAATGTTGTAGGAATACTACGCATTGTTGCGCTTCGGAACAAATTCTCTTCAGTTGACAATTCTTCACGGGTGAACAGAAGATATGATAACTGTAGTGCATGGCAAAGTGGTGACCTCACCGCCTCCACCAGAGACAGAAAAATCAATGGTGATGCTGGTGCCTTCCTGCCACAAAACAGAAACTGATGTCGTTGCAATTGAGGGTTTAAACTAGGAAGGAGAAGGCCAGTGAATGATAATGCTAATCTGTTTCAAGCGTACTGAGGTGCCTACACATTCGAATGATCAATGAGAGAAAGCAAAAGAAGTCATCCGCAGGACATTCACTGACAAACACCAACCAGCATTTATTGTAGTGCTTTCAATCAAGCGCAGAACTGTCCATTTTGAAAAGCGGTCCGCTCTAATAATGTGTAAGTTATCCGCGATCGCTTTCGTACACTTTTGTCATCTTGCAGTGTTCCGCCTTTATAACCCGGCCGCATTTCAGAGGACGATGTTCCGGTAAGCTTAGCACAAGCCGGAGCCATGGTTGAATTTACTGTTTGTTCTGCGCAACTGAAGTAACCACTTCAAAACCAGGTACTGGTTTCCAAGCGGCTGATACCACCCAACATCGACAGCGCCTCAAAGATATCAAGGTCAAATGCTGAAAACGCCCCACATCATCTGTCCGCATGGCCCATGTCTCGCAACGCACAGTGTTTATCACAGTTTGGTGCTTCCTCTCAAATAGCAAAGGGGACCTTTAGGGCTTGAAAGTGCTGGAAACCTTACACAGTTTCGGTGCGTGGCACATACCACAAACAGAAGTGATATTTGACCGCCTAGGGTTTTGCCGAACGCCCACAGGATTAAGCGAATGCATTTAGTAAAAATCCAGTTTCGCAAGAATTTATTAAATAATTTGACGGATTATTTGTAACCCTATTCTACTTATTATAGCTGTCGTTTTGGGTGGAGACATTCCCCCTTGAATCTTAGTTGAAGACCTTTGCTGGATTGTAGATAGGGCCCCGAACCAACATGCAGCCTTGTCGAAAACATTCTTTGGACCAGTCACAAGCAACTAATCGCTGAAGGCCTGGCGACTAAAGCACACAGTTGAGCTGGTAGAAAATGAAATTGCAACTTCGGTCTCTTTAAACACTGACTGAATTCAACCGAGTATGAACACACCTATCTGGGTGATCCAATAGAAAGCTACTGGAAACACTGTCCAATGAGTATCCTGCACAAGTAAATTGCTGCTGTGTGGACTAATAACATGGGTCTATGTGTGCGGTTCCAAAGGTCGCGCGGTCAACGTTAATTGTGCTTAAATTTTGAAACTAGTCAGTTTTCTGGTCCACGCGTAGCAATCAATGGGACTAACAAATTGGTTTCGTTTGTTTCTGGTTTCTTTACTTGCAGGTAATCCACTGATGTAGGAATTACAAGATGTAATGTCGCTTACCATTGTGCTGCCCTTGAATGTACCAAAATATATATATATGCTTTTTTGTGCAACTGTATGATCCCAGAGTCGGAAAAATTCGCCTGGATTCATATAGCTCTGAGAAAATCTTTGAAGATATTTCTTACACCGTAGCTTGAAACAACCCGATCTGGGTAGCCCATGGGACTGAAAATGTCCCTTGGTCGTCCTCTACTGTGTAACATTTTGATAATAGATGGGAGTTGCTTTTGCATACGCGCAGTCCTTCTATCCGTGTTAGTAAGCAACAAACGCACCGCTATCCCCCGTACCAGTTTCGACTGCAAAATAAGCAACTCAAAATATTTGCGAATAGATTTGTATGTCCAACTCACCAGTAACATCGATTTAGCTGACGTCTGTTTTGAACTTCAATGATAATTTTTTGCATATACACAATACACTGTCTCTTAGCTGAAAAAACTCTGATTTGTGCTTTGCTTCAACTGCATAACTGCGCTGTCTCTCATATCCCCAACACGTTTGGTTCGCGAATTATGCATTATTGTGCGCAAACACTTAAACAGGACTAATGTGCGGGATGTTTGGTGCACGACACGGAAAACATTTGCTTGTAAAATCTGGTACCTTGCATATGTGGTATCTGTCAACTTGGGCGTTCTAAAACAATTTCCGACCTGCAAGTTGTTTTAAAATATGCAATGAGTGGAACGAATTATGGTATTTTTTGCAAATGGAGTTGGAAAACTTAGTGCCATTTCCATACACTGATATCCTGAGTCATAGAAAATAGAGAACCGAAAGCGCCCCTTTTTGGATAAATTACTGATCATCTGTTTACACATTTTGCAGCAACATTCTCAGTAGCAAGTAAGAAGGTTCTTGTCCCAAATTCAAACAACATTATTGTGCTTTATACACAAAATGTGAACATCTTTTCCACTGTTTTTACTGTTCTAGTTATTTCCTACCCACCGGAAACTTATCCCTTAATAGCAAAAATAAAAGCGGTTATTCCATTTTTGTTTTGGACAGCTCTGCCATAAGTACCCCATGTCTAAGTAGGACAACGACATTTACGACTAGTTAATTGACCGGCCATGCTCACACCTGCAGAAGTACAAGCAATCGACATATTGTAACTATCAACCGGATCTGTGGCTCAGTCCTTCTGAGTCACCGGATGTGAAGATTATTTTTGAGTGCCTTGGCATACAGAGCGCTTCCACAGGTATGTTCCAGCGTGGCGTATTACCTAGGATATTATTTAGCGGGCAAGCACAAGACTACCCTTCACAAATAAAAGTTTTTATGCTTTCTTAAACCTAACTTTCACGCTACCTTGCTTATATGATCTATCAAATATCTGGTTGCATTGTAGATACAGTATGCAAATGTTTTCCCCCAGTGTTCCGAAATCATGCGTTGGAAGAACGTTCAATCACGGCATAGGCACAAAACGTAGGAAATTGTGGTTGCTTTGCTGAAATCAGAACGCTTATCACAACAACACCGAATGATAACTTCAGGGATTGCTCGAAGTCGGCTCCAAATAGTTGTGTTTTACTGCCAAATTATTCAAGATGTCATCAAGTATTTGTGTCATATTCCGGTGCAAAAAATTTGCGCCCCCGCATGCAACTCCACTGTTTCATTTTCTGGGTATTGCTTAACATGCCTTCTCGATTAAAATTGTCGCAAAACATAACCTCACCAACGCCGAATGCTTTTAAACAAAAGTGCTTGTCACTCCACAAATTAGGACCAGGCTAAATGCCAGAATAATCTGAAGCATCGGCTGGTCGGTTAAGGATCCTAGTAAAATTGCTCAGTACGTTCGCTTGAAAGCTCGTGTTCTTGCAATATGCAGAGGCAACGCACATGGACGACTTTCCGTAGACGAAATACGGCTCTTACTTTGGCCTGGTACATCTAAATCATCAAAGCCACTGATATGCCGTTGTGACGTCAAAATGGATGTCTGAGAGCTGAGGACGGACTTCCGTCGGAGCTTATACAACTATCGAGGTTTGCAAAATTCTCCGCAAACTCCAATATTTCCTCTAGAATTGTAACAAAACCTTCAGGAACCGCACTGTCGGAAATCTTACTTTGCACCTTGAATCTGCAGCGCACGTCCTGAAGCGGGGACTGATGTGGAATAATCGTGTAGCACTGTAGGACAACAAAAGTTCGGTGATGCCCCAAGCCGTGATACATTGGGAAACACACTGATCTTTCTGCGCAATTCACATTCATTGCAAGTAACCCTTTGGAGATGGGGACGATTAGCGAGGCAGCCAGCTTTTAAGGATGGTCGCATTCCTCCTGAGAGACCCATCTAGGCAGACCAGGCACCAGCTGACTTGGGTAAGTAACCACCTTCCTTGAACAAAACAGGAGGAAGGTCGTAGGAACCAAGAGAACAACGACTTTTGAATAAAGAAAAAGGAAATTTTTGGGCCTAAAGCAGACTCTAAGTTCACAGTCCAGCCTTCTGTTGGAGAGGGATGCTCTGGGATGAAGGTAGAAGCCAGCCAAGTGAAAAAACAATCGATTTACTCTGCTTAACGTCCCAAAAAATATACCCTGCTGGATATCGGGAATCACTTTTATTTCCAAGACTTTCACTGAAAGAGAGCTTTTGGAACCTCTTGAACGTACTAACGGAAGTTCGAGAATTTTCGAACCTCGTAATTACGCCCTTCAGCTCCACCTAGAGCCTGTCTACAAAAGCACTCAGCCCAACGTAAAGTCGGTTTATGTTTGCGGTGGCGTAACAAAGATAAACCTTCAGGCTTACGGTGGTACTCTGGATGCCCGTTTTTGGCCGCCGTTACCTGAACTCGGAACTTTCCGTGAGAGTTCAAGGTTTTGTATTTCTGAATCTGTAAGCTCCTCGATAGCTATGTAAGATGTGCTTATTTTGTGTGGGCCTGAAAGCGCAGTAAAACGCAGCAGACAAGTATATTCTTGAAGTCCCAGATGGGAGGCGGGCGGCGATCGATCCTAGCCTTTGGTAGCTGACCTCAGTAGCATCCGAAGCTGACAGGTTTTAGGCGCTCAATTGGCATGAAATATGCGCTGCCCCGGAAAATCCTGTGAGTAGCACACATCACAAGTGTGCGCTCCTCCAGTTTTCTGTGCTGCTCTTGTCCAACCCAAGGCAACCACTCAGTCAGGCCCAACCACGGCCTAATCTACCTACTCAGGCGCTCATGTCACCGGTAACCTCAACGGTGTCCGAGGTTTTACCTTTTTGTATATAGAGTTCAAAGTGTGTGACAGAAACCACCACTGATAGACTGAAAGTTACATTTGGAAGGACTCGATGCAAACACAACAAGCACGGGACAACGGTCCTCAATTTCTCGATGTTGGTTTAAATAGTTTACACACCAACACCCGCAGGGGCAAAAAACAACAGGTACGCAGTCGAATGGACACGCTTCCACTGGATTGCGTGATACAACCTACACCCCGGTGTATCCGGTTGCTTCGGCTTCCGCACCACTAGATTTCTGCAAACGAAACCTGATGGAGGGCAAATGGCAGTCAGTTCAGTTACTGAGCCTGTGTCATCTATCTTTGTTTATGACGCACATGCTTGAGTGATATTGACCAAGTTGTCGTCTGAGGATAGGCGTTTGTGGAAAAAAGCGAAATCTGGCCTTACGCTGCTTATAAATTTTGCCGCCGTTGCTCTGCAGTGCTTCTTATAACAAAGCGTAATTTTGTTATTAAGGAAGGCTTTTTAAGTCACGCGTTTTGGAAATCAGTATGTTCGTATAGTATTGGCTTATAGGGTAGCCACACGCATACGGACTTCAGCTGCAACTAGACACTCAAACTCGATGACTTGTGGACCCAGAAGCGTGCACTTTAGGAATCCCTCAAAATTCTTATCAAACGATTTTATGTATTGACTAAATTACTGAACCGATGATCGGAGGCAGTCCTAAGCACAAGACTCCGTGTCCATCGCATGTGCAAAACTGCTAAGCGATCCCTACGCTTGAGACCATACCTAGCATACCCACACTCATAAAAAGTCTGATCTGTTAGCTAGGCTGTTGAATACTTGTTTTCCGAATGCCTGAATTCTCAGATGTACACTCCATGTATCCCTGTGATCACTTTAGTGTGCGATCCTTTTGAAGAATTGTGGGTGTTTGATGAACCAACATAAGCTAGTCATGAAGTCGTTATATTTCACAAAACGGCGGAAGCAAATTAGAGACTGTATTCGATTTTGTTATTTTCTATGTGTTATTATTGTTTAAATGAATATCAAAGCACCAACGATATCTGAATATGTTGACTAAATAACAATCTTGTTGTTCCTCTAGGGGACTTACATAGCGCTGTTTGTAAACGGTCTAATTTGTTCTGTCCAGTCACGTAAATGAGATGCCATTCGATTGCTTGGAATAGGGACTTATGGGCTGCAACATATTCACGCCGAAAGACGTTTAGTTGACCAGCGTTCCATGCGGCAAAACCATGACGTATATTTCAGTAAACTGCTGATGTGATTTTTTGGGATGAGAGCACAAAAACAGATTCTAGGACTTTTCAAGTTGAACTGAAATCATTTACACTGTTTGTGTGTAATAACAACTGTCACCAGATGGTGCGAGCAATTAATGTGCGCAGGCCTGAGAAGTAAACATAGTACGACTGGAACACCCAATACTACTCAAATTGGGTATGATTTGCAAGGGGAACGATATTCTCAATTGAAATTGTGTCCCGTCACTAAACAGTCAATTCACACTAAAAAACCAAGAAGCCGTGAAGAGCTGCATCAACCTAATGGGCAATCACCACCTCTTTCAAAATTTCAAGGTGCTCTTAACTTGGGGCCTCTCAGCCACTAGTTGAAACCCTTTCGGGTCCGGAAAGTAGCGATTAGCCGGTATTGCACCATTCATTCCGCAACCGCAGGGGGCGAGATGGCCCAAGCAGTTAGAGCACGAATTTACTGACCGGAAGGTCCGTGGTTCGAGCCCGACCTCTGCCTCTCGACTTCCCCTGTCTAGGCTTGGGCAACCTGGCAGTAGCTCAGCCGTCGTGCAAACTTCGGGTGGCATGGCAGTTAGGTACCGAAAGGGTGCTACAGCTGAACGATTTTTTTGGGGTATCCATTACCTCGTCATGAGTTTACCGGGTGCATGTACAATCACATTTGAATTAGAAATGCAAACAGGCTTGTAAACCTATGCATTGCCCAAAGGTGGTCAGGTCGAATCAGTACAGGGAAGTCACCACCTGGACGAGACAAACGAATGAGGGCTGGCTAGTTTGTGGAAATTTGACGTTTTTTAAGTGACTCCAATTTATCTAGTCCTTGGGGCTGCAGGTTACATGGAATGCATTGTTCACTGAAGCTTGGCTCTAAAAAAACATAGCTGCCGACGCTGAGTCTTAACAATGTGCTGTCATTTTTGACCCGCTACTTTTTGCTCGCAATCCGATTTTCTTATCTTAAATGTGCTTCAACGCCGGTAGCGAGAACTTGCCCTGCGCTGGCAGCAGGCCCTCCCGCAAACCTGCAACGGACTTCAGCAGGCAAATACCTTCTAGCAGCATTATTTTAGAGGAAAAATAGTTTTCCTAGTTTCACCATACGCCTCATCCTTCTGCAAAGTTGTTGCCTTTTCATTTAATAAACACATTGCTTTTTTTTAAGCAGCCGAGTGTAAGTACCTTATCTCCCGTAATTCTTGTGGATAAACCCATGTCATTTAATGTCTCTCTGGTAAGAAAAGCGTTTAGCGGTTAAAGCAATTTATAACTAGTAATGGTTCCAGCCATATTAATAAGAAATCGTCTATAAATTGAAGTGCACGTGGTTCCCAACATTATGTTTTATGTGGTTCTATATGGTATACCCGCCATAATGTGGTACATGGGAACAAACGCTCTACGACCCACTTAAGGACTAGCCAAAAGGCTTAGAACTTTTGAAGTTAGCTATTTAAAGAAAACGAGTTACTGCAGTGATGCACAGGATTAGCTCAACTAGGTTCACAAAATCACCGTGGTAGTCTGAAGAATAAAGAGCCTGTCACAAGTAAGATATGCGCCCGAAGATAAAGCAACTGCGGGTTTTTTCAGTCATCCAAACGTACTTGTGTAATGGGGTGGTGAAGCATGCGAGTAGACTATAGTAGTGTCCAAGCTCGGCTTTAAACCAAATAAAAGTTGTTCATTAAGGAAAATGTGGCACTGCTTTGCGGTGTTCTAATATTTTGTAATAGTCAATGAATATCCATGGGAATTGAAGACGCGTGATGATGTGTGCCTATGAGACGTTTACTGTCTGTCCAAAACCTGGAAACTTCTTAGTTGGTGTTTGTGGAAAAAACTTCGCAGCGAAGGCATTTCTTTTTCCGCCTGTAGTCACATAATCATTCCGTCACTCCACGAGCGAACTGCGTGACCGGAGGATTCCATCTAGTAATGCGCGGTCAGTACAGCATGTGGTAGAGAAGTACTCCGAACTTATCCCGAGGGATGAAGTGTCGTTTGACCCTGCTGTTAGACTGAACAAGAAGTCCTACTCCCCTCCTGACGCTTTCGACCATACGCCCCGCCAGTTACCGCATCATCTTTTACACGAGGTCCATAAAGATGTCCAGATGTCCAAAAATGGCATAATCGCGGAAACCAAGAGTGGACAAAACTCCCCAGCTGGTGTTGTAAATAAGGCGAACGGCTATACTGATTTGCATGCATTTCGGGCGGTTCAGTGAAATTAACGTAAACCGTGTTGTAGCTGCCCCTTTGGCTGATAACTGATCACTTTTTATTCCAAAGTGGTAGGTAGCACACCCTCCGGCTTGATCATAATGTTACAGTCAGAGTAAAAATATAACTGGCGGGATTTTTGTGCATTGATATTGCGCGGAAAAGGGACGGTGTCACAAACAGTGGGCGTTTGCGTAGAATTTCGATTCCATTTATAAATCTCGGTATGTTACGGTGTTTGGCTTGCATTCGCAAATACTAGTAACTAGCTATTAAGCCAAGTGACCGCAAGGAAACGGCGTTTATCTTTGGGGACGCCTAGCATCAGTTTAGTCGGATGCCGTTTTGTTTGTTTGGAGCACCATTCAGGTGCTTGATGTTTTGTTCAAAGCACGGGCCGCATAATGTTACCGTGTATGAAGACAACAACATCGTGTATAGCAATTCAGAACCAGAGCTTGCAGTTCACTTGAAAGCCGTAGTGAGGCGTACCCGGGGGCTGGTCCGCGGATAAATGAAGCCTAGTCACAACTTGCTCGAAGTTTGGCGACGCTGTTTGGGCAAAAAACTGGGTCACGGAGAGGTCAATCACTTCCAAATAAACCGACAAAGATCCAAGACTATACAGTCGTCAAATGGAAACCAACAGCCAATTTGTCAAAAATTTCAACCTGGTTGCTGCTCCACTGTGCCACTTGATGCATCAAAACCGGACACTCAAATAGACAAGGAAGCGCATGGGGCCCCCGAGCGCGGAGGCTAGATCAGCAACTAACCCTCAAGCTTGCTAGGTTCGGGAAGATGTATGCTGTTGCAACGGACGCCAGTGGCCGCGGTGTCGGCGCAATCGCATAGAACAGGAATGGGGTCGTCAGTGGCGTCGTGACTAACGCGGAGCTGAATTACTTTGAAAGGGAATGTTTGTCAACCGTTTGGGCCGTGGATAAGTGGAGGTCAGAATTTATGGGGAACGGATTTCACGTCAAGACCGATCACGAGACCCTCGAGTCGATCAAGAGCGCCAGCGATCTTTGCGGAAAGCTTGCGCGTTGGTTACGACAGGAGGACGTGATGATTCGACATATGGCAGGGAAGGCAAATTAACGGGTTAATTAGCTATCAAGGCCAGAAGCTGAAGATGAGGTCACAAAGATCATGATTAACGTCGATATCCACGTCGTCCAACTGGATTCGGAAGGTTGGTGCAACTCCAGCGGCACGATCCTGTTTTCCGGAAGGTTCCAGCCGCCTTGTTGTTCAAGTGCAGTTTCTCTCCATTTTGCACTACGTCAGTCGCCAGAACAGTTCCCGACGAAAGACTTGTCTGATTCAGTTTGGTTTCCAAGGCGTGCCGCTACAGGATCCATTCGGTATCTGGAATCTGGTGGGGGATTAAGAACAAGAGCAGCCTCCCTGTGTATTTACTCCATGGCTTTCTTCTGGCTGATGTATGAAAAATTGCAGCTTCTTTTGATTCGTGTCTGTCCGAGTAAATTTCACTGGATTACGTGTGTCTGAAACTATACAATACTTATTCGCAAACGGAGTTCGGACTGAGGGGCTGATGAAGAAATAGAACATCGTGCCAGATTAAAGAAAACCGTAGTTGACACCATCATCTTCTGGGAGCATTACAGTAGCTATACTAGTGATGGGGCAATCTTAGCAAAGGACGCGCACGGGTTGTCGTACCTTTGAAATTTCATAACACTGTGATTAGTTCACTTATAGTCAGAATCCTATTCTGCGGCACAACCTTCTCCAATTTTAATATGCCGTAATCAGAAAACAAGTGTCTACGGGCGCAATAGGCTAACAAATACCTTGTGTTCTTTGTGTGGACTGACTGGATGTAGAGGGCTTGAGTGCATTAGATATTCCAAGGCCTGCAAGTCAGCCCACCGTAAGGTGACAGAGGGAAATCTGCCAAGTCCATGTGTTGTGGTGCGGTACTTTGGGACGTGATAAAAAAGGTATTCCTTGAAGCGCTTGATAGTGTATTAACCGCGAGCCCCGGGGATATCTGGTTGCTTTTGTAAGATGCGCAATACCGTTTTCGAAGATGGCCACAGTTTGCCTCCATATTGTTGATGAAACAATAATCAGTTCCTGCTGACTTCGACCTGCAATTTCCCAAAGGAACCTTCATGCTCTGTTTTACTTCTATCCGGAAAGTACATTAAAAGTTATCCTCCGATTAATGCTCTCAGTTAGGTAATGACCAAACAAACCGGTACACAGCGTAGTGTAAAGCAATCCCCCTTGAAATTGCCGTCATGCTGGTTCATCCAGCTACTCACAGTAGCCTCGCAATGGGGAACACATACATGAAATAATTTCCAGGAAAACTTGGCGGGGTAAAGCTCAGCAACCGTAAAATTTATGGCATGCATGATGACTGCTAGGTATCTCGGAACATATTCAGAAGTGATCACGACGTTCATGAAGCAGGCGCATTGAGGTTGCTTTTTCTCAGAAAAAATCTGGCGAATGCAACACTTAATGTCAGGAGGCTTTTATGGATATTTTCTATTTGAACTGAGGACATGAATAATTCGCAACGGCAGCTATCGCGGACAATTTATTATATATTCTGGTTTGCCCTAAACATTTTGTCGCATTTTTGAATGTAGCCCTTTTGATCTCGGAGAGTATGCTAGCAGTGTGTCCAATTTAAACATGCGTGTGTGTATGATGGCTAATTTTAAGACTTTCCAGGACGTTTTACATTTCTTGTGAAGTCGTTGCACCCTAACCATTGTAGGCTGGCGTGATTCAGATTTATTTTTCATGGAGTTTGAAGCGCGACTACAGCATCTTCAAAAGATCACTTAGTGAAGGATCCGCAGAACATTTTGCATTTCAGTATATCTTTCGGAGTCTTGCGTGCGGTGTGGAGAGAGTGACAGCCACAAACAAATTGTACTTACAGCTCAGTGCAACCTCAGTAACCGCCAAATTGCAACGTGTCATTGCTCGCAATATTTAGAGAAGACACTTTGTTCAATTGTCTTTTGCGATGTTTAGCCTTGAGAGACCCCGGAAACAGTAATGTATTCGTACAATCGTGTAAGAAACTGTCATTTTTAGCTGGGACATTTTTAAAACCTTGCATACCTATTATGTGCTGCGGCCATTGACAAAAAAACAGTGCGATTTCAGAAAAGGCAGCGTGACTTTTGTATTTCATTGTATATATAATAGTTAGTCGCTGTGCCTCATATCGCTGTTCACACAAAACATTTTTTACAGTCACGAGTGCAAAAGGATTGGGTACGTTCCCAGAGTATGTGTTCAGAACTACAGATGGAGTGCTTAATCGGAAGCAGATTCAGGGTGCGTGTGACAATGCAGGCCATTGCCTGTAATTTCCGCGTACCCAAGCTGTAAGACTAGTTTGGTCGCTTGTATGTGCTAAAACTTCCGCATGAGTCCTTACCCGCAAAAATAAAGTTTACAGTTGGGACCACTTGTATCTGTAACTTGAAATAAAAATGGATTGAATTAACTTTACGTCACTCCTCTGGTCACTTGTGCAGCTTCTCTAAGAAATCTATCAGATAAGGTGTTCGGGACTCTAATTGAGAAGATCCAGTTGGTGTGATCACCTTCATCAACGCTGTTGACAAACTTTAAAACGTTTGAATGTAAACAAGGAAAATGTTCTATGATGATCGGATTTATTTTTTGTGGTGCGTCGATCGAAATAAAAGAGTGCAATAAGTAACCTGGTTATAATTTTGCATGAAATAATTTGTATACGCATATCCTATCGAAGCGATAGTTTTGGAGTAACCTCATTTGGTTGTTGCGGTTACTGACTACAGTAACGGGAATAGAAGGGTAAAATTATTTGTAGTCAGGCTCACACAAACCGTCTAAAACGGTAACTGCTTTTGCGTCCATTGAATTCTCAAGGGAAGTATTTACTGAGGAGTGCGGGATATGGCATATTTGAGGATACTACGTAATGAAGGAGCGGCACGAGAGGCATTTTGTTTTTCTAAAGCTTAGGTTTTCCATTGCTTCCGGAATACTTCAACGGATCTGGTGTGACACGCTTGTTTATGTTCCGGTTGTTCATTACGATGTGGACGAAAATGGCTCTTTTTAATTGTTCAAGTTGTTTGCGGAATATCGGTCGAGATACGTTACCGAGCGGAAACAAATAGGTGATTTTTATAGGCTACATGGTTGGTCTGACAGTCTTTAACCTGTATTGTAACTTACTATTCGTGATCGGTCTGGGTAAAGTTTTTTGCTGTCTTGGATTTTGTGCAAAATAGCTGTAGTTGAAGCCAGTAAGTACAGGCAAATCTCATTTGACAAACAAAATCTTTAAAATGTAATTATTGTTGATAATTTATGCGGATTCACTGTAAGCAAGTGGATAAGTTATGTTCGTTATACAAGGAGAATGTTGAAGTAAAAGACAGGACATAAATGTGTTGAAGCCCGTGGAAGTAACTCATTTTCGAAAAAGATAGTTTAGTTCTTACTGCTTTAGAAGCAAGTCAGTTATAGGCAACGTGTGGGCAAGCAAGAACTAATCCATGGGCGAAGGTTGTGTTCGAGGCGCTTATTGTAATTTCTAATGCTCTCGGGATTCGATGGTATCCGACAAAAATCGCCTAGCTTTCCGAGATGCTGCTGGCATGAACAAAACAAAGATGTGGTAGCAAGCATGCTTCTGGGAAGCGAGGACACACCTATGCAAGCAGATTATATCCATACATGTTTGAGACGGTACACATAATGAGTGGAAGCTTCAAACGTCAGACACATTTAACGATTACTCGGAAAATGCAGGCAAGCGAGCTCCGAAGCAAGTAAATCGGGTGGTGCGTTGTCGGAGCATTTTCCCTCACCTTGTAACCATTGAATGTTTTAAAATAAATTGCTACTTTGTTTTCGCATTGATGTTGTGAGAGAAAGAGGAGAGTGATAAAGCGAGGGTGTTGCATAAAATGCACAGGTTCCAGATATATGTACGCGGTTTTGAGCAACAAAATGGCCGCGCTCTCGACCACTAGCCAGCAAAGAACGATCGTCCTAAACAACTTAGTTACACAGGTTTGACGGCATTTACCCGCTAGAGCGGAAGATCAAGCAGCACTCTGTTAGCAGTGTGGAGAGGTTTGCTTCAAACTTAAATTATTCGCCATATTAGTCAAACGATTTATTGGCCGACACATCATGAGTAATTTTCTCAACAGTCTCACAGGGTTCTACATTCCTCGAGCAAACGGAGTACCAAGTTGCTTTAGTATCGGCATTTTGAATGCATCATGAATGTCTAAACGTGCACCAGTTACCAAAAAAACAGATGCACTGAATCAGATGAAAGTAATCGCTCAGGCGTTGGCGTTCAACCCACGTCATTCGTCAATCAGAAGCAGATTGAAGACAGCTGCGCCAGTCAGGAAAACCTCGCAGGCCCTGAGTCGAGAAGGGGCGTGGTAAAGCCGCTGGTTTTACGTCAGGCACGGGCACTAGTTAAACAAAAAATAATAATTGCGGAGCAAATGACGCACCCAATCACTTGGCGAAAGGGATAATGCCCGCGATTAGGCAATGCATTAATTGACTTTGTAGCGGTCACTCACTACTTGTGAACTGCTGATATTTTTTGCCAGCAAGCACTTAACCGGGGATCTTTTGCTTCCAGCATTGTACTTCTCCGCGTAAACACAAATGTGCATTGTTGCCTTGGCTCCAAGCCGTCAAATAATAATCCTGTTATAGTATTTGATGCAATCGGTCAAGGTAAGTTTACCTATTGGTGAAAGAGCTTTTTTAATTATAGGCTCGTCTGAGCTGCACTTGAGATTGTGTCACGAACTCATGTTTTTTCGCACTGTGGGACAGTTAATTTTGTCACCATCGTTGAAAATTAAGCTGAGTAGCTGACTCCACTAACCCAAGTGTACCTGCGAGCAATACACTACTGTAAAAATAAAATGTTTACTTTCATGATTATGGGTTGCAGTTAACACGCAGCGTTAAAGTCGTGGTTAATAGATTGAGAGCTTTGCTGCGGGAAGCCTACTTAACAGCCGCTTGTTTAAGTGAAGCCATGGCTTTCGACGTGGAAATAGGCCGACAACATGAGAAAGATGGTAGTGTGCTTTGACGGTCTTCCGCTTTAATTTGCTCACACAGGACATCTCAACGGGCTTGATGTAAAGATGCACAGTTATAGCACATAAGCGTGTGGGATGGTGGTTGACTTTGAGAGTGGATTGCACCAGCATTAACGTTTGTATAAAATACAACAGCGTTTGTTCTTTGGAAGTGTAAGAATGGTTTTTCACGAAATATCTGAATCAAAATCTTTGTTCGCCGTCCTGACGCTGACGTTGTTTTAGTTCCCCTTCCATTTTATTTAAAAACCTTGAATTTAAATAATCTTTTATGTACAACCACCAGCCATGCTTGCATTACTGGTTAGCTGATTCTGCGGCAGCGAAAGATGAGCTACGACACGACCGATTTGCATGAGGGAAATCTCTAACAAAATTAATGATGCGAAGGCGGATTTCATTGCCCACTTTTGCGTGGTTAGACTACGCAGTATACTAAGGGCGTATTCTATCGTCTTCCGTTTGCCCGCGATTTTAGGTTAGAAGCATGTCTTTTACTTCCATGTGTTTAAGGAATGTGCAATCATATTGCTTTCTGCGAAGGAAAACTCAGCTTGTTCTCCTGTGGGTTTTCGAGAGTTGTCAGTTTGAACACCCAAGTCCACGTAAGCCGTAACAGCGGAATATTTTTCGTATCCCGTAAATATTCCGTTGCCTCCATCTACCCTCGAATTAGGTAAACATTTCGAATGATCTACCATTGGTTCAGTTCGACTGTGCTGATTTTCGCGCTAAGTGATTCATTACCTTGGTCAACAAAAGTTCACTGTTGCGTTTATTCAGTTTTTCAAGCTATTCCTCTTAAACGAAGCATTTAGTATTTTTATTCTATTAAATTTTTTACCCAGTGAGGAAATCAGTCTTAGTAACTATAAAGAAAACAAGTATTGATTGTAAACTCATCAATGCCATAATAGTCATACTGGAGTAAGAATATTATATGATATGTTCCCGTGTTTTCAGTGGCCTGGATGCTGTTAGAAGTTTAAACAGCACTTTATATCTCCTAACGGAGTTTACAATTGACTGCATTTGGGCCACTTTAAACCAGGAGGTTTTGCCGATTTACAATGAAGACATTTATGAAGTAGTCAAAACAGACGTCGCTGCGGCGGATACGTTTAGACGTTGTACTTGAGAAAAGTACAAACAAAAATTTAGCGACCTTTAGAACAGAAAACGCTCAATACCACTGAGTAAATAAAGAATTGTTATCTTCTACCCTTTCAGGAGACCTAATTTGTCTTTCGCGTTTTAGGATTCGTGACTTAAGTTGTATTGCACTATGTCGAAATTTGCTGGATGAATCCCAGTAACTACGATAATTATGGACAAGTACACTGGAAAACAAAACAGAATCGGGCATCGCTGCACCAAGTGTCACAGAAATAATTGGTAGAACTGCTTCGTTGTCGCTTTCCACAGTTAGTTTGCGACTGTTTCCACTGTGGTCACACTGACAAAAATGGCGTTAAATTTAATCACCAGGGCACCACTCTCTGTGCAAATGCAAAGCCTGCAGACAGTATAGAGTTGAATAACAAAAAAACTAAGTATTCTGTTGCTCACGCAATATAAACAGTTTAGTGCATGTTAAAGGGTTTCACAGTGAAACTTATTTTATTGAATTTGGTCAACTAGCAAAGGTGGTTAGATAAACCACGCAAACGATCGGCTTTCTCGTGTCCAGTTAATCCAGTTCTAAAAATTATCTTGGTGGAAGTCACTGCACCATGAAACAACTAGTTTCGCCGGACAAACTCAATCCAATCCCTTTTTTGTGTGTCAAGTTTTTGAGTGATGTTTTTTTGAGCACATTATTAATTATGTTACATCCTACGGAGTCAATATCCGGTTGGTACAAATACCACTAATTTATCCTCATTTTTCAACGAAATGTACACTTCTGGTGTTTTTGTAGCTGTTGCGTTTTTGCGACCCTATGAATTCATCGATTTTTACTTTAGAAATCATGTGCAAACGGAATATCCAGGACCATCTTTACTCACTTTCCTAATGTCCCCGTGATTGCCGCAAAATCTGATGCTCAATGCACCCACACGTAACTTGTTTGCCATTATGTACACACGTCTGTTAGCACAAATTCGAAAATGGCAGCAATGCAAACCGCACAGTGGTATAGCTTCACTGCTTGATATAGACACACCTTGCCAAATGGGCAGAGTTGGAAGGATTTGATTTCGGTATTCCTTATTTTTGGCAAACACAATAACCTAAGCTTATTAATGGTGATCGCGTTCATTGTCGTTTTAGCTGGGCTGAAAAGTGAGACATGTTATAAAATTATAATGCAAGATTAGTATGCAAATTTTTTTGGGACGATTGAACACTAATCAGAGATGGTAAATCCCTTTGTTCTTAACCTGGCAATTTGCAGCTGTATCAAGTAGAACACTGAACATGAATATCAGTGAAAAAATCGGGTGTTGGTCTGAAACCACTGATCTAGTCTTCTGGTTGCAAACACCCCACGTGTGTGAGCTCTTCTTGCTAGCGTGGAGTAAACTGGATGACATGAAAAACCTCAGTGTGTACATGTCATTTACAGACAGAAGGCTAAAACGTTTCCGAGTTTGCAAGTCATTTAAACTTGTCTGTGGCAGAAGAACATTGTGGCAAAACAAAGTCGACTTCACAAGTGCTTAGGCCCAAGTTTCAGTTCGTCATAGCCACGAATGAGAGCAGTTACTATGTGAATTATACAGCATCGACATAAAATTCTGGTAGTAAGCGGTGAAATCACCCTTGTAAAAGTTAATCCTGGTTTTACGAGTAATTTGACTCACTCAGTGAAACAATCAAGCTTGACTTATTTAGTAAGTGCGCCCTACCTAAATGAAAGCATACCGACTAATCGCCGGCATTTTCCTAATTTGTGCTTTACTACTTATTTCATTCAGTGCAATTGTGATTATGCTTCGCCTAAAGATGTTGTAATCACTAACCATATGAGGTGACAAAATCTGCCCTTGATTGTCAAGTCGGGTTATTAAACAAGGCCTAGGCTGTGCTGATAAACTTGTGCGCCTTTAAAAAACCTGCTGAGTGACATACGCATATGGCACGGGTGGTTAGTCGAACGCGTAAGGTCAACATTCTAGCTAGTGACATTAGTTTACTCAGCTGTAAGGGATTCCGTATAGACGACAGGCACCAGTGCTGTTGCATTTTGGCGGGCGTGGAGATCCGTAGGAGGACACTGTAAAGTAAATTCAACATTTTTAAGATGAAACTACCATGGAATTTCATGGCTAGCACAAAACGGAAATGATAAAATATTTTCGCTTTTATCAGTTCTCTAACTTCCTGATAAGCCATTTGTCCTACATTTTTCCAAGAGTGGCTAACGGTTTACAAATTTGGTCGCTGTGCTGTTTGCCATGTCGTATGTTTTAAGGAATTTGAAGCCGGAAGCCATGTTTCGTAAACCTGGCAGTTGAGGAATTGCTGTAGACCCTAATGCACTCAAAGATGAGGGCAACCCTAAACTTTTTATTTGGTTAAATTAGTTTAAACAGAAACTCAAAAATATATTATTAGGACACAATTTGGAATGGTTTTAGCTAGCTGTTTTACTATACCCCTTTACGGATATATCTACAGTGTTATCATCCTCACCTGTGCTAGATGGTGCCCTTTGGAACCCCAGGGAGTCTGTCAGACTTTACCACGGAGACGATTGGTTGCTGCTGCATTGGTTGGCTGCATGCGTTGATATGTGAAAGTTCAGTTAAATGGTACAGGCTTTTCTGCGGAGCGGCAAGCAGGCATTTGACCAAAACCGCCTACTTAAGTATTAAAGAATGATCACTCTGTTGGCAAAATTCTGAACGTTTCTGCCACCCTGAGGAATACTGAACTCTCCTGGTGGTTGTTGAATAAGGAGCAGTGAATCTAAACCTTTAAAAAAGTTTGAGAATTGTTTTGGGGATCGTATGGAAAATTTGTTAAAAATTTCAAGAAACATGAACAAAAGTCTGTACACCCATACACCTTACTATTGCTTGTATAAACGCTCGCTTTGCTGTATTTCAGACAGACTAAAAAGTAAGCTTTATTGAACGGTGGGGTTTAATTTTAGGTTCTCGCTGACATAAGGAGAACGTTGAATGCCCTAATAAACTCAAAATGTCTCAATGTTCTCAACTTGAGGATCCAGGAGCTGGCGCTGGGCAAGAGGCATATTTTAAAGGCAAACACACATGTCGTTTTAGGAATGTTGGTGTTTGAACATGCAACACACGATCACGAACGAGGTTTTTTCCGAATTTCCTCGGCCAAAACATAAAACAAACGTAGTTTACACCAGGCGTCTTCCTCCAAAAGCTGTATATGGACAGACAAGTGGTATTTGTAATTTGAAAAATGTCAAATGGTCCCCAAACGCTTGCTGATTTTAGATCAAGTTAATTTTCATAATCCAACCGTTTGAAACACGTACTCATCAAGAACATTATACCACCACCGGATTCAGAGTTTTGTGCTCATCTGTACAATTGGAAGACAACTATTTATTAGCTTACGGTCACAGTGTGTGAAGTCGCATTTTAAAATCAAAGCGAGTGAGCGCCAAACAAATAAGTGATCAATCAGCAATCAATGCGCCTTAGCTGCCAATACATCAACATGTTACCAAACATGTTCAAATTAAATGGCTTAACACTGACGGTCGAAGGAACTTCCATTGCGTAATTTTTTTGTGAAAAAAACAAACCATAGTATTGTAGCACAGGGTTGCATGAGATTAGGCGGTATTAGGTTACAATATTTCAAAACTATGTCCACCAGAAGAAATGGCTTATAGTCACATGGAAACGAGCTCCGTACGTTGAATGTTTCTGTCGAACTACGTCAGGAATCTTTAAGAAATACATTACGAATAGACCAGTAAACCTTGTGAAATATACAAGTTCTCTTCCAAAAAAGGGCAATAAATGTTGGTACATTTAAAATCCTAAAGGGAATAAATTTAATTCGTACAACGTTGCTAACAAATATGTTCAGTGAAGCAGTAAGCTGGTTTGTTCAATGAGGCTAGCACCGATGCGAACGAATTTGCACTTTACTGAAAAAAAATTATGTTCCTGTTTGAGTCATTGTTTAGCAATTATCAATAGGTTCACGCATAAAGTGATTATGTGACTGGATCACTGGAGTAGTAGCTATATTGCGACGCCATGGCGCGTGCCCAGACGGGTGGTTTACTCTAATATGCACCGAAGAACACCTAATTCATTTTGGAGAACAGCAAACTCTAAGAAACTCTGGCGCAAATTCTAATTGAAAACTTCATAACATTTGTTTTTTACCAGAGATGGAAACGGGTGTATTTATGCATACTACTGAAACACGCATGTAGCCAAAACAACCATGTCAACGGTTTATCGTTCACGGTTTTTAATTTCTTCTTGCAAGAAAATATTGGGCAACTTGTCAGTAAGTTGGTGATTGGGTGAAATTGTTTAAACAGAATATTTAAAGTCTTCTTGCAAGAAAATATTGGGCAACTTGGCAGTAAGTTGGTGATTGAGTGAAATTGTTTAAACAGAATATTTAAATGACATGCAAAACACCTCTAGCCATGTGAGAAATCACACTACCCTCCAGTTGAGCGAAACACATTTAGCGGGAAGCAGACATGCTTATCGGTGCACACGAATGCAGTGTGGAGGATTTTTTGCATCTGACATCTAGTGTTTCATTTCGAGAAAAATTAACTCGAATTTTTCGGCAACTCGTATCTAAACTTGCTTATGTTAAAGCACATATAGTCTTACTTTACGGGAGTTGTTGTGCTCATGCACATGTGTTGATCGGTCCGTAACGTTCAGGCGTCAATCACAAACCAACAAATTAGTTGCAACAGTTGCGCCACAAGTGATTTGTTGCTTAATTAAAGCGAGTAAGGAATTTATATCTTTATGACAAGACTAACCAAACTGCCTCCACAATATTTCCCCTTGAGAATATTTTATTGAAGCAATTGTCAGAATTTATTTTTTTATTATCTTATTCTATATTATTTTCATATTATTATTCATATTATTTATTATTATATTTATATTTATATTAGTTATATTATTTATTAATTATTTATATTCTATATTCTATATTATTTATATTATTTCATTTAATAGCCAACACGTAGCCACGGTCAACAAATGTTCCGGAAAAAACTCGGGATAGCCTAATATAGTTGCTAACATGCTATTCGCATAAGGCGTTTCATTTTGCACCGCTGCTCCAAATTCAAACTGCTAACTGTGATTAACTCTCGAAGTAAAATTCCAGACGTATCTGTGGAAAAGAGATAGCAAAATAACTTAAACACAACTTGTGAAAACAAATTTGCGTGCAACTGAGCACTGTCCGAATAAAAGCGAATTGTTTACTTCTAGCGGTCTATTTTAAGACCACATTACTCTACAATACTTTGGTAGAAAGACTCACCGTTTTTTGTACACTAGGAACCCCTTGTATTCATATTCCCCATAATTAAGTATCCAGTATGACCGACCCAAAATATCAGTGTATCCCCACAAACCAAACTGGCCTGGTGTCGCTGGTCGCGTAGAGAAATCCGGCTTTTCTAAACATACACTGACTGCCGATCATTATGATTCCGCGTCTTGCATCTTTGTGGACAATATCCATGCAAGTCGTGCTACCCAAAAATAGGCAATTTTTCTGCAAGCACGTTGGCCGTGCAAATAATATCACAAACTCCTCGCGTTTTGAAGATGGTCAGGCAATTTATCAGAATACGCACTACAGTATTCATGCTATTACTGCCTTCAGAGAAGTGTAAGTGACTGCGTTTTTTATATAATCTTATGGTTTTTCTCCTGCCTTTGGTCTCGTTAGTGTGTTGCGTTGCAAATTATTTCCGGTGTCTAACTGCGGCATATCAGAGAGCCCAGTTACATGTTTGGTTAAGGATTTTCAAGAATTACGAATGAATCTCCTGCGGAAGGGCCGCCCTGAAATGTCACCAGTTAATTATGTAATGATCGTTGCCTTCAATAGTACCATGCAAACGGGCGTGATACCGGAGGTAGTACCTCCAAATTTGTAGCATACGTTTTAGTGTATTATACAACTTCTCATCATCGTTGATGCTTTATTTCACTGCCAGCCTCTGAGTAAATTTCAGTTCACAAATAGGAATACTACTAGGTTTGGTGATGAAGCCAATGCACATTTACGTTTAACGGAATGGAAGAATGGTCTTTATGACTAGTAAACTTTGGCTGCTTTCTTATTTTGGTGAGTTGTGCAAATTGAGTTTCCACGATTCCTTATGGCGAAATTAGCCCCGGGCGTTAATTTATCTAAGTGTGACAGCACCACATTTCTGCATACGTTTGCCCGTTTAAAGCTGGAGGGTGACATTTGATTACACCAAATGTTTTCCACAAATCTGTGTGGCCAATGGTTGGCTCCTTTATTGATGTGCATTCGAATCGTCCGTGAGCCCAAATCTTCAGAATCATTTGGCGCGTTGTTCTAATAACCAGAGCTAACACAATATACTGAATACTTCTTATAGTTTGATTGCTTAAAACAATGTTGAATCATCAGGCATAAGTTGGTCTGCAAATTCAGTGAAATTTCTGAGGAGTACTGAGCATTTATAATTTATACATAACATTTTAATAGTGGCAGGTAAGCAACCAAGTAGTTTCAAGTTTGTCGAACAATTTGCTATCGTGTTCGAAAGTTTGGTGTGGTAAAATGCAATAATTTTTTAACCCAAACCAAACGTCTTTCATTAGCAAATGCTATGTTGTACGCTGTGCAGATGTATGTTCTTGTCATTTTGGTTGAAAGTTATTTGAGTAAATTTGTTGATTGCTTGCTTCGGAACTCCGTAACCTTCCAAAGATTTTGATGGTCCTTTGGCGGATTTAGCTCACTGTATATTGCTACTCCTCTTAGTTGACGGAGTTTTAAATGCACTAATTTTGCACTGAAGGGGAAACTTACCTGCTACTAGTGTAAGTTGGGAGGCTAGCAGACTGGAGCGCCCGCATGACTGAAGAAAGCATTGTAACAGAGTTGCCGTCTGATTGCACAAGGTATATCCTAACACCAAAAAGAATGTTTCTGGGTGCTTTTTTGCTGTATGTATGCAAATTAACTTGTGTTATTGTTGCCTGCGTTGATAATTTCCAAGTCGTCATTTCTCCAATGGATGTGTGAAACTAAAGACAATTCATTGGACGTCTTTTATGAGAGCAGTCTGTTTAACTTGGCAAATACAGCGCTAACCAGCTCTATTATCCTAACCGCCAGGATTCTCCTTCGAATCAAATTTTGCTGCTTGTACCTAGAAGCCAGTTTAGCCACCAGATAGCCTGCCTCACAATTAATTTTTCAAGGTGAATAATTCGGAAATCAAACTTTTGATTTATATAAAAAAAGTGCGCTTTTATGCGTTGTTTTGTGAATTAATTTGGCCTACTTGAATAATAAATCGTAAACCCGCGCATGTTAACGTATCTTTTAAACTAACTAGAGACAATCGTCCAGAAGAAATGTCCTATATGGCAGATAAATCTTGGATTGCGCAGAATATGCATACCGTGACCACAGGGAGTAGAAACACAGCTCACACAAGCAGCATAAACACCTTTAATCGTAAAATACATTTAATTAGCTGACACGAGAATATTTGATGCACTGCTCTAGTGGGCTTATTTTTATTCAACTGGGAAACTACTACATAGAAGTCTTCCGTCGACTATTCGCAGAACACAACGCACGTTTATAATGCTTGAAGCCTTATGAGAGTGTGTCCTTTCCGAAAATTAATGCTTTCGAGAGACCTTTGAATTTGGTAACAAACTCTGACAACGAAATCACACTTATCTTGATGTGGTTGTGCCGCGCGCATGAATGTAGAATATCATTTGGTGGCATTCCGGCTTAGGCGTAAATTAAGGCTGATGTGCTGCGAAACCAGATGCGGACAGATGATGTTGTTACTGTTTATTTAGTGGGAGCACAGTGCTAATGCTGCAGGTTACAGGCATAGTTGGCGAAGGTTGTGCCTATTTTCCTCACTAATATTTACGGCACTATTTTCGTCGAATATTCTAAACAGTTAAGCTGAAACCTTTTTTGGATAGCCTAACCAGGAAATTTGGTGAACACTAGCGAACGCATACTGTTATATTTTATTTGCCAGCTATTACGGGTAAGCAAGACAGTTCCTACAAATTGATTCCACATTTTGTGGATTCATTGTTGGAAAAAATTTGCTGAGACCATTTTTACTCTGGTTAGCTTTATTCAAAGGCTTCCAGCTTAATGTAATTCGCAAGGTATTTTTTCAATTCATCGGGTTGGTTATGCCTCTGTGTACTTAGTGCTGTCACTTTTAATTTGCTATCGCTGTGTTTAATGTGCAACTTCAGTTATTGATTTGTAAATTTTGTTTTGGCGGCATGGTCGTGCTAGTTTAAACGCAAGAAAGCGTCTTCAAACAGAAATTGTTTGTCACGATTAAGTGTAATGTCACAGGTTTTTGACAGGTGTCGCTTCATTGCGCACTGACGTGGTCTCCTAGACTGGGGATGAAACGCTTGCAAGTTAATTGACAAGTTCGGTAAACCGATCAAATGCCCTCTAATCCACCACCGATGCTAAGTAACTCTTGTTTGTATCACCATACAATTCTGCGTGGCATTCGGTAGGTATACCAACGCCTCTGGTTTACGCAACAAGCATTATCAAACTTGTATCTAACGACTGGAATAGAGTTTCGAAAAATGACGTAAATACCAAAATCTGACATAATGCACGCAACTGGTTCTTCTTATTGAACAGATAAAAAATTTGCCAATGCGATAAGTAAGTGGATCAGATACTTGTATATACGTAATGCACTACTCATAAGGTTGCTGAAAATTCTTCGACAGCCCACGACCGGTTTCGCCCTTCTTGGGGCTCATCAGGTAGGCGCAGTCCCCGCGTTTCCGTCAACCTTATGTTCTACTTGAACCCAAATTGGACTGTTTTCCAGAAATACACTCATTTGCAAATCAATTTGGTTTTTGCGAGAGGCTCACCTGGAACCCAGCTGAATCAGATACTGCATTATAAATGTTAGCAAAATCTACGCAAGCTATGCTCCATCAGGAAATATTGGAAACGCTATGTAGTAAGCATTGCGTAACGCGCAGACTGCACAACATAATTTTGTGTTTACGAATCCTTTAGAATCCTTTTGAAAATACTAAACATGGACACATTTTTTCAATCAGTGTGCCTACAGGTGCCTCTTTTTTCGGGTGACACTTCTGGGTGAATGCACAAAGCGCAGTGTCACAATTTTCTGATTTTCCGATTTGGCGGAATATTTACGGTTAACATTGAGTGTTTACTTGTCGAGTGGTTGCGTAAATGTAGACATTTCGTTTTGCAACAAATAATGCACCGTCCTCCACCATCAGTCCTGGTGCCACTAAGGGAGGCATGCAATTAGTCACAAAATTTCAATGAAAAAAATTTTGCATGTGCTATTGTTTGGCCGACCCTATAGTGTAGAACTTTTGGCCACCAAAAGATGACAATAAAAAATGCGAGATCTTTACGGTATTGATCCTGCTTATTTAGATATATAGAAATGTAGGAGAACCATGTTGAATCCTTCCCCGTTGAAACCAAAACTGGTGTGGTTATCTTTGAAATAAGTATTCGAAATTTCTGCAAAGGGTTCATTTGGTTTATTACTCTGCATCGCTTTTCACATAACAGTCGCAATGCGTAAGCAATAACTTGTTAACTAAATAAAGCTGTATAAGCAAATAAAAAAGATGATCTCATAACAATTCGGTAACTTTTGTTTATTAGTGGATGCAAAAACTGCTTCGGGTAAGTCAGATCACAGCAACTTCTACAGTGCTGGCTTGCTTTAAGGCATTGTTCGAAACAAGTTTAAAAAGCTGATGGCACGCAGTTCGCATTATTGGCTATTGCAAGTGCATTAACCCTCTGCACTTGTGTGCGCCTGGCTGTTTTACGCAAAGATCTGTGCCTAATTCCCAAGTCAGACACGTTCAACGAAATCTCATCAGCCGTTTACGGGTATGTGGCGAAATCATTATGATAGCATTGACTAAAGGACCATGCCACGAACAACTCTGTTAGGCTAAGGAAAACGTTAACAAGTGTACCTGTTAGCTTTGATGACACAATTTTCAAATTTTCCGATTTAGGTGGCCACCACGGCATTCATATGCGTATTGCATTTTACCCAAATGTTCCTAAAACGATTGACGGTTAATGAACTAGTTTATAACTTGATGGAGACAATCACCTAAACCTAGTTTTCACCAAATGTGCAAGGTTAGATATGAAAAAAAGAATCACCGGCCAGATGAATACGCCTCGGATTGAAAAAATATTGTGCTTGGATTTATGAAAAAGTCGACATGTGGAAGATGAATTGTAAAAGGACCACAACAGATTTTTCAAACACCATACACAGCACTGTAAATTGTGCTACGTTCGAAGTACTTCTTCCTAGTACTTATAGTCAATAAATTATACTGGGACTAGGTTGCTCAATCTCTTACTGTACTGTAGAGCACACAACAGATGGTCCGTTGTTGAACGCATGATAATGGTTTGGAAAGATGCCAAATACTAATACCCGCAAGAGAACAGTTTTTCATCTCGCAAAGCACTCAAACGAATCATTTGTAATCTATTGCAAATAAGTAAACAAACCAATCAGATTTTCTGCACGCATATTCGATGTATATATTTGTCACGCCTGTCCCCAGGAAAAGAGCAATATACATTTCTCTGGGTAAAGCAACCAAATTAAGGTTCCAGTCGTTTAAATTTGGCAAATATTGACTGAGATGCCTTCGTGAATATAAGCCAGTCAACCTGTTAGAAGTTTGTTTGCTTGTTTAGTGTTTATACATACAACGGACAGGGGCGGCTTACATCATATTTTGGTCACGCGCAAGTAAAACTGCATTGCGCAATTAAGTGTATCCTGTTTATACTGCCTGAACTTTCCCTGGACATGCATCAACCAACCGGTCTAATGGCCCTAAAAATGTGATATTCATAATACAACTCAGGAACTGTGATAATGTCTATGTTAGTGAACGTTCTACTGACTCAGATGCCGGTTTTTGTTTCCAGAATTTATGCCACAACTTGAAGGTTAGTAAACGACAATATTTGCGCTCTCCTCTATTATTGGTTTACATTTTACAGCATGATAAAATATGTTCTCGAAATTCAACGTATGACGTTTTAACCATCACAGCTTAACTATTAAAATGAGGGTTTTGATTTCGTTGTTCTGGATATGCAGAGCACAATATTCTTACAGGCACTTACAGGGATATGTCGTAAGAAATACTGCGCATTTGATTGACAGCATAAGCTTACAAATTTTTACACATGCAACAGTTCTTTTCTTATTTGCTTCGAGGAAATCTAGTGCTCAGGTATCTCCCACAGCAAACATTCGAATCTGTACCAAGATAACACGGAAACTGATGCCAGGATTGTAAGTGGCCAAACAGCGGCGGGTTAGATTAATTGCTGAGGTCGATTAAAACAATGTTGAACACCCCCCCCCCCCCGCTTTAATATCAATTCTCCATACAGCTGCCAGTTAATATGGCTGCGGTGAAAATTGTGATGCAAACGAAATAAATCATTGCAATCCGAATAAAGCAATCGGCGATAATTGGTGTTTCGTTTATGTGGTAAATTGGATCAATAATCTCCAGCTAATTTTCGTCCTGAATTTTTGCCAATTGATTAACGTTCAAAGTTTTTGCGCCGGCAAAAATTTGAAATAAACAGAAATATGATTGAGCTTATTATACATTTTTTGCTTGCTGATTTGTTTAACCACACTTGTTACTGACTCGTGTGTGCTTTTTATCTTGAAAATCTTTTCGTTGTTTCCGCAACAGTCGCATTAAACTCAGAAACAGGTAGGTACCCGAAAATTGGTTACCACGTGTTAGAAACTACAGATTTTTTCCGCCAGTGCTTTTTATGCGCTATTATTTGTGGGAGCAGCAGAACGTTTACCTCTGACAACTCCTAGTTACTTACTTTAACCAAGACAGGTCAAGATCTCACATACCACATCAATGTTAACATTTTTTTAACAAAATGTTCCCAAAGCCTTTACTGAGAACTCTGCGTCTCTATACCAGAAGGATTAGGTCTAGATTCCAAGGGTGCAGTTTATCCCGCACCCAGTGTGTACCAAACAAACTAATGAATTAATTCATTTGTCCATCTTTCAGGTGTAGTAACCTTTCGTTGCCTAATTGCCATGCCAGGAAGCACGAGGGTTGGAGGACTGCCAGGTGCCAAAGCCTAGTTCATTAGATGGACTAGTAACCATAAAAGTTACTCTCGTCACCGTTTGCGTGACATCATTATAAGTGCGCGAGACCACGAAGCACCATAGAGATACACTGGATAAAGAATCATTGGGGAAACTACTTCTGTGGCACTTGTTTGTTTCACTTTATGTTTCATAGTTCCTGCAAAACGTCGTGCCAAGTGACTGGATGACGTAAAATCCCAGAAGACTCAATAGCAACGCGAAAGCTGCAGAATATACATATTTTGGTGCACAATATACTGTTCAGTCGCAAAACATCAATCGTCAGCCTGGGCTCTCTTCTAGTATCTCGTTAAATAGATGCGGTTGAAATGTACGAATGTAAAGCTAGTTCTAAACCTAACGACTTTGGCCATAAACATTGTGCTCCCATAATGCGGCAACAAAAATAACGTTCTTCTTACCTCAAGGCAGATGATGCGATAGGAGTGCGTAAATGCAAACCTAAAAAACGTGGTTATTACGCGTAGCACAGGATGAAGTTAAAACATTTTATATTTGCTACAAAAACGCAAGCCAATGGGCAAATTCTCCTAGCAAATTAAGTGGTTTGTATGAGCATATCTGTTTACAGAATGCTCGTCAATTTGTTCGTTGAGCTGGACATTTTGATCCTTGGATAGAAACGACACTGGTAGCGTGCTTTGGAGAGTCCAATATAGCATCGTAGTGCGTGTTTGGTGCTCTGCAGTGCACTCGCGCTATTTGCCATATTTGATCTCATCCAGAAAAACATAACGCTATTTTCTGCAAAGCAATCGGTATTAGATCAGCATCAACCGGAACTTCAACTCATTTGCCCAAATCCTTTGGCGGGCTACTACCCGTCAGTGAAAGAACATTATTCAAACTTTCACTCATTTCACGCACTTTTTGACACCGATTGGAAGACGCCGGCATAACGTGCACTGGATAATGCACAGCCGACAATTTTGAGTGATTGCGTGTAATTTTGCCACATGACAAGATATTTTTCGTTGTGTTGTTCATTCCAGTAACCGGTAAGTTAGCGGTGTTAGAAAATGTAAGTCAAAACAATTGAGGTGTGTAGATTTTTGGGCATTTCTCAAAAGCTGGTTGTAACAAAAATCCAAATTTAAGCTGCAAACTTTGGGAAGCGATATATAAGAGGTGTTTGTGGACATCCGGATAACTTGTAATAACATTATCTGTGGTCGTTTTTGCCAGATCTTGAATTGATCAGGTGGCGTAGCTTAGTTTTTCAAGTGCGTTATTTAATTAATGAGTAAAAAAGCTACCTTTCGCGTGAAAGTCTACACTGGATGTAAAAAAATTGCAGATTTATTCTGCAAACGCAGTAACAAAAATGGAACTCAAATTATTTTCTATCATCCAAAGAAAGCAAGCTGCTGGTTTGGCGGAATTGGGACTGTTCCGATTTTATTATGCAAGCGGAAGTAAAACTTTGCATTGAACTTATTCATAAGAACAAATCGTCACCATCGTTTTAAACGTCCCATGCGAAATGAGGATCACACTAATCTTCCACTGAATCCAGTACATCGTTTAGTGTTTAGCACTCAAATGTCAGAGGTAACTGCTTAAAAGGAATGCTTGTAATTTGTTCCGTACATAATGTTGCGTGTTTGTGGGATTCTAGTACTTTCCGCCATGTGTAGTTGGTGATATGTTTTAACTCTGAATTATAGAATTTCTCGCCTTTCGGTGGCAATGCGCTTGGATCCGCAAAATACTTAGGCCAAAATGTTTTCCTTAACCTGGAATCGGTGTGCTGGAAATGCCCCTTAAAAAGGCAAAAGACTTTGGATAATTTTGAATAAGTTGAACTATTCTCCGTCATAGTCACTGCCCGCTTGGGGTACAAGAAAGCGCAGAAACAACGCACTGCCTGGAGAAAAATAAAGACTAATTAAACTGCAAAAGTTGTCAAGAAAGTGCTCTGCCACTCTTTGTAATTGAAAGACCGCTAACACTGCCATCTTTATAGTGCACAAAATATTCAAACACGAACCATTTTTACCGGCTTTGACGTAAGGGTAGGCGTGTTATATCCTCCGTTTGTTAAACGCGTATTTTCTTGTGTCTTAAGACCAAATATGTTTAGGTTATAGGCAGAAAAGTTTTCACCAACAAACTTTCATGTCCAGGTAAAGTACTGACGGCATTTTCATCACACACTAAAATATTCGGTAATGTTCTACTATTATTTAATATAACTGTCATTAATTGCAATCCACCAATGACAAAAGGTGCAAATTTTAGAACTCAAATCGCAAAAAATACTGTACTATTAGTCCAAAGAGGGCTATCCATTTGCACACTCCAGGAAAATTGAGTGAGTCATAAATGATTAACTTATTGCAGTCATTTTGGCGAAGCTTGACAGTACACGTAGAATAATATTCCGTATATTTCTACTCAGAAGGGAAAAACGATGTGCCTGTTAAGCATATCCCCGATAATTCTAAAGGACCAGCATTGCATCTTCATTTTTTTAAGGAATCTGTTAAATCAAGCCTAGTTAGGCAGTATGATTTCCCATGTCCAATTCAAACTAACAAGAATGTTTTGGAGATACAATTTAGGCAATTTTTGGATTTTACCAAGGCAGCTTCCATCAAATGAAAAATGAGCGGTAGAAGATCACGTTTAAAAAAATCATAACAGAACAATATTTCTGTACCCGGAAACCCGCAACCCATAACAAATTATTTGAAATACAGAAGCTTTTGCCGGCTTCCATAGGCCGGTTGAGAGTAACTCCGCAAATTTAGTGAAAGAACGCATACAGTGATATGTCACGTAGCTGTTCTTAGGGCACCGTGCTGGAAAACAGACTGCAAGCTGACGACCACAATTATTCAAAACTGGGGCCATTATAACAATGCAAAATGCATATTGTAAAGACGTTTTGTATTGTTTTGGTTAGGATGCATTTAAATGTGAAAGAAGTGATGCAAAATTTTGAAATACCCCAAAACAATTTCGGCAAACATTGGGTGAATTGGAAGTTTGTGATCCATTATGCAAGACTTGTACCTGCAAAGTTGGCGCCCAAGTAACCGTCCAAAATTGCTTTCTGTTAGATGTACCAGAGTTGAAAAAGAAACTGAACGGTTAGTTTATTTTTACCATATTGATGAAATAGCACCAGGTGCACCAGGTAACTTCCATATGTTTTTTCTGAGTTAACCGTACAAATTTTTGGAAGGAATTAAATAATTGTGGTGGGGTGATTCTTGCGAGTTAGCTATATATTGGAAGCTAAACTGTATTCAATGTTCCATTTTATTCATTTGTCAAAACCGCCAACTTATCATAGAACAGCTGAGCTGCCCATATGTCAATAATACCGCAACCACCCACCCCCCGCATTCCAGAAGCATTTGATTTACTTAAAACGGAGCATGTTACACTCCATATTAGGCGTTTTAGTCAGCTCAACCCGGTTGTGAGCGCTGATCAAATAATTAAATTTGCTATAACGCGCATGTGCCCTAATGAATCATTGAAATTTATTCTCGGCTGCAGTAACCACATCGCCCTTAGCAAAGCTTCAAATAGTAGAGTTCAAAATATCCTCAACGTTGCAAATGGACATGTGACAAGTGTATCCGATAAGATCTGGTGCTGTGTTTTCTTGGCGCCTTTCCCAATTACAATATTACACCGATAAGTTCGGCACAAACGCATACTAGAACCTTTTGCGGCAGCATCGACTGCTGGGTACGTTAATGCAAATGAACAACGCGTAGGTTGTGTCTTCCCTTCGATTTACTAATAAAGCTATGCAGTGTCCTACCAATAAAAAGCTACCTAGCGAAGTTGCTGTGGCCCACCAAGAAGCTTGAATATCGAAAGAAGAGATTCGAAGCTGCCAGGACAATAACAGCTTCGAAGCAAACGGATAGTTTGAGACATATTTAGAAAATGCCTAAAAATTAATCAATAATCTTCCAGAATCTGCTCTCGAAAGATTGCTTGCAGATGCGAACAATTTTAAAAGTGTCCCTTTCTGCTGCTCCCATTAATTTGGTTGAGAATCTCGTGGTTATTTTGCCTTCAAGTCAGAAATTGGTTGAATAAAAAAGTGATCTTAAGAATAACAGATTGCGGTAGATTAATTTGAACACGTCAGTAGTCCAAATCTATTTAGTTACTGACGAGTATTATGTGCAGCTTACTGCAGCCGACCTGCTAATCCAGCTAGTGGAAGTGAATCGACGCCAACTGCAGTTTTTCACAACATAAATCAAGCCGCATACCTTAATAAGCTGGAATCGGACAGGGTCACAAACCTTATACTATTTTCAACGGGTGGCTTTCTGTTAAAGTGCATTAGTATGAATCTGCCTGGTCATAGCCCAGTTTGATGCCTCAAATAGTAACAGGTGTACTCAGCTGTGCGTTATTTCAAAACATGTTTGCCAAATCTGCTTGTCGTTTGAAAAATTTGCTGAGACCAACTTATCCCACGCAGACTGGTAAACTAACAGTCAGGAGTCAAATCTATGCTCATTTATAAACTAGAGACACCGCGAAGGGCATGGAACAATAGAAAAGACATATGTAAAAGTGGCTATAACTATGTTTTTGCCACTTCTTTCTAATTCCCATTTCTCGATGGAGGAACTATTTCGTCATACTCAACGATCCTTCCCGACTGATATCCAGGGTGTACTTTGAACCGTCGTTGCGGCTCGGTCTACGTTGTCTTATTTAATTTTACTTTACATGAATTTGGGGCTTGATGAGACGCACTAGATTCTGCGTTTATGTTGTAATAAACAATTTCAACTTGTTCATTTGGCAGACCAAATGTGGGCTAATTTTACAAATGCACTTACCAAGTTTAACCAGCGGTTTGCTAACATTTTGAAAATGCAGAAGCAAAAAGCCACAAAGAATTCATCAGAGAAAACGGAAATGACTGTAGATTAATTGAAGTGAACTGGATAATTCTTCCTAATAGTCAATGCACTCTTGTACCTGCTGCACCGGACAGCGTAAAATTAGCTGTTTGATGAGGAAAACACAAATGAAACAGCCGTAGTGCTTCAACGAATGCCTCTGGTGGTATTTGTATGTGATACACTGCTAACATTGCCATCGTGTTGCAGTGTGCCAACACGGTGTTCTCTAGTTTCATCCGCTTTTGTCCCAAGGCCCTCTACAGCAAAACTCCTTGTTTCTAGAATTCTCTCCGCTCTTAGTAAATTTGGGACGGCGTTTTCATCGTGCAACAAAATATTGCGTAGTATTTTGGTATTGTCCAGTGCAGCCGTCACCAAATGAAATTCAGGATGGCACCACCTCCTGAAAAATGAGACTTACTGTGATAGCATACACTTTTGCAGATTTTTCAACATCTATCATGGTTTCTACACCGCAGACATGCTTGGTGAGTGAGAAACCAGTACCTCAGTGCAACCACGAAACATTTAACTAGAAATTACTCTACAACAACTTCCGCAATTCTTTTGAACAGCAAGTGAAGAGGCTCCGCCAGGTGAGCACAACTCTGGCAGGCGAATCCGAATTGCATGATATTTTTCCAAACGGAATCTGCTGGGACATTTTTAAATATTTAGCGGCATTTAGGTGCGTGAAAAACCAAGCTACGCCTAGTTAGGAGCGGTGACCTTCCGTGTCTAATTCAAATTAAATAGAATGTTTCATTCGGGCAATACAATTTCGGTAATGTTTCGTTTTGTCAAACTCAGTTTTCATGAAATGGAAACAGCGTGGTGGAGTATGACCTTCAATATTTATTAGAGAACCTGATGGAACAACTCTCTGATCCTGCGAGAAAACTAGTAAACACAATTCAGAACTTTGAGAATTTTCGGAGTAGCCTACGCAGACAACCCGTTGGCACATCTGATGCCAAAGTATGCGGAATTTATCAAAATTCAGAATATCTTTTAAAAAATTACTCTGGCCTAGATACCTGCATGGTGTGCGACAATATACGGTAAAACTGCTTGAGTTGTTCCAACAGTGCCTGTACTATGCTTTCATCTCTCAAGATTAAGGCAGTGTCGTCTGTGTAGTCCAACAATAATTCAATTTTTTGGTTCTGTAACTATTCCAGCGTTCACACCAATACTTCACCAGAGACAGATTTCAGAGCACAAACACTTGCCGAGTACAGTTCGTTGTTGGGAGGATCCCAGTATGCAGAAATAAGTATAAGCAAATAGGGATTTAAGGGCCGAATTAAGGAAACAAACCTTTGATAGAATTCCTTTTTGATCTAATGGAGTTGGAAGCAACGACTGACCAACAGAATCGGACGGAATTAGTAGGTCGCCCCCACATAGAGCATCGCTCCAAAACTTGGACATACTTGTCAGGTGTAATACAATCAAAAGACATGCTGCGACACTTGAAAAATTTTCAATGTGAATGGCGTATCCCAACCAAGCACATGCGTCTTTATGACAAAGTTTGGTTTATTTCGGCTATCAGCTTAAGTATCCAAGTGAACAGAAAATTAGTGCACCACATAATTCATCTCATCTGCATAACGGACTCCAAAATGTGGCTTTTCTTGCGGAAAACCTCAACTGTCGAACCCGAAGTATTAACACGCGCTTGAGGCTCATGATAGTGGCACACGAGACCAAACGTGCAGTTTTTCTAGTATTCACATATCACAAAAAAATCAACCGCTGAATCGCTCCCTGAATTGAGCAAATTAAATCCATTCAACATATTTCGGATCAAGTGGCTTAACTTAGCAAAACCTCTAGTTTGATTACACCAGGATACAACCAAGTTGTAGGGCCAAATATATTGTGGGTCCTTTCAGCTGCGCTATCTATGCAAACCTTTTAGCTCTATGGTCCTGGGTAATATAAGGTTACGATCCCCCTGAGATAAACGATACAATGATTGGTACATTTCTATCATTTGGTTGCCTTGTTTTTACAAATGCTTGGTGGATTCAATTAATGACTAATAATTGGAAAACATGGCAAGCAGTTGATGAATCTGGCTAGAATATACTTGTTTAATTTCATATCACAACTCTTCTACGGCATCAGGCGAGAAGAATGCCCGTATGTCCATTTTGTCATTTTGGACGCACATGAATATACTGGTGCGGCCTTTTTACAGCCAAGTGTGTATGTCGTAGTTGTTTCATGAGCAAGCAATTTTCACTCAGTAGCAACAATCAGGTTAGGAATTTTTCGTTTTCCTGTATAAATTTGCAATCGTCTAGCCCAATGCTTACGAAAAGTTATTTATTTTCTATCATCACTGCACCGAAAAAGACAGCAATCCTTTAGATTTTGTAGGTGTTCGGGGTCAAAAAGAAAGCGGATTTTGAAAAAGCCATCAGAAAATTTTGAACCTCACGCGTAAAAACGTTAGAAATTTAAATGTAGAAAAAAGCTACGATTGTCAAAATTGTAATATACTGTAAACTCAGTTGCTCATGCATATTTCGAGTGCCCAAATATTTTGATACCAGAATTTCAAATAGGCAAATTTCAAATAAGCGGAGCAAGTCGTGCACTACTTGTTGTCAGACTTACACGTTCACTTGTGTCGTCACTTACTCGCAACTCAGCGTCGAAGTAGACAATCTACGTGTCAGAAATTTGCGTGTCCCAACGTTTCTAAAGTTTTGCAAAACCTAATCTGATAAACGGTTCAACAAATGCCGCACAGCTCCATGGTGCTCCAGCATAGGCGAAGTTCTAACTGCACACTACGACCTACACTGTGTCTGTATAACTAATGTTATTAAAACAAGCTGACTGTATTTAAACGTAGTTTTCTTGTCCAACCCTGATTTATAGCAACAGAGCCCCCAGGCTCGCCCAGTGTGTAACTAGCGATTTGATTACACTAGTTAGAAACCCTTATCTCAAAAGCACACACTTTAGTTGTAGGTTTTAGGTATATTTGGCATTCAGTACATAACATTCCTTGTTGTGCACGACGAGCCATGTGCTCCCATTGCCCCTTAGTTGATCTTTTTATTTGGTGGTGTGCCTACTTTAAGCGCAGCAAAGTTTATTATATAATTGCCATCCAACCGTCGAGTTGGTTGAATTGCAATTTCTCAGAGATCTCCAGACGAGCAAAACAATCACACTACCATATATCAAAAACATTTCGGAGATGACCGCAAGGATCCTACGACAGCATGCCATAAACATTGCCCACGGACCAACTGACACGCTTTATAGAGCACTATCGAAACCAAAGAGGATGCGCAATGCGATGGAAGACAATTGTAATCTACAAAATTCAATGCAACGATGGTGAAAAACATTACGTGGGACAAACAGGGAGGAAACTGTCAACCAGAGTCAACGAACACAAACTCGCTACTAGGAGACACGATCAACTCTCATCTCGGCATACCAAGATAGAGAAGGACACAAATTTGATTGGTATAATGTCAGCACACTGGGCCAGGCACGAACAAAGAAAGAACGCGAGTTCATGGAGGCATGGTACTCCGCTGATGGAGCAATAAACAGACACATCTAGATCGATCCTGTCTACCATCCTCAGAGGACAAAGGACATCCAGAACCACAAAACCAGGAGCCGGACAAGGAGTTAAAGAAGAAATCAATATGACTACAGACTACCACAAATAGGAGGTATACCACCAATGAATTAAACAGCCGAGAAGCCGACCACGACGCAACATAGGTCACAGGTGGGCCAACCAGAATCCAAGTACGATTTTCGTCAATGACCAATCAGGTTACAGCTCAAAAGTTGCTCTCTGCAAACTATATAGACGCAAGCATGAAGTAAGGAACTACCCCCCAACAGCGCACTAAAGATGTCTCCTCGAATGATGACGCAAATTTTGCAACTCAATTGCCAAGCTTGGCGAACAGATCAACAGCCACCCGATCAAATACCAACTATCACACCCGAGCTACCAGTATTCCAACACATTATTTAACATTTATTACATAACATTCCCTGTTGCGAACGGCGAGATGTGTGCTCCCATTCTCCCCTTAGTTAGCCTTTTTATTTGGTGGTGTGCCCACTTTAAGTGCAGCAAAGTTCATTATAATTGACATCAATAATAACAACGCTCCCAAACTATCATACAAGTGAACGCCACCAGAAACTCCCCAGAACACACAACCGCATTAGAAGATTACAAATATACAATGATTTGATCATAACATCAGATCTGCGCAAAAGCATCACCCCTGGCCTAGTTATAATGTTGCGATCTATTTGGAGCCTCATGTCCAGATTGCGGATGAAAATCTCTTCACCAATTGAACAATCGTTCCAAGTTTGACCTCAAATCATGGGAAACATTCAAAATATTTCGGATTAGCTTATGTGAACTTAATTGTTTCGCAGCCGGCAAATGGCAGCTAAGCTGAACAGAAGCTTTCTTTAAGAAATAGCCTCAAACAACGTACTTTTAACAACGATCAGCAAGGAAAAATGTATCAGACGGTGCGCAAGCCACCTGACTACAGGTATCCATAAAACAACAATCAGGTGAAATTTGGAGAGGTATTTGATTTTTTTGACGCGGAGTCTAGAAGTATACTACAAAATAGAGAGAACTTGTAAGTGGACGGTTGTAAATTTAGTCAACATAGTTCCAAAGCTGGTTACTCATGCTTTTCAGGGCAGTTGGGCGGGTTTGGGGGATTAAATCACTATTTTTTATATCAGACTCAGAAACAATTATCCTATACTGACGTGTCACTTGTGCCCAACGGTTAAAAAACTCCAAAACAAATACTGTCTCTTGCATACAACAAATGAAATGCAGTAATTTATTCACGTGACTCCCATGTGTATATTTTGCAAAACATTTGTCGCCGTTTTTGCACACCGACTTTATTCTATATTTCCTTTCCTCAAATTGCATCACGATTGTAAAGGATTCATGTTTCGTACGGCTTCTTTGCATAAACAGGAAAGAACAAAGTTGGACAAATGAGCAGGTGTTGATAAAACCACGACGTACGCTTTCTAAATTGCAGTGTCGCAACTCATGAAAGCAGTGGAACGTAAGCGATCAAAAAATTATCATTTACGAAACCTGCGTATTACAAGGTTAAAAATATTTTGGTAGTCACTATTACCTGAATAGAACAGCAGTGCTAGCTTGCTTGTTGAATTATATTGTTATTTTATTTCAAATTCACAAGTATCGGGTGTGCTGTTTAGGAAAATTAAAAAGGAGCCTTGGCCCGTTCGTCGCAATCGACTGGGATTTTTCCAAAAAACGTAACCTCAGGTTTATGTTTTCATACAAGTTCCCAGTAAGCGAAAATTGTCCACAAACATGTAGTTTTGATAGACAAGAGAACGCTTTATTTCGATCAGTTCCCCAAAGATATATGAAGAGTATTAGCAATTGCCGCGCACTCTGAAGGTTATTTCTAACTTCCAGAAATGTTTGACTTTAGAAACTTATCTACTAACGTTGCATTCCGTTCTTATCCGGCAGCCAAAACGGACATTAGCGTTAACCACTAAAACCCCCCGGTAAATAACGTACAAGAAGGCAGGTGTTTTTTCTGATGTGAGTTGGATTAGCTTTGAGCAATTTGAGGACAGTTGCTTTACAATTTATCTAAAACGAAAGTGTCGGCCAAAAGATGTAGGACCCAAGCAGCAGCAACACGCGTTTGTACATAGCAGGGTCATATTAAGGTCATATTATGGAGCAAAGTAAAATGTTGAAAGCATGTGCTCTCAAACAGTTTTTTTATTATTAGGTGAAGACGAAGGTCGCAGAAATAAGCCAAATGCAGTTCATAGGGTTGGGGGCAGTACGGAAGATGTGACACATTTTACTTGCTCTGGGTCATAACGTTTCGAGCAAAACTCTATCCTGTAGTGTAAACTGCAGCACGCATTTTGGATGCCTGCAACTGGCATCCAGATAGTATTTATTCCATCAGGGGGCAACTCAGAAAATATCTCCAGAGCTATAACATTACTATAAGCAATAAGAATGGCGTGATCACCAAACTGGTTTCTAAATGTCAATGCTCATGTTCAGGGGTTACAGGGGAACATCTGTAGTTAGAGAGTTAGGTGTATATTTTAAGTACAGTAAACCAATCCACTGTTAAGAGATAAAGTGGAACCGGCATCTATTCCCTCCTCCCCTTTTCTGAGAATGTACCCATCGAACTGAACTGTGGACAGCTCTCTGCAAAAGCATGCCGTATCGCATTGCTCTATCAAGACAAGCATAACGTGTTTCCTTGCACAACTCTATGAAGCTAGCACCCTTTTCCACATGCCTCCTAAACAACATAAAACGTCGAGCGTGTAGTTCTGAGCAACTGGATATCGCTTCGTCATTTGATGTACGTGGCATCATTTAGTGTCTAGACTGCTAAAGAATTACCCGTACATAACAATAAGGACGCAGATTTTTAATGAGTGTACCAGTTAGACAATGACGTGCACATTTCAGTTAGCCAAGGCACTACATAACCGTTTATTATGGATCCTCTCAAGTTACTTGAAACGCTAAAAACACCACGGAGTCACTTCTCAGAATAACTATGAAAAGACTGTAGGTTTACTTTTGTATACCATGTTTATCTCTAGCCCCTAAATGCATTCCACTTTCTACGTCATGGAAATGCGGATGATACAGTTTTTGGTTACTGCCTATTTATTTGTTTCAGGTGCGGAATGTGAGTTCCCGTTTTTGGGACCAGTTGTCCGTTTTTAAATGACTCGCCTTTTAAGGTATTTATTGTGCTCACGTTGGAATTGTGTGTCACCAGAGTGCAGCGAAAAACTCCCTAAAACATTTGAAACTTTAGTTTTAACTTTGGCCGTACGCCAGAAAAATATAATTTTTTACATGGGAAACAGCGAACAAGATGTCGCCATTCGGGCGATCTAGGCTGCATGGCTTTGACAAAGAGTGAGCTACCTGTAAGAAATAACAGATGATTTTTGCATGATTTCTTGAAACATCCCTGCAGCAAGTGACCGCTAAATCCGTTGTGGTGGCTCATCACACCAACATGTGATCCATAGACTGCTTCGTACCGCTGGAGTTCTCATATACACCGGGAATAAAATGCACCCTCGTTGCATGCCCTGAACTTAAATAGAGTGCTGCACGTTACATGGTATAGCCGTTCAGCAATATACACCTTGTTTGCCGGGTGTTGCAAATTTAACCTCTCAAAAGATTATTACAGGAAAAGTGCACCAAGCATATTACATTGAAGAGATTCAGCAGTATAAGCATCTCCTAAGGCAACTTTCGTAATTGGTACGGTTTGACCTTTCCCGAAGGGCTGTACGCTCGTCAATTACTGCACTTTCTGCATCTGGGCATCAAATTACCTCAATACCCCAGGTTTATGGGTAGCATTTACATAAACTGAGATCTATGAAAACCAGGCCACCTACGCTACTCGATTGAGTGCGGTTCACAGGGTGTTAAAAGTAATCTGGGTCTAATCTTCCCTAACATTGGCCTAGCACATGGAGCCCTAGGCAAGCTTCGCTACAGCAACGCTGAGTCTAAATTAAGTATTCTCTGCTCAGCGAGCTAAATTCGGCTTTGGAATAGCAACGCAAATTTGACGCAAACGTCATTCATGTAGATATTCTACTACTATTTTCGGAAGTTCCCGGTTAGGTATCGCTTAGGAATTTCAGCAGGAGGTTAGCTTATACTAGAAACCCCACATTACACTTGGTAATCGCTGGTTTTGATGTAATATACGTTCGTTTGTTGCACCATTCCTAATATGTACTTCGTATTTTTCCGGGCAGTTATTTTCCGAAGTAAGTTTTGAATGTCACCAAAGTGCACAGGACACAAATGCACCTAACTGGATAATCGGCGTTCATTTGAATCGAGCGCATTCTCCTCGCCACTAAGTTTATCTCACTGTTTCAATAGCCCACTTTGATAATCGCAAAAGGTGCAGCCAATTGGCGCTTTTACCTTTAGCTGGTCTCCACAAATTTGGCTGAAATATCCACGCACTTGCCACTGCACACGTAACTATGTTTAACTTCGCTAAATGGTTCCTTGGACTTTGTTCGCCAGTTTACTAAGTGTGTAGGCTGTATTGACCAGCCTGTTGGCAACGCGAGAGAATTTTTTGGGAAGCAGGTTCAATATGAGGAAAAACGCTATAAGAGTTTGTCTTGGCCAAAATAATTCAGCCTAACATTGAACAGGGTTCTGTGATTCAGTTTGCACAAATTAGTTACATTCAGGATGCACACACTTATTCATACATACTGTATATAAATTTCGCGATTCATTGACAGCTGAACTAGGTAAGCTTTAACGGGTTTGGAAGAAAAGGCCGCAAATTGTTGACCAATAAAATCGTCAGCGTTGTATATATAAATTTAAGATATTTTCAGAGAATTTAACGAAACAGCTACAGATTTATTAAACTGCGTTCAGTTAGGACGGAACGGTGTCCAGCAGAATTAAATACCATGCGGATCGTGTTGCTACCAATATGAAAATTTACGAACAACTAGAATAAAGACGTTTACCAGCGTTTTTGAGAAGCGGAATGCAGCTTGAATTAAGATGTTTGTCCAGCAGGTCAAGAATAATTTTGTTGACCTGACGTTTGTCTTCTTAAGTGACCTAAACATGAAGGAAAGTTAGATATACTGTTGTTAGTTTTCTGAAGTTTGAAATGAGTAAAACTAAAAAATGAAGTTTGAGTTTCCTTGGGGAAGTACACGGTTTTCGGATAGCAAGCTTACTTAAACACGAAATATTTAGGAATATACAATGGCTTTTTGGAAGTTTAACGTAGCATCCTGGAACAGGTGGTAAGTTAGGGAATTTTGAAAGCCAAATAGTTCTGAACATCATGTAAAACCGCCTTAGCGGTTTATTAAGAACCCCGAGGTTATTGTGACGCAAGTAACACGTGGTCCAATCTGCGCCTGCTTCGTTTGGCGTGGTCGGAGGAAATTAAGTCAATTGTCATGCACTTTACATCACAATATCATCAAGGCAGATGATGTTTTGACAAGAATATGTGACTCAAAATTATTTGGAAAACTACACCGAAAAACACGTTTACGTTTGGACGTATATGACTGTCAGAAACTGCACAGTTTATTGTAAGTGATGAAGAACACAAGAAGGACGCGGGTTCTTCTGCGGACTCGATCTATGCCAATTGCGCCAAAGCGCAAATATAATCATCTGATATGGTTCTAGGCAGCAACAATAGTGCAATATTTTGACACAAAGATAATTTCATTGAAAAACAGTTGAAAAATGGTCGATTGCGGTTGTGATGGTTTCATTTTAAACGGCGGAAACGACATGGAGCCGAAAATATGATGTCAACTTTTCTCTCCTTCTATAAACTCGCGTAAATAATTTTTCAACCTGGTTTTTGAAATGAGCATTTTACTCTCCACAGCCTAATGCGGAGAAGACTAGTCGGCCCTTCTGTGAATTTAAGGAGGGGACTTTGAGTTTTTAATATCAACTTTTGTGCAGCCTGCTGGGTCACTGGCATAAGGTAAAGACAATTCCAGCCTGGTAATGTTTTATATGACCAAGCATTTTAAGTTATTGCCGCCAAACTTCCAAACTCACGTATTAGAGTCGAAATAGCGTATCTCTTGCGTGGTTGCATATCCACTCAATTGTACCAGTTTAAAGCGTTTGGAATTAAATTATTTGCTTTTGCCTTTTTTGAGGAGAAAAACTACCACTCCAATCCACTATACTGCGGTACCCAAGCAAACGGTTTCCTTTTCTGGAGACTTGTATAGCTGTGCATTTTTAACCATTCTATAATATGCCACAAATGGTCCCGATGTCTTTTGTGCAACTGAGGTTGGCGCATAAAGCTCGTTCCGCTCCCTTTCATTATGTGTGTTGATGTATCTCTTGTGCTAACCATGTTGGCGGTGATTTAAAACTCAGCGCATTTCAAAAGTAATTTGCTTAGTAGTGTTGCGCAATTTTGAAAAACGTATTGCTCATCGAGTTTTGAGCTTAAAGATGCAAGACGGTAAATACGCAAGTTTGAAAAAATCAATCGGCCGATTTAATAATGGGCTGAATGCAGTCTCATTGGAATAGATTATAGATTGTGAAGCAAAAGATTTTGATACACTTGAAGAACCAAAATGTGATTTTCAAAGATTCTTGTCCAGATGTATGCAAATCCTTTGGTCTCCCTGGAAAGTATACACAGCGAAGTGCTCAGTGGAGCAAACGGCTTACAGAAACCCGAGAATTTGCGAGATATTTTGTTGAAATCAACGGCCTTTTCCTCCTAAAACAGAGATTTTGAAGTCATTTCCTCGCCTTACCTTGAGGAATCTTAATTTTAAACCTCGTTCGCCGGCACAGAGTTTGGATAAACGGCTATGAAACTTTCAACAAGATCCATATTTCAACACATCAGTGGCGTTTTCATGGGATAATATCATATAAAAAGCACAGTCCTAAAATATTGTACGTCCTCTTAAATACAGAGGGATGTAAGTTCCAATTTCTTGTCGTTCCGGTGCATCAACATTCTGGTGCGCTGGAATTCAGATAAACTTATAGTATTGTTCAATCTCAATTTCGGTATGACACGATTAATCAGAATGCCGCCTTCATACACAGCGGTTGCTCCAAGCAGCATTATGTCCTTTTACTCCAAAAAACACTTTGGTGTAATCTGGCAACCCCAGTGGCCACAAACGATAATGTCAATACTAAGTTGTGTTGAGGACAGTTATCTTCGCATATGTTTGCGTTAGAAAGTGACCATCCGTTGACATCTCGGTTGTCTGGTTTATTTTCGTCAATCTTCTTACCACAGCCCTAACAATTAATTTGTTAAACACAGTATCCCATTGAGGAAACCATCTCGGCGTCGATGTAGTTTCCATTGGATACTAATTTATGCTGCGTTACGTTTATTGTGGCGTTTTTTTTCAAATAAGCTTTATGTGATTCTGAGTCGGAATGCTTCTCGCGAACGTCATCCTTACCACAAAAGAAAATAGCGTGCATAGGTGATGGGAGAATTTCATTTTGTGCCAATGTGGAAGAATCTGTGACTGCCACATCTTAAGTAAAGTTTTATAGGTCGATAAAAATAATTGCAGAGCATCGGCATCAAGTTTGAACACCTTTGTTTTGCTGACGTTGAGGGTAGGACACACAAACTTATTCAGATGGCCATTTGAAGACCTGTTTATGGTTAACCTTTAAATAAGCAAATATAACAAGCTTCCGTCAGTAGCAGCACGACCTTAGCTTGGTTAAGCTTTGAGCGCAGATTGTTTGACCTGGTTAATCTAAATATGGATTAGTTGGGGTGACATGACCTCAATCGAGGGGTTTAAATCTAAACGTTTAACGTTTAAACACTATTATACGTGTGTCTATGATGTGGTTAATTTAGTGAAGCCCTAGACTTATTCTTACGCAGAACATACACGAAAACATAACCAAATGTTATTGACGCACTCTGCTGAATGGGACCCACAGATGGGGGATTTTATAAAATTTCTAACAATATTGCCCAAAGAAGTGGAACAACGACTTGGCTCGTCACTGTCGTTTGACCAACCAGTATTCGGGCCATTGTCGTTTCTTATTATCAGCTCGCCAGATTCCCGTAAGGATAACATGGTCAATCCTCGGCGGATTAAATATCTGTGGGAGATGCAGTTACACCGTTGTACCTGTTCCCATTTGCTTGTCAAGGGCAGACGCAGAAAGCTGTCTTTTGAAGTGTAACCGACTGCTGAATTACGGCTCCTTTGATGATGAGTTTGCAACTGAATGTTTATTTTGCATGCTTGGTCAAATTTCGTCAACTTAAGGTTTAACACGCAAGAAAGGTGTTACAACGAATGTATCGGAGACACAAATTTTTGGAAGCCGTCAGCCTTTATCCATTGGAGTCCCTTCCAGCAGTAAATTGCAAGCACTATTATCAACACGTGAGTGGGGGTATATATGGTTGTTAAATGGAGGTCGAATAAAATCAGGGAAGTATCCCAAGTTAGGTTGAGCAAGTATTAGATTAAGAGGCCCAAGCTTGCTCAATTACAGATCTATTTTGCTTGCATATGACAAGAAATCAAGTGTTATTTTAACCTCTGGATTCTCGATAAGTTCTGATGGAAAATACTTAAATGCTGAGATCTTCTCCCAGCTTCTAAGAGAAAACATCAGTTTATTGCACATTCCTTCCTTCTGCACTTTCACAGTCTCAACAGATCAAGGTAAGCAGTAAAACATTTTTCTCAAACGAACCTTATGGACTTCTTCCCATTTAAGATAAGCATAAAAGATTCTGTTTGCAGTGAATTGCTAAACGCCTATATTTCTGGCCCAGAAGATCGACAAAAGCTTTGGGAATAAGTCGACCCAAAAGGATACATCAAAACCCATTGGTCCCCACTGGTTCGGAAATTACCCTTTGAGAGAAGCGTTGATTTTCCTGCACAGCAACCAAGCTAAGAGTTATTTAACATTGAGTTCGTTGCGGTCCCGGGAATAAATCTACGCAAAACAACTTTTCTTCCTGATTCGCGTTAAAAAATAGGCGAAATTGCATACGCCCTCACAAAACCCCGCTAGAAAATATTAAAGGCTAAGGCGTATGTCAAGGTTTGCCTAATTGCCGTATGCCCACACGCCGAAATACCGTTTCCCACATACTACCTCAGCAGCCAAAGATTATACTGTAATAAGGCATAAACGAAGTCAGCACGAGCCGATTCGGCGCTGTCGTTAAAGCCGCCAAAATGGAAGGTGAGACGTCGATTGCCAAATAGGACTCAAAGAACAACAACATTGGTGAAGATGGAAGCCAGCATTATGAAACAAGAATATCATTTCTGGCAAAAGGGTCATTTTTAAAGACTTATTCGTGCAGTCACTTCTGTTTATCACGAATTACTTTGTTTTAAGTCGACAACACAAAAACGCCCCACTATGACCCTCTGAGAAAATCCCGCCTCATGCCTGGTTTGAAACTTTCGAGTAACACGCTAGTCGCACTTGAAAGGGATAGAACATAATTTGAAAATTTTGCCCAAGGTACCAAACCTCTCACACAAGTCTAGATATATGCAAGTACAGACGCACTATTAATTGGAACCTAGACCGATATTTTTCTTTTTTATACCTTACGTTACACTCACTTTTGCGCATGTCCAGTTCGAGGGTCATTTCCCACTAAAATAGGAATTTTGGGTAGTATTCCAACAGCGAACAAACCGCAAAGCATCCGACCAGCCAGGAAATATCGGCAGTTGTTCCCACAAAACGCGAGTATTGGAACGGTTTTGAGCCAGAAGATAGAAGTGGTAGATAGAAGTGACAGTAAGATGCCACATTTGCGCAACCAGAAATCAACTGGAGGCGTTTTGTGTTGCAATTTCATGTAGATACTATAAATCAATTAGTAGTGCTGAGGCTTCAGTTCTCCTTTTGAATGGTTTATGGAAAGGCACAAAACATGTGTTGTTTTGCGGCCCAAGTCGTCTCAAGTCGTCTGTGAGGTGCAAGGGCTGACAAGTATAACGAGATTCCAAGGATGCTTTTGTAGGCATTGCATAGGTCTCCCCTATGTCCCGGTTAACTGGCTTTGCGCCCAAGCGAGGAGATGTACGATGTGTTTGTCCTGGGGATACAACAGTAGAACTGTTAGGACACATTTCCTCACCCGAAAAGCTCATTGCATTTTTCAGCTGACTATGGGGCGTGCTGACAGAATTTTGTTTAAAACAACATGCTGCGAATTCAGTGAGCTTTTAAGAAGCGAGTTTCCGCAGGGCTGGTAGGCGAACCTCTTTCTGGGAATAACACTGCAAATTAGGATACCTTAGAAAGGCTTTGTAGTCTGTACACAAACAATGCTGGAAATAAAACTACTAATATAAATCACCTTAAGTGAAAAAAATGCACCCTCAGATTCTGTTCGCGTCAGCTATACTTTCCTGTGGATGTACCAACTATGTGCCCGCAATTTAGCAGGATTTTTGTGTTCACGGGACAGGAGGCCGCTCATGACCCAGACGCCAAGCAAAACGTTTTGCTTGGACTGCGCTTATGTCGCAGCATGAAGCAAAATCCCGCTAGCAACGATCCTGAAACATATTCATCGCATGGGAGAGAAAATCAGGTGATCCCCAGAAGTGTGGGCCAAGTCCAACAAACAAGTGTGCCTAGGCTGGAAACGAGTCTAAATTTGATCGATCTCCCTGCACTACCTTGTATGCTCCTGAGAAAAATTTTGTACATTTTTAATTTTTTTATGCTTTTTTATACCATCGTTACCGCGAACTTGTGTACCACATTTTCAAGCCTAATATTTGTCGCTTCCAGTTTATTGGTATAAATCACTTATCTAATTGCGAACGCATGTTACTTTGTTTGAAGCGCAAAAATTGAAAGCGTGCATAACATGGGTTTTTGGATAATGCGCCGCAAACGGTGCGCTATCAACAGTGTGTTTTAAGTAAAAAAAGACACGAGAACCAAAATTGTTTTCAACCACGTTTTTACAGCAAAGGGTAAGTTGCCAGGTTTACCATCTTTGTTTCATCCATCTTACAAAATACGTAAAGAAAAAGGTTAATGCTCGCTAGGTCAACCACAATCCGCTTGTTTTGGTGTTCCAGTTTGATGGGGTAGCAAGTGAATCGTTCGCTACTGGAAACGCTAGAGAATTGAAGCAGATGATAAAATTTCTTATCCCATTGGTGCTTAACAACGTTGAATCATACCTCCAGCATCAGAAAAACTTGCACATCCTGGTGGTCTTTTTAAACAAGGATTTGGTCAACACATTAGTAATAATGAGTTTCTATTTGAACAAAAAATATGAATTCCGTGACGGTGGAAAAACGAAGTGCTGAATGCTGTCCAACTACTGAATACTTTCCCAGAAGCTACCACCGATTTGTTCGTATCAAAGCTTCCAGCTATAACGTCATTGTAATGTCTTACTCCACAAACAGAAGATTTGTTGCATAGGTCTGTTACAGTGGGGTCCTTTGAAAAATTGGTTTTCAAAAAAGAGCCCAAGAGGTTCTAAAAACATCGAGGATTTTCGTTGAATTCGAACTGTCACGGTGACGGCCTATTGCGCAAAAAACAGAGATATTCAGTGATTTTGTCCACAAGTTTGTTTATTTATTTATTTTCGTTTATTTATTTATTTATTTATTTTTAAGTTTAGTAGTGTCAGACGTACGACTCAACAGCCGTCGGCCCAAAGGCAGAATAAAAACTGAATGAATATCAATGATTTCTTTTTTTCAAAATTATAAAGAACTTATAAATACACGTAAGTAGGCGTATATTTTTGTTTACTTCAAGTTTCCTGGAGGTAGCGTGATAGCATAATTAAAATTTATAGCGATTGTTTTGATTAGCCTGTTTCTGACTGTTCGGTTGGTTAATTGAAATTAATAAAATTCGCGCCATGGATCTCGGGAAGAGTTGTCTATTAGTAAGATATTTTACAAATTACCTACTCGCGAATCATGAAATGTTAAATTAGAAATGTCTTTCAAAGAACGACCGAGGAAATCCCACTGCAGATAATGCAGGTAAGGCTGTTGCTACCCACTAATGATCCTTACTATTGTCACGTATCCCTCGACAGTTTTCAAAAGTTTAGTCACCCAAAATTCATCAACCCAAACAGCAAAGCAATTCGTTTGTGACGATGGCGAATAATTTGATTATCATTCACATTCATACTCAAGTCACTGGCGCACTAGATCCCCGTAAGTCTTGCATGTTCCCACTTAGACTAAACCGAATTCTGAAGCACGACCGGCCAATTCGCAGACTTTTATCCCTTTTATTGTATACAAAAATCAAATGTCTACATTACTCCAATGGCATTACGCACGCAAACTCCAGACAGTTACACTCTAACTATCAGTTCTTTTTCCCAAGTCAGTTGCGTTGTTCGCCTTTAGTAAATTCTTTTACTACTTGCGATTTGTAGCTGTCGGGAAAATTTCTATGGTAGGAAAATAAAAAACAAGTCCGTGGAAACAGAAGCTCCGGTCGGTAGTTTACTTGATAGATAGTTTCAAAATTTCCTAAGGGTCTAACACACCCGTCGTTGTGCAGAATTATTCCAGTGTCCGCTCCCGATTCCACACAATTAGGCGACGACATCTGGAAAAAGCAGGTATTGTCATCTGGTTCCTTCTATCCGATGTGTGTATAGTTAGGGCTTATGTTCAGCTCAGCTGATTTAGTTGACTTGTGCCTGATACTCATTTAAAGCAAATACCAATCCACGCCACCGGTTTAACGTGGAGAGCCAGCCGTGTCCAGCGCGCATACTACACTGACTGGGAAGCACTTTATTGCCGAAATCTAGTTAAGTTAATCTAATTACTTACTGGGTTCAGCCATAATCATTTATACACACCCTGCCATAACGAGGGACCAAATTTTCGTAACAAAGTACACCGTTACTTCCCTCTGTAAGGTAGATGGGAACGTTAAAGGAATCCGTGGACTCATTTTCATAACCCCACTATTCCAAATCTGTTTGCACTTATTTATCAACCGTTTTTCTGCCCAGTAAACACGTAAAAATTTGGACGCATGCTTTTACGCTTCCGCGGGCATCCACTTTGTCATTTGTGTACACGGCAATATACCCCCTGAGTTTAAACATCCCCACGTTGAGGGGGTGGGTTACATGCATCTACGTTTTGGTTCTATTCCAAGACGAATAATTCTTAGCACTTCCCAGGCGCGAGTTAAAAATACTCTGCCCACATTCTGCATCACCTAATAAGCGTACAATTTTTGGTCAGATAGAAATCTCAATGATGAATGCCGAGGGAACTTTAAAAAGACTATAAATGGCGATAAAAATAATACGTGAAAATAACTTGATGTGAACCAATATGGTGTCAGTTGTCCTAAATTCATGATAGTGCTTGATTTGGCACAAACTCAGATACACGCGTGTGGGATAGAGCTGCCGGTTGTCTATTCCGACTGGTTTATCGTTGTTTAACAAACTGCTCAAAAGTAATGATCCCGCTTTCGTTTACTTAAGAAGCCATCAAAAATGAATGCAACCTTCAGGCTCTTAGCATATTAGAGAGGCAATAATTTTCAGAAGCCCATAACAATCAGAGGTCGTCCAAATCGTGCTTCACATGATTCAGGTGGCACTGAATGCAGAATATAAATCCAAAGTTCCTCCTAGATAAAAAGATTGCTTCGCTGTTTGGGGTGGTATGTCATAAAAACGTGACATTTTAGCACACAAAGCTGCACAGTAAATAGGTCCTTGTGCCTGTGGCACTGATACTAACTGTTTAATTTTGAAAAGGAAAACGCTGTTGATATTCGCTGGAAAATTATAGTGCGCTTGGGAGAACCAAAAACATCTTCAAAGTGCCAACTCCGATCTATGTACACCGGAGGGTGTTTTCTGCAAATTTTTCGAATATTTTCTGATGAGTGGACCATATAATCTTTGTATCGATGCAGCAAGTCAAAAACCTCATTCTGGAGCGATTATATGCTTTCTGCAATTAAAATTTTGTAAATTGCAAAATTGTCTGTGGTTATTGCCGAGCGTAGTTCTATTCACATGAATGTTTACTTTAGGGTTTTACAGAGCCAAATATATCGGGTACTGCTTAATTAAAACCCCCAGATTCCACGCATCACCGATGCTCAAGTTGGGAAGGAGTTTCTGTCCAAACAGTTGGGTAAACCACCGACAGACCCTAAGTATGTCATCACAAATTAATTAATGCCCACTTCAGGTGCACAACGGTGCTAAATTTCAAGTGGCCCCTTAAGTTCGATAAAGTGTGATGCACTAGTCCTGGCCAAGCCACACTTACGCCAAATTTCAGGGACTAGTTTCTTGTAGTTTCCTTTTCATATCAAAGCCACTAGTCAACTCCGTGTGCAAGCAAATGAAGCAAAACTGACGCCCTTGCTGTCTGTGACCAAGGATCCCTTATTACAAGCGATATGCCTGCTGGAAGCTGTCCTCTATCAAATGCTCATTTGTTCTAGTTGTGGAAATGGCCAGCATTTTTGAACTTTTCAACCATAATTCTTGAACATGGCTAGCTCATGCCTCATTTCTCGGAATGCGCAAGGTACAAGACACTGTTTACCGCGATATCCATCCCGTAATGTCTTAAGGGAATTATGTTTTGGCTTCGGACGAATAAAGTCAACAGCGAAATCCGCCAATAAACATAGGGGTTTAAACTAAGACAAGCTCTGTCGTGTGTTCGCTTGACCAAATGTTTGAAACAAATCTCAAGATGTTCGGAGGCTACAATATTTCCTTGCATTTTGCCGCATAGTTGAAGGGACTCTTAAACAAGTAATGCGTTAAGCAAAACACCAGCTGAGGCCAAGAAAACGAGTTTTGTAAACAACGCTTGTTAGCTTGGTTCACGTTTTGTGTGCCTAAGAACAATACTGGTCAGTTTTGCAACAGTTTTGCAGGTGATCCTTATATCACTTCCACCGCAGGTACTTTTTAACATATTCCGATGGTGGTGAAATTAATACGTGGTAGTACGGTAACAATCCGCAACGTTTTGTCGCACTACTTTCTGTTCTAGCTGTATTTTTTCCCGGAAGCTTTCAAATTACTACTGCTACTCCAAGCATCGCCGCCAGCAGAAAATCACTTCGACAGCAAGAACGGTTTACTCGTAATATGAAAAATAGTTTATTGCTTCTATGGCGGGGTAGACGGCGCATGTTGATCTCATTAACTAATACATGAGCCTAGTGAGTAATGAACTAAAAGCATACGATACTGTGTTATTTAGAGTAACGTTGTTGCACTGGGGGGACGAACAGCCCTCGGGTGCGATCTCCTCTGCGTTATTTGCAAATAATATTCAGAACCAAATTTGCGCGCGACGTTTCGTACAAATTATTTTGTCAAGAAAAGAGACAAATACCCAGGAAGCGTCTAGGATTAGAGGTGATTTTCCTGCTACTCACTTATAGTACGTTTATAGCTCAAGATGTTCGGCTGTAGGAAACGTTTAGAACAAACTATTCAATGCAACAGAAATCCTCCGAAATAATTGTCTGCCATATAACATACGATACCCGAGATTAGACAAGGGTCACATCCCGTTCACATCCTTTCAGATGTACTTCATACAATTAAGGGCCACCAATTCTTTGGTCCACTTGTATGTGGGCAGTTTACACCGGTACATCGTGGTGTAGCTTTGTTGTCGAAATCACCTATGCATAAGTGGCCTGTTGTAAAACTAAATTTAATCAACAGTAAATCTTTTAGGAGATCCGGATACTGAGAAGCACCTTTGTAAGTAGTCGCACACCGATTTAATATTTTTTATTTGTAAAACGTTTGTGAAACAAATTTATTCAACGTTTGTTGTTCTCCACAAATTAGATTCCAGTACATTACACCACATCACAATGTGACTAAAATTTGATTACTGTCTTTACCTCGAACGACATCACATCACTCAATGCGAGTAAGGAGACCGAATATCGCGCTTTAGCCCAAAGAAAGATTAAAATGCCTGACGAGAGCACTACGACAAATGTGATATTGTCACAAGTAGGCCTAAGTTGTTGTTTAGTATTCCAATCAAAATAGTTGGTGGCGCATAGTTTACTGTCGATAATCAGCTAGAATTAGTGTTATTTATGGAGAAATATGTCGCGTTTACAACTTGTTGCGCTCTCATTTGGTTTACAAAAGCTTTTGTGTTAGCCCAGTCCTATGAAATTAGGACAAATGTACCCATGCTTCCTAATCTAAAAGAAATTTGAAAAAAGCCAGAAAAAGAATGTGTACAGCTGAAAACTGCCCTGATACAACATGAAGATGGCATATCTACGAGCTCCAAGATTTTGTGAGTGAAATGCGCTTATTTTTTTTCTTTTAGTCAATTGTGAAACCTTTTCGGAAACCTAAACTATAGATAACTAGCAAACACATTTCAGAGTCTATGTCTCCTATACTGTTTCGCTGCCTTTATCGGGCGTTCTTAAGTATCTTCTTAAGAATGCAGGTTTCTGGAAGTAACATTACCAAGTTAGTTCTTAATGGTGAACATACATTTGGGTGTTTAGGCTGCCTTCAGTGTTGCGCGCTAGTATGACCTGGAATTCCCATCATAACAACCCCGTCTGTATTTTTCAAGGTCGATTGGTCAGCCTACGGATTTCAGTGTGCCAGTTGACTACGACACTTGCAGCCCGTGTGCACCCTTAAATGCGGGCGTATGTCAGTGCATACAAAAATATGACTAGTAAAGGTATATGAATAAATTATGAAGAAAATAAAAGTACAAATGCACATAGTAAATGAAGCCATTTGTTTCGGCATTCACACAATAACGGACCAGGACTCTACATGATAAGTTTAGTTAGTTGTCGGCTCGTTGAATAACTGCAAGTGAACGGCAAAAAACGTATTTGTTACGTGATGTCATCCCCATCCTAAAGTGGATTTTTAACCTGGCTCGTCTCATCAAGCTTCTCTCAGAATTATTTGCAAGTGTCTCCTCCGAATAAAGGGCCAATCGGGACTGAGCAAATAGCAAAACCGGAATTGGGCATTAAAAAGCAGGCTCAAACGTTTATCCCAAGACGGCCTGTTTTGTGGGGCTCCGCGTATTGAGCGACACTGTGTTGTTATGAAAGGAAGTGTTCATACGAACAAACACTAACAGAACCAATAGAGATCTGTTGATGCAATCCGTTGATTCACACCGAAAGGGTAATGACTTATTCATGCGAAAATATGCTGTTCTCCGCCCAACGGTGGCCAAAACAACGCCTGTGATAAAATTTCTCCCCACAGCATAAGCCACATTGAAACAGCTATTTTGAAGTACCAACTGAATTAGAGAATGCGCAGCAAATAAGATTGATTCATGATATGCGATAAATTATTTAGCTGCTTTTGCGTATTACCTGGTACCGCCTGCAACGTGGGACGCTGTCCATTACCTTCTTTCTTTTGGGCAACTCTCCCGTGATTCAGCTTAAGAAGGCACAAGAATTGTCTCGTACAGCGGCTGCTAACGAGTGGCTTGACCTCAAGCTGCTATCTTTACGGGATGATCCCTTCTGAGTGCCTAATTCTGCGGCCTCCGTTAGATAGAAGTTGTTTCCACAAGATGCAAACTTGCCGGAAATCCTAAAGCGGGACAGTCAGGTCGAGAACAGCGAGACCACTTATTATGCGTAACCCTCATGGAGGTGATCCTGGGTTAAATTTGCACTGTTATCCATGATAAGATTATGAAGCCAGTACAATGTTAGCCCCGGGCGACAATCGTGTCCATATACATGTCGCAGTACTTTCAAAATGGTTTCGTTTTTCACCCGTGCAAACTGGTGAAAGAATTTTCTCAATGATTAATCCATTAACTGCGTTAACCCGTATCATTTTGTTGAATTATTTACTCTGACAGAAACTTTGCTTAAAAACACCTGTCCGGTTGGATTCAATTTCTGCGGTGCGTTCAATCTCAATCATGAGCCACATCAATACAGGCTACCCTCTACAACTACCGACGGACCAACGCCAATATGGGCGAAATAGATGTCCATTGCATGTAAGACGCGGAATGCAATGTGACACAAGCAAGACCCGGTGGCAAATGTACGGGCTTACACGATAACTACATGGGCCAATAATTTAACTCTCCTGACCCGTTTGTCTGCGCCAGCTGCTTCTGCCTCTTCGCAAATAAAAAGAGAACCATCAAATCGAAGGGAAGTCCCCACTGCTGAATCGCGTAGACCAGAGCGAGTGTTCCCTTTTTTTGGGAAACGCGACGCAAAACTGGCGCTCTCGAGAACTCATACGTAAAGAACTCAGCGGCCTGGACGAAAGTCTATAATAAACTTTCTTCCCAGAAAGAGCACCTAGCGCTATCCATCCTGTGCCCGTTGACTGCGAAGAAGGTAATCCAGCTCTCTGATGTGACAATCAAGACCACCACGGCGTCTCTAGTTGACAGGCGCATGAGGGGTGGCAGGCTTATCACCTGAGGGTTGCTCCCCAGAAAAATCACGCCAACGAAACTGGTGCGGTTGTTTCTCTGTAGTGTCATCACAAACACGGGTCGCTTCGCACAAAGTGACTACGTGAGGAGTGCTTCTAGTCATCCTTTTTCCCTCATCTGCCGAACGCAAGTTCTTGGGGCGGGCTATCCTCATTCAAAATGAATACCAAACCATCAAGCGAATATCCAAGGTTTGCCCTGGAAAGGCGAGAAACCTGGGCCACTGCAGTCCTAGATGAGGGGCGAGAAACAGGCTTTGGCTTGGAACCAGTTTAGCCGACCCCCCAGTCGATTGTAATTATGGCCATTTGTGTTCTTGGGAGCATGCAGGCGCCACCGACCGCAACTCTGAATTGCAAATTGCGGAAAAACCTTCGATGACCAAAGGCGGCGATGCTCGCGAGGAGGCGTACCCCACGTAAACATAGCCTCTAAAGTACGTAGAGCTATAATCGCTTATAGCTGTAGCACACCATGAAGACGCAGCAGTGCATTCCAAACCCGGATCGTAACACTTGAGCTCTGTGGGGCCAAATGTGCAAAGAGAAACTTAGACCTTGACGAAGGAGAATGCTGCTGGGACCCCAAAACCACTGAGATTGTGAAACTGCCAGTCTCCAACTCCACTCCGTAAAGCTTTGCCTCTACAATTTTGGATTCAGTGTCGACCATGACCTCAACAGTATGACTGCCAGCGCGAGGACTCGCATTAATAAGTGTCCAATAGTGCTATCAACTGGGTTCTAGAAGGAGCGCGGACAACCGTCGGTGGAATGTCATTCCACGAAGCTACTAACCGAAATAAGAAATATCTTTGCCCACTGAAAGAGTGCGCTCCGAGCTTGAAAATTTTCCTACCATGTCACCGCCATGTGTTTGCTGTGTCAAGGGTTTAAGGCCCGCAACCAGATTTGTAGCAGCCCGCTGGACACGCCGAATGAGGGTTACGTCTTTAGGGCATCCTGAGTAGACAACTTGGGCGGCGTATTCAAGGAGCGGTCTGATCTAGGCCCCATGTAGTATACGGAAGTCCATGCGAGTATTACAGGAGGAGCTTTGCCCGAATCATCCGTAGAACGGCAAATGTCTCTTGGGCCGATTTCTTATTGTGCAGTGAGAAAGAAGAGAGCCAGACACTCAACTCCTTTTTGGCATCTAACCTCGTGAAGTCTTCTGGTCCTTTCTCACCGTGCATGAAAAGGTCTTCGCTGAGTCTCCTCCGAATGACGTGTGGACGCACTTCTCATCATTCACTCCAACGACCATTGTCTTGCGGCGTCTACATCCATTTGAATGACACGAGCTTTGGAACCTCAGAATGGCACGTCTTCCGTAGAAAATATGCAGTGACTTGCAAGGACATCTGGAAGCTCATTGTCGTATATCAGAAACAGCAGTGGTCCCAAAACGCAGGCTTGAAGAACACCAATGGAGGCCGGCACTAGAGAAGAGTAGGTTGAGCCTACTTTCACTCGAGATGACCTGTCTGATATGAACGCATAGATCCAGTGCAGGATTTTTCTGTGAATGCCGCAAGACTCCAGTTTGGAGAGCAGCGGGACGTAAGGGATTCGATAGAAGGGTTTTGAGAAGTCACAAGATACGGCATCCGAGATGAGCCCCCATCCTTGGCTTGAATTAAGCTCTCCATGAATACGAGCATGTTCGTCATGCAAGAACGGTTTGGGAGAAATCTATGTTAACCTGGAGATATCAAGATTTTCGAAGGCAGGTGATCTAGGATGGCTCGCTCCCGAAGGCATTGCATCTCCTTGCGCGGCACGCTAGTTAAGCTTGTAGTCCTGCAGTTGCCAGGCGATAATCGGTCATCGTTTTCGTAGTTTGGCGTAAAAAGCGCTTTCTTTGCTTTGTCAGGCAACTGTCGAAAGATCAAGTAGAAATGCTCTGCCAGTGTAAACGACGTTTCCTACAGGATCCTTGGAAGGATCCAACGCGCAGAACGGGTCGATCTTGTGCGAGAGTTGAGAATGTCCTTCACCATAAAGACAAAGTCGGCTACGCCGGGTTTCCCGTTCCTGTCCCGCAAGGAGAACACGGATGGCTTGTTTCTGCCGCCATGTCCCATATATTTGAACATTTCTGTTTTTGGACGTGGTCTTGAACGGTTTTTTTATTTGTATATTTCAAATGCGGATTTTCGACTTGCAGCGGTTCCGCATTTAACGAAATGTCAGCTCATCTTCCGTGTCTCCTATAGCCAATATTTTGATAAGCACTTGGGACCTACTTTTCAGAAAGCGCCGAATCCTTTTTGGCGGCTTGGACTGCGCGACCGCGTTCTGTTTTTGGGAGACGAACATCGCGTTAGCCACGTAAACTTTCTGGTAAATGGCCCAATATATGTCTTCCACTGAAGCTGGTCCTATTTAAACCTGTTCAAGTACGATGCGCATTCCTGAAAAGTCTGCAAGGGAGAAGCTTCGAAGCAACGTCTCAGGTTCGGAAGTTTTGACCCAATAGCACACAAAATCAAAGGTCATCACGCAGTGTTCACTATGTCCCAGTGGGGCGTTAAATATCATCTGATCGAGGAAGTGTCTTTTGTTGGTGATGACCAAATCCAGGAGGGATAATTGTTGTCCTGCGCGGTATCTGATGGGTGCAACGACATGTTGCGAACAGCGTCCCGTTGAACGACTTCGGTCAGCGCCGCTGCAAAACGTTCACTTGATCCGACGCGCTGGGCGAGGTCTTTGGAGCGCTGAAGTCACCTACCGAAGTCCTCTATCGGAATCTCCGCGTCTGAAAATTTTGGTGTGAGCCAGGTCTTTGTGAGTGCGATTATGGACGGTTTTTTGAGGCCAAATGACTGTTTAATATCGCAAGGTTTGCTGAAGAGACTGAGGCAGTTTGTGGACAAGCATTTCATCACCGTATCTGTTGCCTCCGAAGATTAGGATCCAAGATTTGTGTAACCGGAGGAAGTAGCAGGTTTAATTCTGTATCGGTTTACATCGGTTTTGAGACCAAGCGTCCGAAGATGCCTCTGCTGCGTGCTCGTCTGCCTCCTGCCTTGGTGGTTTCGAGTGCGGCTTTCTTTTGCAGCTTTTTTTCCGGCCCAAGAAAGCCAGGTTTGCGCGAACCTTTTACCCTTGGGGGAAGTTTTTTGCCCCGTGGGCGGAAATTTTGATCGGTGCTACTTATAGCTCTTTCAATAAAGACGGTTGGTCGATCAGATTTGCTGTTGTTCAAGGATTCGGGATAAACTTGCGTCCGTTTGTTTTTCTTGGGTATTATGGCACGGTTTGTTTGGATCGAGAGCAGCATCGAGAAGTAGGTTTTGTTGGCGCTCCAATGAGGCATGTTCACCCAGAAGACTGAAACTTGAAGCCAGCCAGCAGTTTTCTGAGATAGCGAATCTTATGTGGCTTGTTTGGTTGCAGTTGCCCTGCTTTTGTGTTTGTGCAGATTCCCAAGTCGCCCGCAATCAGCGTGATCAACTGTGTGTGACGGATTTTCTGGTTCACTTTGGTCAATTTTTGGCCTTGGATGCCAATGCCATTGGCGGCGACTGTGTCCACAATTGGAGAAGCTGCTTTTGACGGAGTGGATGTGGAAAGCCACTGTTTCATATTCTCGGTGGTTGTCGGGTTCTCACAGCATTCCCCGCTCTCGGGGTCAATGCTTGTTGTTTGTTTGTCGGTAGCTTGACAGCTTACTCCACTGACTCAGTCTGAGTCAGTCCAGTTCGGAATTTGCGACTTGGATGTGGCGTTCAGTGCTGTACCTTTGTCCTTCTTTACCGAAAGAAGAACTGGTAGCTCTATGTAGCTTGAGCGCTGCGTCCACGTGGGGCTTGCCTGCTCCCGAGGCTCGCTGCCTTCTATAGTCGAGGGGTCTGTGGTGGTTGCGTACAAAATGTGATCCGAAGTCACAGCTTGTCATAGTCGTGCTTTCAGGAGCACGGGAGGCTATCACTACAATCGGTTTGGCCTTAAGTTTGGTTTGACTAAACTGACGCCAAGCGGCAGCCTGGTTCGCAACTCTCCCCTATATCTACTGTGGCCCAGCCATCGCGCCTCTATAGGGCGACCCTTAGCTATACGTGTGATCATTGGGTATGTCTTTTGAACGCTGAAAACCCCATCCAGGTTCCTCTGTAGGCAGATACGGAGGAAAGAGTGACTAGCAGACGAAGTGTTAGCTTGCTTCCCTTCTGCCGTCAATAACCTGCGTGAAGCCATTTGTGGTCGGCCTTTGTGAGGGCACCACCAAGGAGCAAATGTGTCTGCTTCGTTGGCGTGATTTTTATGGAGAATGACCCCTAGATGATAAACCTGATCCCCCTTGCACACCTTCCCACTAAAGACGCCGTGGCCGTCTTTATTGTCGCATCAGAGAGCTGAAGGAATTTCATCACAGCCAGCGGACAAGGTATGGATAGCGCAAGGTACTCGTTCAGTGAAGAAGTTCTTATATCATACTTCCTCAAGGTCACTGTGTTCTTTGTGCTAACATCCTTCACTGCTTTAGAAATACGCTTCAGCTTTGCGTCGGGTATCCCGATTAAAGGGGAATATTCACACTGGTCTTCCGACTCAGTAGTGAGGATTTGATTTCGTTTTTGGTGGCTCTCTTCTTAGTCGCGGAGTGGTTTGCACCCTTAATATAGAAGCAGCTGCCAAAGGGGTAATGAGAGTCAGCTGGTGGACTTAGCCGTTTGTCCTACAAACCCGTAAATTTGAACTTGACTACAGGAGACACATAAACTCAGCTGGTGTTTCGTAGAACGCGCATATTCGAAAAAAGCCACCATAGTAGACCTCGCTTGGAAAAACAAACAAGTTCTGTTTGCGTACACGAGACATTGCAGCAGAAATGAGTTAACCGCATGTTACTTGGTAGACGGGGACGGGGTTCCCTTAAGTGACCCTATAGTGGTATCTGAAGTCTGCAGAGAACAATATACTGGGCTGTATTTTGCCGTTGCAACCTCGTCACTCTCAAAATTTTTAAGGCGGTGCTGCGAACAACCTCTAACCAACTTGTTCTTCACAGATTAGGACATTTGTCTACTGTTGGACAAGACAAACTCGTTTTGCGCGTTGGGGCCAGACGAAGTCCATTCAAGGTTGTGCAGGAAACGTTGGTGCACCTTCGTTATTACTTGCATGGACTTCCAAATGCTCTATGGAGTCTACACCAGACCGGTTTTGAATATGCCATCCAAGTTGTCTACTCAGGACACAGGAAGGACGTAAACCTAATTGAGTTTGTCCAACGAGCTGTTACGAAAATAGTTGCCAGCCTTAAATCAGTGGCCTATGAAACGCATCTTGCCGTGCGTGACCTCTTTTCCTGGAGCATCGTCGCCTCCGGATGGACCGTTTTAACAAGGTTTGCGAACTGTTTTTTCATTGTTCACCCAGATGACGCATGGCGGGGCATGGGAAGAACATTTTCATGCTCAAAGCGGCAACTTTTATTAGGCTAGCATTTTTCTCATTCCGGGCATTTGACGCATGGAATAACCTTCCTCCGACGGTTATCCACGCTCCATCGATACCCGAAACCGCACTCTCTAACCGCTTAGAGTTTGACCGTTGGTGCCGGCGTATTATTCAATAAGGTCCGAGTAATTTTGAAACCAGAGTCCGTTGCCGCTCGAAAAAACACGTACTGTGCACTGTCGCAGCTGTTGTGAGACTCTAATGGCTTATTACCCGCGCCATCGGATTTGGCCAAGCTCTGTGGCGGAGCAGGTGAGCATTGGGTGGTTAGTACTGACACTGACCCGAAAGAAGCCGTCACTGCCAGCTGGATTGCGGGCCGAAGCGCCGGACGGTAAAAGCTCGCTAGGACGTTATACTCTCTTACTACTGACGTATACTTTGTCTGAGCAACACGTGTAGACGAACACAGCGTAGTCATGGATCTCAAAATGCCAAGGATGAACTCAGATCCTTTATATTTCTCTCTTCCTCCGGTGTTCTAAAAGCAATGAATCATGGAATACACGGGGTGATAGTTGCACTCACTCCCAGAAGTGAACCGGCTTTGCTGGCTTGCATACCTGTAAATGGCAACCATTGCGCCGTTCGCCCAGTCAGCCCAGTCAAGCTTAATATCCCTCGACACAAAAATCTGCGAGTCTTTGCAGTGTCGGCTTATACCCTTACGGGCCGCAGTTCGGCAGCCGAAATGAACGCGTCCTGTTGAAAGTTATCTAGGCTCATTCGCCGAGCAAAGACCATGATCACGTGATCAGTGCGGGCGACATGAGTGCTAATTCGTTCAACTGACCACCTTATAATCACATTAGAGCGGCTAATTAGGAGTCTTTTCTTATCGCACAGAAAACGCAGAGCAACCCCGTCAGATGTGTGTTGATCATGAACTATTTCTGGTTTTCAAGAAATGTCCGCAAAATGGCTTACATCACGTCCTGGTAGCCACCAACTGCACACCAATTCTGAACCCAGTTGAGTTGTGTGGCCAACAGCCGCCCGTAGAGAGCTACAATACAAGATTGCTGTTACAGGCGGGGAACAAAACTTGGCCTGTTGACGCCGGATGATGCTCGTAGAAAACAACTGAGATAGTTCTTAGATAGCTGCTCTCCTAAAGGAAAGGTGGAACGTGCCAATCCGCCACATTTGGAATATTAGCATAGCACAACAGTGTCTATCTCAATTGGAGTAAAGAAGCACACGAATGGTACATGAAGGAAATGTGAAAGTAGGTTTGCTAACCGCTTTCAGAGCTGTCTGACCTTTCCGTTACGACTAAATGACTTCTGAATATCAACCAAGATCACTGGTCCCAAATGGCGCCAGGAAATCCATACCAGCGGAGAAACAGTAGGACGGGGCACGCAAATCCATGAAGCGCCAAACAGTGAGCGCCCAATAGAAGATTAAACGATTTGGTGCACAGCAAAAGCTCGGATGGAGAGAAAGGCTTTTGAATGTGGAAATAGGCGTGCACTGTATCAGCTTATAAAATAGACTGAACAGAGGAGGGTAGCTGTCATGGCACTCCGTGCAAAAGCTGGCTCAATATTTCACCCGCAAAAGCTAGTTTTGGAAATTTTGCACGAACATTTTGAAGAACGGTTTGGATGGCCTCCTCAGTACAGATCCTGGGGGTAGAGTGTACGGGGAATGCTACGTACACAAAACTTGCTAGCCGAAGAAAGATAGAAACGGCAAAATATTTGTATTGAAACGGGAGATGGAACCAGGGGCGGCCGTTGTATATCCAGCCTTTTTCAGAGTAATCGGAAAATCCCTAGTGTCTCATCTGACAGAACCAATTGCTGTGCTATGGAGAGAAGAAAAAGTACCTGCGGAATGGGGCACGTGGACTGTTCTTTCTGTCTTCAACGGAGATACACGGGCGCCGTGCGAAACCGAAATGTTATCAGCTTTGTAGTTGTAGATTCATTTAGTTCTCTGGTCCACTTCTGTCTAATACTGAATAAGCACAAAGCAAAACAGATTCGTGAAAACATACCTCGATACTGCCCTGTAATGGAATGCCTCACGTTTTGCCATTCACTTTAAATATGAAAATTGCAAATCTCTGATTCAAGACGGAGTGGACCAGAAGTCCGTAAGTATCCAAACTTGTCTACCGGGGTAGGTATATCGGTTCCGGTGGTCTCACAAATTATAATGTTTTAGCAGCTTTGGGAAGGCCAGGGTATGTTTTGCGAATCAACATCATGTGTGGTGTAGATGGGGCATCCGCTTTTGCCTCATGGGCACATTTCAAAATCTACCGAGAGCTTAATAGTATGATGCATGTCAGAAACCTGGTAGCTGCTCACTGAAGGCGTCAAAATGTTTTAGTTTGACCAGTGCTGAGTTTGAAATATTGCTTGAGTTTGTTGGGAACACCGGATTAGTGGTCCTGATGGACGACAAATGGATTATTAGGAAGATATTTTACTCACATACCATATGTGCTCCGCGTGCCTGTTGGCCATCTCCGTCAACGGGCACTTTTCAGGCACCCGCGCGAATTGTGGAAACGTGCCGGAGGAGGTCAATTATTGACTTGGCAGCAAAGTATAAAAGTTATTACCAGCAACCTCAGTCAATCCCTTCTCCCTGTTTGGGACTTCAAGACAGAATAGCAATTGTTTGAGACATCGTCAGAAACCGTCCAGTCCCTCTGAATGGCGCTCGTGCATCCAAGGTATTATCTTCAACACTCAGAGGTCCTCTGAAACCCTCAACTAAGCGAAGACTGCGGCTCCTAGTTACGCAGCAACCGTATCAGTTGGTTCCTTTATTGGACCGCTATTTAACACGCCTTCCAAGTCATCGGTTAGCAAAACTCTGGCGCTTGGGGCAATTTTTTGCAAGCTATGAGGTTTAATTGACGACAGTGACGATGATGATTAAAAAAACATTGAAATACAAACTCGCGTTGTCCTGTGTAACACATACCATTGAATAATCGTAATGGTCAGCTTCTTGTGGTTTTACACCTGGATTCAGTTAAATGACGAATAACTTACTGTCTTCTTGGTTTGGGCAGCGGCAATGTGTGAGCTACAAATTGTTCTAAATATTTTTTATTATCAGTAAATATACTTCGATAATGAACCACGCAGCATGCTTGTAAAATCATCGTACCATTGTTATTTTCACAGCAAAAACAACGTATGGATCCAGTAAGCGAACCTACTCATGTTTTGATGATGTCTTATGGAAACACAAGTATCGCCATTGGTGTTGCTCCCGCAGTTCACTACACTTGAGGTATCCTATATGACTCAATTTACAATTTCTATTTAAACAAATAGCATCAGATATTTACCACTGCCACGTTAAACGATGAAAGTAGAGTTTGTCAACGATTGTAAAAATCTGGATTGTAATCTGCCTAACCCAGCAAGAATTCAGCCAAAACAAATAAAAAGTTTAATTGACTTTTCTCTCCTACAAATGGAGCATGTGTCCGACAAGTCACCTGCGGGCAAAGAAAGGAGAAACTGCCAACTGTCGGATGCACACAGTTTATGGTGCCCTTGTAGCTTGTTCCTGAGTCTATGTTAATGCATTGCAGGAGAGCAATTTGTGTTCCGTGGTCTGGAATATCCAGTATACAAAAGCTATGCTGCCCAAGGGTTCGAAGAGGAAAACATGCAACAAAATAAACGTGCAATAAAAATTTCTAGGGTTTCGTCTCATTTGCCTAGCAACTCTGCAGCTAAGAAATTTGTACTCGTTCCCTCTCTCCCAAATATGAGCCCCTTTTGGGTCGACGGGATCTACAGCTGCATTTGTATCTAATCTGTGTGTTCTGGAGAAAACTAATCCTGCATACTACGTTTTCTCAGATAAAGAAGCAAACGGAATTTTGCGTTGCACAAAATCGCCTTGCCGTGAAGGCGAACCACTGTTAGTACTAAAGTTTGTTTGCGATTCTTAAAGGAGAGCCTGTACAATACCGCAGGGATTTCAATATCCGGTCAGGGGTGACCATGTACGATAGCACATGTTACGCTGTCCAGAAGAACTTTGAGACAAGTCTTACCAGAGAGATATAACCGGTTCTTATTTACTCACGCTTAAATCAAACTTTTGACAAAATTTGGTGTGAAAACTGAACAGAACAAATGGCAAAAAGGTCATCAAAATATACAACTGACCTAAGGTTTGAATTGAAGTCATGTTTGTGTCGTTGCTGTGGACTTAATGCTCATAAATCAGTCACAGCGATCATTGGTAAAGTGGCCTACTAGAATATTGCATTTGGGAATGTGTTGGTTGTAACAAATACCATGAACTGATAACCTTGTACTGATTGGTTGATGTCAACTTCCTTGATCGGAACATAAAAATTACAAAAAATGATTGCTGGCTACCTCGTCGGGCAACATGAGGGAACATAGCAGAGGATGTTTTGTTTTAAATTTGCCTGTAAAATGCAATTTCTTCTTTGGTTATTAATGTTGCCTAGCATTCTTGACGCACCTTATGGGTGAGTTTTTCACTTTGTTCCCAGTTCAATCAAAACTCTAATATTTTCTGGTTTTGGACGGATGGTTTAACGTAACTGATCACCTTCCGCTTGTCCCCAAAACCAGAGGGAGGTTTTCGTGGCATAATCGATTGCGGTGCTGCATTCTTAAATATTTTGAAGTTTTTCATGCAATTTACGGCAAACAGTGAAGTAAACTTCACTCAGGAACCATAGGTGCCCAGAAAGCTCAAACAGCAAATTGTGTTATAACAATATACGAGTGGTAAAATTGTGGGCTTTATCCGACGCAACCTTCTTGTGAACCTTTGCTCTAAAAATGTTCGCGCATTACCATAAACATCTCGTGAGTTTTTATGTTATTTGGGCACACATTTTTTATTTTAGATATTCTAAAGTCACCAACAGGTATGGTAATGTGCTGGCTGTCCTTGAAATGACCAAGGTTTACTTTTGTCTTCAAGATAGATAATCTGGAGTCTAGTGCAAACATCTGTGAATAGATCTTGCACGGTTCTTCAAAAATGATTTCATATTTACGAGACGCAAAATGTGCTAGGTCAAGGTAATAAAAGGGAATCTTTACAGTTTATGCGCAATGTTTCCTAAAGTAACGTTATCTTATTCTCATCTGCCAGGATCCTGTCTTATTTCAAGATCAATATTAACAAAATCTATTTTAGCGGTGGGTCACCATGAAATGATTCTTACCCGTTAAAATTTGTTTTCATGACGGCTGAGGTATAGTTGACCTCGTAAACTTGGACAGTTGTAAACCAAGTAAACATGCTCACAGTACAACCCGAGCTACGCTTAACAGTTTGTTTATTCTGCTTAATTAGGAGCAACAATCCGTGAAGATATCCGTAAGATATTCATTTTTGATGAGTAATTAGTCGTTGCATTATTGCTGCACGAACAAAAGTTGTTTCTTTAAGGTTACCGCTCTCTTTATTTTGAAGTGCGTGCCGCATCGGTGTAAAGAGGGGTTGCTTTTTTGCTGTGGCAACACAAACGGATGAAATAAGTTGCATTGTTTTTTTCCATTATAGACGAATCTGTGAATTAAACCCTCAGATAATATCGCTAGTTTAGCTTCGCAACAGTGGGATGTGCCACAAAGATTCCCCTAACTGTAAACTGGATACAGAGATACATCTGAGCAAGTTTGTTTACGACAGCAACATTTTGAAAGCTGTTTGTTACAAGCATAGAATACCATCAATCTATTATCGGTGACAATGTCCACAGCGGACCCAGTCACTCAGTAGAAATCCAGTTCACCTCGCAACGTCATCCTGGATAACAATTTGCTTATGCATTATCCACTCTCATGTTTTCAAATTTTATAATAAGCAAATAAGCATCACTTAAGTCTATCTGGGCCGCTTTGACGGTGAGATTTCGGAAGCATTGTCACTGTGCTTTTATGAAGCTAGTTCGTTTTCCATTTGATGAAATTTTGCATAAATTGAGTACTAGCAAATACTTTCGGATTTTCAATCCGCCTCTGCTATAAACTTGCATTATTCACAAACCGGTGTCTATTTCAAAATTCTGCAGCACAGCTCAAAAACAGAGCACATTGTTCGGTGTATGAGAAACTAATACATTATTTGCCAAGAAAATATAAAATGACATTTAAAACCCGGCTTTTTAGTTCCCCGACTGCAGGCACAAGTGGAAAGTAAGTAGCGCATTGTGTTTAAGACAGCAAAACCTATAGGTGCAAATCAAAGTTTCCTCACAGAACTTTGAGGGTCTTATATTTTTGACTGGTGAAGTTTGCCACCACCCTCTGTGAGCCTAATGTTTGCGAAAGAATGTCAGAATACCTAAGTTTCATCCCAAATTCTTTTGTAATCTTTCAGCAATGATCTGTACGTATTGGAATTTGTCGAATAACTTGAACATAACAGTTGTGTTTTATCCTCGCTTTCACCGGCCAATATAAATTTCGCTATAAAAGGCTTTTACCGGTACACGTTTGGAGGAGATTGATGTGCATCAGGATTTAAAAACCCGCCAACGGTGTGCCGCACATTTTCCCTTCAGCTGAATCGCTTGTTGTACACTACTGTATAGTCGTTTGAGTGAGAACCTTTGGCTCCTTAATGCGCATACTAACATCAATCCTGTAAAAAATGCTGAAGGTTGGAACAAAAAAATATTTTTGACAGTGCATTTTTCCATCGATAACACGAAGAACCAAGTTATAATCATGCTGCCCCGGGGGCAAGCTTTTTTTCGCCGTTAGTTACCTTATAGCTTTGAGAAGCAGAATCCATTCTAAATAGAACCTGACAAAGCCCACGCAACATATCGAGAACAAATTTGGAAAAAAGATTGTCCTAGCACCACTGGAGGGAATCACTTTTCATCAAACGCAACGAAAGCAAAATTCCTGAATACAGTGTTGAAAACATAGCAAAAACATCCCACATGGGCAACAATATTTACTGTAAAAAAACTGCGTCGCTGCGTATGAAACTGACCCTTTAAGCTCATAAAATTTTTCCCCATCAAGGTGCGTCCATCAAGCTGGTTTGCGCGCCATCGATATTTAGCTTTCCAATTGAAAGCAAACTAAAAGTAATAGTGGCCAAATGCTGGTAGAAGAGCCTTATTTACCATCCCCATTTTCACAGATATAAAGTTTTGATTTTTCTTCGTAGAAGTGCAAGTATTGCATAAAAATGTTTGTCTGGTTTTCTCCTGTTTGTTTCATGTTGTTTGTCTGGTTTTCTCCTGTTTGTTTCACTAAATGTCTGCATAAACCTCATAGTAACCTACCCAGCTTCTTGCTCTGAATGTGGCCAAAATTTTCAAAAGTTGCACCCAGCATTGAGAAATGCAAATCGAAGTCTTTCTAAACCATGGTTGTTTTTTACTACTCACGTAGTTACTTTAATTTGATCCGGCCTTACGTCCACGTATCTTCCTAATATCTAGTCTAGCAAACCTGAATTTGGTGTCCTTCATGCCTCTGAGTATGATGACCGGAATTACACATGGCAGAGAATCGGTGGCGTCCACTTCGTTAGGAGGGTCACCTAATTCACCTATTTCAAACTGTTCCTATCCCGATTCAATTGTTTCTGAAATTCACCACGAGCATTTTGCACATTCGAAACTTGGTTGCCCAAATCACAGCACAGATAAGAATGAAATTCTTTTGGCTGAAAATTCATTGGTCAAATTCGATCAAGCCCTAATTGCAACAGCACATACAAGTTGGCAGTTATTGTAACAGACATTCAACACGCGAAATGCAGAATTATTTTTAGTGCCAAAAAAATAAGCAACTTTATTAAACACCCCTTCACCGTGGGAAAAAACTGTGGCTGATCTAGAAGATTCCAGCATATTTTTTTACAAACAGTTGGTATTTCTGTAGGTCCAGTTTAAACCATCTGAAACCTACACACGCTTGCATTTTTGCTTGCTTTAAGAAGAGTTCTGACAATTTTCGCATGGATATTTTTGTCAATCTCAGGTACCATCCCCGATGTGAGGGTATTAAGTAAGTTAACGCAGACCAAGTTACCTCAACGGCTCTAGCAATAAACGTTAATGAAATTTCGTGGTGTTACTCTCAGATGCTCGTCCAATGCAACTGACGTAGTTTGTAATTCCAGGTGTACGTAACCTCCTAAGGCTGATCGTGAGCAGCACTAGATAAAATCGAGTATCTATACTACATCAAGTCTCCAATGAAAGCCAAGGTGGTATTTTGCGAGAAATTGGGACTGTAACTCGCAAACGCAACTAAATTGAGTAGATTGTAGACATGGCAGCTAAAGGAAAGTTTGATTACTTTACTCTTCTGCCGAATAGATGTTTAAGAAATTAAGACATAGTAGTTGTGTACCCACGATCACCAACCCATTGCCAAGCACCACTCCTGCCCCCAACAACGCACTGATGACGTCATTTTGATTGGCGATGAAACGTTTTCAATCAACTTGTCCAACTTAGCAAACAAGCCGACAAACATCCCGGCTACCTGTGCAACCAACATTTTCCTCGATAGAAAAAGCATTGCGGCTGTCCCATTTTCATATGTTCTCTGCATTGTCAAGACGCCCAAAAGAAGTGAGTCATTTTCACACATTTACGAGATCCCTTTCCTGTCTTTTTTCTCACAACCAGTGCACGCACCAGCACCACGCGAATATCGTTATCTATCCACGTAACATTTGAGCACTGTTTTTAGCCATCACATACCATGATCTTTGGAGTGACGTGTCGCGAGTGTCATACATGCCCCTTTTCCGTTTAAATATTTGACTGATTTTTAAATGGAACATTTCCTCCTTTCAAGGCCTCTGTGAGTGTTATTGTTAAGCACCTGTTGAACTTTTGGTGTCCAGTTGCTATGCCAATATGAAAATGATTGTTTTTATGAAAAAGCTCATGAATCTGATATTTGGAACTATCGACTATCGATCGCTTTATGTCAAACAAATCCAAAATATCGTTTCAATTTTCATTTTCAGTTCCATGTTTAATTCCAAACACTAAAGATTCAAAAATAGATTTTTCCAGATCCAATCGTTTTTCTCCCTCGTAGACTTCTCACTAAACGAAAATAAATATTTTTATTTGCTTATAAAGGTTACCTGTTGCAAGTAAGCTTCGATAATTGATTTCATTTATTTATTTATTATTTTTATTTATCATTTTTATTTAATATTTAACATTTATTATTTATTATTTCATTATTTATTATTTATTTATTTCTGGTGGAATTTAGTTTCAGTTGTGTTTTTGAGCAGAACGGAGAACGTAGGGATAATATACTTTGATAAGATATCAAGTAAATCCTGAGTGTTTGGACTGTAGGTAGCGGTTTGCGTTGTGCATTATCACTTCTCCAAGATAACCCTAAAGGTTTTTGTTTAACCAATGATGAGAAAGCGAATTTCATCCAGAAACGCACTGAGCAAGACCGAGTTTGCATGCTTGAAAAATTAAAATCATCCTGTGTAAATTTCATCTGATGTCGCAGGCAAAGTTTCATGGTTTGCTCTACTCGTGGTACAAATTATGCGTGAAACACTTAGCGGCATCCCCGAGAAATGAAGCTGGCTTCTTGTCTCTTTGGGGTAGCTGGCACAGTCAGTGTACGATCTTCCCAGCAGGGAATTTTATAAGCTTCTTCTCGGAGAGCTAGCTTGGTTGACTCATTTTGTTGCAGTCACTTGCTCCTTGAACTAAGCCTTCCTATCCACTAAGCGAACAACAAAAACAAACCAGTTACACCAGCTTAAAATTTCTGAACTTCCAGTCGACCGAAAACCATCTCCGATCATTTGTTGCAGGAGACATGCTTCTGCGTGTCTTGCAGCGGACCAACAGCCTGAAGTAATCTCATAAAAGCATCTTCGGTTTGGTCTTTCATCAAAATACGTCTCACTATAAAATAGGTTAATTGTATGACTATATTGTTTTTCAAAAATCTATCGTGCGGCCTACTAAATGTGGTCATTGTTGCTCGGGTTGCGCGAAGTGGTTTACAAGGAGACTAAATCACTCGCAACTGCAGTAACTTCAACCACGCAATTAATCTGAACTTAATTTTTTCATCAAAATTGCCCAAATGAAGACATTAATATGATGATTACTTCTGAAGTGAAGTTCAGTGCACAATGCTCCCCCACTATTTATATCCCGGAATACTCGGAATGGGTTTTGGGTGAATTTTCCCGGCAAAGATGAAGACATGTTGGCTGGGTTAAGTTCACGTGAATGACCAAATCAGGTCAAACTGCCAAAGCAAATTTCGTGGTACTTTTTTTCCGTAAAACGCCTAAATATCTACCTTCATCAAGGATTGCAGTGCACAAACCAGATTTTTTTGCCAAAATGTTTGTAGTATCACGTATGCGAATCCTTCCTAAAGATCGCCTTAATAAACCACATGTACATTGCCAAATGCTGCAATGTCTCCCAGCCGGTTGATGTAACGCAGAAGAGATGTCTCTGTTTGGCCCTATTAGCTTTCCAGATTGGTGGGCAGCTCTCTGCTCCAAACTAAGACGAGTGCGTAAAATTTAAGATCATAGGGCGCGCATGTGGTTTTTTTAGGATCCAAAATTTTGGGCCAGCAGGCATACTCTGGGTGGATGTTTTTGTCCCCTCGGTTCCTTGGATAATTATTTAGCGAAATGCTCGAAACAGTAAGGCAACTGTCTCGTGAGAATGAAAACCTGGAACGAAAACATCTGTGAAAGAATATTGAGATTTAGAAATAGCTGTATTTTATGCTGGATGTAAAGAACCTGAGCACGGTGACATCTAGGTTCAAGGAGATAACTCTGCTACATGCAACTGGGTTGTCGATAGTGTCGAACACTAAAGCAGTACAGTTTGCTGTGTGGTTTACTTTTCCATGCAAAATCTTGTGGGTCGTCTCGTAACCTTTATTCTAAAGCAGGGGGATTTTGTATTTGGTTTCACTTTGTGCCAGACGATTGTAAAAAAATCCATTCTGTAAACACGCGGTCAAGAAAATGCATGTTGGAATGTCTTCACATGATCAGACCAGCGACATGGTCAAGAACGTGTATCATTCGTAACATTGCAGTGGCCTGAATCCACATACCTTGCCTGGAAATAACCGAATGGTTTCATCTAACCTTGAAAAACGGTGACTCACAGATATGCTGACCTGCAGCTATATAATATATTCAGCAGTAAAGTTAACGGCAACAGAGGTGATTAACACAAGCGCTACTTGTCGCGGTCGCCTTATCGTGATGAAATTTACATTTATATTTACATTTTAGAAGCAAAAAATACTTGAGGTAAGATTACATTTTTCACATTCGCAAAACTTTCATTTTCCCGACGTGCACACGCTAAAATCCGTACCCCTGAACGGCCAGCGCTATATGTTGACTGAAATGCTAGTGTGCGTTTTACCGTGCTTCTGTGCTTTGCTGAATGCCTGAAGAGTGTTTTCCTCAAGAATTTTATGATATATAGATATACGTCCATTCATACTTTCATTCAAAAGGGAATAATTGGGACCACTAGCTTATTGCAAGCCTGTCACCAACAGGTAGGAACTGAAAAGCTAGTAGAAGCCATCTTTAATTCCAACTTCAAGGTGTCTGTCCACATTTGCACATTGAACGTTTTTGCTATCTACAACAGTGTGGTAAGTAAAGCAGACCGTTAAGGTGCGATAATGTCTTCTTTTTGCTAAGTGTGGTTTTCAAAACGTGCTTAAACAAGGAGCCATTAAAATCATCCAGACTATTTCTCCGAGAATTCAGTAGGTCGATGCTTGGCCAGATTTGGTGCATGGACTCAACGTTGTCGAGACTTTGTGAATAGGAATCTGCTAACCAAATCCAAAACCGTATACGAGTTACGAATGATTTAACGATTTAAATTCTAACGCAATGCAAAATTTTGCAAAGTTAAAAAAAGCTGGGCTTATTTGTTGTGAGTTTTTCTGAACGTGCAACCCATGTGGAGCTATCCAATCATGATAGCATCCGAATCGCTAGTTCGAGCTGTGTCGTCTTGATATGTTGACAGGAAATGGTGTTTATTCGGGTGACATGAAAGAAAATCACGATTTACAAGACCCCGAATTGCCTTTTTGCGAATTGCTGCCAAATTGTGACTGGGCAGATTAAATGCAACGCCGAATGCTTGACTCGCCATTTTGTTAATAATGGACGCTAACGTCTTTATAATAGAGTGGTGATCAATAACAGATTATAGGGCTCCTACGTATAGGACGAAGAAATATCCGCATTTATATCCAAGCAAATTTCGAATAGCAGGACTACCGATAAATATTTGACCCAAATCACAAACTAGTATTAATTTCCAGCGCAGCTCCACTGGCAATAATGCGTCATAAAATAATAATAATAATAATAAGTGATAAAATAATTCTAGGTGGCTATATTTTGACTGAAAACGCACCAAATAATGGTTTTCACTGTGTGCCTTAAAGCCTACCTAGGCGCTTAAATTCTGATGTCCGACATAAGACTGATGACACGGATTCATCCAGCGGATGTGAGATTGGAATGTTGTGCAGTTACATTTCAAATGATTGCAGGACCACGTACGTCGGTCCAACAGTAGACGTACAACCCGCCTGATACATCATATGTTTAATCAGAGCGCATGATGTACATGGGTAACTGTAGTGGACTACCTGCCCAATTTGGCAGCCCAGCAAGCTTTTGTATGAAACTGAGATAAGAATTCCCCAAGTACGTGAAACTGTTTCACTCGTGAAAAGTTCGTTAATTTTATCTTCTTTCCAGGTGTCCGCCATGCGCTGGATTTCCAAAAGCTGGAACTGCTGGTCATTCTTGTGGTGCTATTTGCAGTGAAATAAATTTGTTCAAAGTCGCCACCCAGTTCATTGATTCGGAGACGCAGGATACCCTGCAGATTTCGAAAGGCAAAAACATGCCTGCAAACAAGAAGTTGAAACTGATGAGAAGAACGGAAATTTTCGGACGCAGCGGGCTTCGCAGAATGTCATTTTGATGCCCTGCATTTAACGGTCTCAAGATGAACCAGTGGTGTACACCACCAATCCGAGTGTCGCAAAATTTTCAACAATAAAACCAGAGTGGTAAAATTAAATATACGTGAGATTACTAAAAATACTTATTAAGCGTACGTCATGTGAATAATATGATTAGGTATTTGCAGCAAACTTTACTTAACTGAAAAAACAGTGTTCTAACAAAAATTAAGCATTACTGATGGGCTGACATGGCAGTCCGATTATCGAAGTTCTGCGGGTAATTGTTATTTAAATATTTAACCCGCTTGAGAGACACAAAGTAAAATTCGGCAAATAAGCCCGACTAAATGAATTAAGTATGAGAGGACTGCAGTTAGTTTTGCTTAACAATATAGTGCGCAATCTTCTACTACGTAGATAAATGGGTCATTTAACAGACCAGCCCCTTGGGCACCTCATTACAGTCACATCTGCCGAAAGATCGGCATTCATTCGAATGTCCTTGTGAATACCTGTGACTTCCTGCGACCAAGCCAACTAAATGACTGAGAGGCCGTTTGTGAGGAAACCGTGCTACACTGCTGCAGGCAATGCCCGGTACAGACGCACAATAGATAAACAATAAGTTTTGTGAAATTACTGGTACACCCGTTTGCACAAAAACCACAAATTGTTAGCTTCAGGCTTGCATGAGACAGTCCTAGCATTGGAATATGCCCAGATTAATGAAAATAGAGTATATCTACCGAATTGAGCACAAACTACTCCGAGTGTTCTTGGTGTTACTTGCACTAAACTACAAAGTGCAACCGCTGGGAAGCAAAGCAATATTTCGGTTGGGGTTCGATTTGCCCAACGTTTTAATCCCCTTTAAAAATCAGAATTTAAATAATAATGTGACGCACCAAACATACGAGGTGAAATGAAGCGAGAGGTGCGTGGTCCAAAAAGGGTAGATTTTCTCTGCGTTACACCAATCGACCGCATCCGTGCTGCATTAACACCTTGTGCAAATGTTGATAAAGATACACGCGACCAGGTGAATCATATTTAGCCCCAAACTTAACCGATACAAACAAGCAGAGGAAAATCTTTCGGAAGATTGCATATGCTGGGAAGTCAAGTGTTGACTGCTTGCGCCAAGCGCCAGAAATCAAACTGGCTCTCAGGGAAATCGGCAGTGTCCAAAGTTTTCTGAAAAGCGCATAACTGGCCATTATTAAGATGTTGAAGCTGGCTTGTGGCGTTTGCGATGCTCCATTATAATTTAGCTTCTCATCATGTAGGATTCTTGGTATGATTTTTCAGAATCTTTGCACGCTGACGGGAAAGTTGGTGTTGATCTTTGGCAGAATCACTTCGCAGAATGAGTAAAAACCTGCGTGAAAGCAAAGTGGATTTTTGTGAGCGCACCGAAACAAGTTTCAGGGGATGTGGATTCTATGAGTGAAATATGGATGTTGCTTTTTCTGCGTGGAGATCAGCCGCTAGAGACCAAGCTTTAAAGCGTTTAAGTTAATATGCCAGGTATCCCGTGTTGGACATTTCCTCGTTGGACTTGAGGCGGGCAATCTTGGTGATTCCGAATCAAAGCGAAATAACTCTGCGGTGTCCCTTGGCATTTTACAACATACATTCTTCACTTATGAAACAGAAAAGTGAAAGTACTTGCGTAACGGTGGATACTACTGATGCGGCATGTGAGTAGCACGTCTTCTCGTAAATCCACTTTGCGTCTCTTGAAAAGTGAGATCTGTTACGGAATTTGTGGAGTCTCTTTGTAGCATTTGCTTGCAGTTGAGTAGCAGTTAATGAATATCCAGAAAAAGTTCGGGAAGACGCGTTCAAGGAGAAGGTGGATATTCAGTTTTGTAAACGAGATGCATATGAGAGTTTTGCTCCCCTGTTCAATAGTCTGTAACGGTTCGGTTGGCGTTCTCAAATAAACAACTCCGCAGCGAAGGCCTTCTTCATTTCACTAGTAGCCTCGGCTAAACCCTTTTTTGGACCTGGTTGCTAAACGGCGGTTAGCTTGCAGACACCTAGTGGCACTGAACCCAACAAGCTAGCGAATAACTGGTGTGTTATAAGCATTCACAAATTTTGAGAGTAATATTGAACGCAAAGTTCATACCTGTGGGTTATGGCGGACGACGATATCATCATTACCTGGGCGAGATGAACGTCGCTTGTTCTTGGCGCTGCTGCGTGGCTGCCTGGGCGATGATTCACAATAATATTCAGAGAAGACGATCAGGTGGTATCTGATAGTATTCATAGTATGGGCTAGTTCCGTTATGGGTAAGAGCTATCGAACGGATATTTTTGGCGCATTGACCGCTTGAGCGGGTCCTGGAAAGCAGTCCTATCACAACGTTGTACATCTCATTTCCTTAGATAACCCCAAGGACAGATTTCTGCAACCTGAGTGCACGAGACAGACCGGAGCAAATATATGGTTGAGGAGAGTTACGCTAAAACACTTGACTTGACCTTAAACCTGTACGTCAATTGAATCTCGGTCCAAGGCACGAGACACCACTTGTATCACCAATCCTTCGCAAATAACTTTTAGAACTGATCCTCTCCAACAGCATTAACACCTAGTTTATCTAGTTTTATTGTACACTACACTTCTGGGACGCAGCTTGCAACGCAATTTAACGACAATTTCCCCATCCCAGAATAGAAGCACGACTGACGGATTTGTGGGTACATAAACACACGGGAGCAGTCACACAGAAAGTACACATCATCCGACGAATATGCAGTCACGCCCAAACTGGTACGAACAAAATGCCGTAGGTATTTGTGCCCGGTAAACCCAGCTATGTTGGGGTTTTTCCATCTTTTGGAGAATATATCAAGCCTAGGGAAGACGGAATAGTTACAATTTCCAAGATCTAGGAACGACATAACGCGGAAGCCAGAAAGCGGAGACCCTTCCCGGCGTGTGACAAGAAAAGTAAACTGCGAAAAATGGGAAACCACGATGTCGGGTCTGGTGAAGCAGTAATTTTGCAGTGATCCGGCTAGCCTATTTGAGCCAAAAACTAAAAATATTGCTCAGGCTAGCTGGCCCTAGACAGCTGAGTCTATGATCAGGGCCATCAAAAAGCTTAGGCGGGGGTGATGAATTGGAGACTTTTGTAATACAGGAATATAGAAGCTCTCATATGAGGTTCACGATCTGCACTGAAACTGCATAAGCCCACTGACGTTGCTGATGTATGGGAATCTTGTGTATACTTGCCCTTGGAGAGTGAGCTATCGGCGCACTGGATAGAAGACGAACTGTAAGAAAAGTATTGACCCCCTGAGAAGCAGAAGTCGAAAATCCATCGACATGGTTTGACTTGAACGAACGGGTTTTCACTCTGCACAATTTACAATCTGATGTCACGCAGTAAGCGTACCTTCCTGATTTTGCCCCGCTCTTCGTCGTATTACTTCCAACTACTCTACTCTCCAACTACTACCCGATCATGCCTCAAGTGGTATGCTACATACAATCTTATAATTATACTCATCAGTACTAGAGTCATTTAGGTTAGGGTAGAGAGGAATAGTGACAAACGATCACAGTGAACGAGTGTTGCTACCCGGGGATTTGGAGGACTTGCATTAGCTAGGTAGTACGTCCTTTTTACACTTACTTTGTATTAGTATGTGAAGCCGGTTAGGGAAGTTAGAGATTTGTGGTGGCAGTGACTAACGTCTCAGCTCGGGCCTTCGCGTTCTTTTGAGTAGTTCGCAAGAACGGGTGAGCATTCAGCATGCATGCGAGAAAGTGAACCAATTGCATGAGGAAGCGTGCTACGCCTAAAGAGAATATAAGAGGGCTATTAAGGTGCATTTCCTAGAAAACATTCTATTTGTTTTTGCTTGTGTCTGAAATTTTACGCGGGTCGATTACACATGCACGCTCATGGGAAATAACACTGAACAGCAGTTAATATGGTCACCATAGTTACAACCACATCACTCCTAATATCGCTGAATGATTCAGCATGTTTGCAGCATCCAGGATCATTCGGGCAACTGCCTTATTTCGATTACAGTTATCAAATTTGTACCAAATGTATAAAATACATGTTTACCAATAGTACAGACAGCAAGTAATCCAACAATTAAGACGACACACGCTGCTTGGCTTAACGACTCACCGTCTTAGGCGAATTTGGGATGCATTCAGAAACACGAATCTCAGAAACAGAACGCCTTGTTCGAAACGTATTTATCCGACAGCACTGTGAGGGCACTATATGCGGAGGATTAGCTTAGTGATTGCTAAGTAGAGTGTAAGAACTGGGGCTGAATACATTTGGTTCCGTCTTGCAAACTTTCAACATGGCCATAAGCATCTTTGCGCAAGTGGTGCAACCAACCGAACACGCTACAAAGTCTAGAGTGAGGTACTCCTGTTGTTGTCCATTATTGAACCATCGGATAATGCTTTGCAGCAGAGGAACAAACTGACTCATCTCTCTCATCTCTCCCATCTGCCTAGGGAGAGACGCCATCAAATGTACAGAAGTAAGCTGCTGCGGTGACTAGAAAAGCGTCTCTGCAAAGGTCATATGATTATTGAAAAAGTTGTGCCCAATGTAATATTTCGGAATCATATCCTTCAATTATGTCCAGGCGGAAAAACATCTCGCGCCTATGCAATAACAAAACGGCAAGATGGAGTAACATCTCAACGACTACTTATTTAACTTATGAGCATTCCATTGAGGTGAATACATTTCACATTAGATTTTTTATGGTGCACATTCGGACAGCCTAGGTATATAAGATATTTTAACCGATTCATTTGCACAGAAAGCTTTTCAACCATTCGGCTTGCAGTGAGTTTTGGGCTGAAAGAGTATGCGAGGGGTGTGACAGAATAACACTGCGCAGGAGATTTTTACGCGGCTCAGGATTAATTAAGGGCCTTCAGATAATCATATACTCTTGACGGGAATTTCAGGATTAGTGGATGCCCCCACCAGACTCAGACAAAGCACTTGGTATATCGGCGGCCCACATTGAGGCTTTTTCAACTTCCCAAGGTAGAGCGTTCAGGTAACTAGCCCATACAATAATGTGAATTGCACCGAAACATCATACCTTGACTTTTGCTAGAGAAGTTGATATCATTTCACGCAACAGGTGACGCAGATTCACAGTAGCCGCTCAGGACTTCGACATATACGCTAATCTGTGTGCCATTTCGGTTGTGGAGGAAGGCTCAGCTGATACTCAACTGAGTATCTCGTTCACGATTGTCTCGTTCAACTAAATGTGCCGCCCTATGTTTCCATTGATGCGATATCTGAGATATCACAAAACATTAGACAGATTTAATACACTATCCATACATTTGTCGAAGTGTACTGTATTGTGCCCGTTCTGGACTTATTCTCCTCATACACGGCAAGAGAGTATGCCAGATCTCTTCCGAGAAACCCCTTCAGAGTTAGATGCTTCTCCAGTATCCACTGCGCAGGGCGCTGATGTCCATTTGAAGAACACTGGTGCTGGAAGTCCGAGGTTTCAGGTAGTCCTCAAAAATTAGCTTTCTAGTGACCTTGGATCGATCGCCCTTCCGCATGGACTTTCCGGGTGTCATTCAGTATCGGTTATTCGTCTATACAAGCCAACAGCGTATATTTACGTATGGCATTCGATCCATCCCCGGGAAATTGATCAAACCACCGCCCCTTTGCTTGCTTCTACCTTTCGTTTCGGACGGTTTACAATATACCACTCGGCGTTGATCTCAACGTAATTTGGATGTCGCTCGTTAAGATGTATAATCCAACGACGGCGACCCCGAAAAAAATTTAAAAAAAGTGCGCCTGATTAAGGGAAGTGTTGCTTGTTCATACCATGGGCCGTTTTTCTCGCTAATTACTCGCTGATCCTGGATTAATGATTGTTTGTCCGAAGGAAACAAAGGACCGCGTCGCAGTTCACGACACCTGTGCAATGCTGGTCGGCATGACAAATAAAATACATGTAGCTTTGGACAGTCTGTAGTAATGGCAAAGGAAGACTGGGACACCAATGGCCTTGCCATACGATCAAGCAAAAATTTACTAGATGGGGCTTGAGGTAACATTTTGTTGTCTGCTTCTACATACTGCCCGATCAGGGTAAAAATCGATTGGACCGTTTGTGATTTGGAAAGATCGTTCACCTGTTGATCGATGTGATGGAAGGAAAATGACTGGTGCCACGCAGGATGATGTATGGGGGACGAACCTAGGGAAAAGTTGAGATTATATCGCGCGGGAACTTGTTAGAGAGTTTTTTCTCCTTGAGTGACAAAAGCGCTCCCGGCTATCTGGAAAAGATTCCATCTAAGCTCTTTTTAAATGAAACAAAGATTCGTTGGAGGATGATCTGCTACCGTTTTAGTAATATATTTTGGTATGAAAGCCTTCGCTTAGGGAAGTTGCTCCCGAGCACAGAGCAAACTACAGCGTGACGGGTTCTACGCCTGTATTATGTAAAAGTAATAACAAAGCACACCACGCCTTTAAATGAGCGTTATTTTCAAATGGGCAAACGCAAATTTCAGGATGAGGATTCATTCCTTTTCAGTCTGCTGTCTGATTATACCAGGGTACAGATATAATTTGTTACTAACGAAGAGGGTGCTAGAATTTTCAGCGTGATCAGTAATTGTATTATACACGAGCAACCTGTACACAAGCAGGGCAAAGGAAGTTACATACTGTTGGAGCAAACTGAACCAGCTGAACTGCTATTTTTTGAGTTATTTATTGAGTGAGCCAGCAGAAGCGCCCCTACTTGACTGAATGCCTGTTAATAATCGTCTTCGTGCGGTTCCTTTGGCAAAGTCTGCTAAAGAATTTGAAGCACGTGGGGTTCACTGCACGCCTTTTATTGTGTTTGCTTACGCAAAATTGAATTTCACCCTGAAGGTGCCAACGGCAGATCTTGTGACGCCTTAGGTGCCCCTCTACAGCAGAATAAAAGCAGAATACAGAAGAATAAAATGAAAATAAAAAGGTGTCGACGTGCTTGGTGTCGACGTGGATACCCTGTTAGGTGGAATAAACACTACTGAGGCCCCATTGAGTGGTCGACTTGGATTGTACACTGGACACACACGTATCTGGAGCACCAGCGTGACCTGCAACCATTCACTTGTACGCTGCTGCTTTTCGTTGTGCTTTTCAGGTGAACGCGAAACGCGCACACCTGGGTCAATTATTTGAAAAGATATGGCACTCATCAAACACTATCAAACAAACCTCGTTGAGCTCCTATCAAACGGTCACATGTCGTACATAAACGGTCACTGTGATAAGGTATCCAAAGTCGCACTTTCTGTTTGCGGTACAGCACAGCTAACCCTATACAAAATGAGTGTTTTTGGATACCGGTAAACTTGTTGGACCAGTGAGGCTGAAGAAATAGAAGAGGCAAATAATTCTGGCAACGCTTACCAGGTGTTCAACTTGACTCGTTCGACTGGCCCATGAAAACCGCTAGTCAGCGAAACAATGGGCGACTAAAAATGGGCTCCTGATATGCAGCAAAGCAAAACGTTTGGGCAGCTTGCACACTAACTCGTGCAGCAATTCAGGTGGCCACCTGCTGCCTCCGGCCAAAAGTCTCCGCCTCAACAAAAATGTCAGCTGTGTATATGGTGCTACCTTCAGTCTCAGAAGTGTTCCAGTGTATTTTTCTACACAAACAACATCCTGCTGCTCGTCCCAAAGACCTTACTTCTGCCCCCTTCAAGGTGGCTGTGGGTATTCCGACAGTGCTTCTCAACCCTATCAATCAATCTGGGGGTAAGCGACTATCCCAGACGGTTGGGATAGTCGTGCTCATTTTCAAAAAGAACACTTGCCGTGAATTTACTGACCACGGAGTTTTTAGTTTGACTTCTGTTGTGACAAGGCTTCTGTCGTCAATGGTCCTCAAGTTTCCAGGCAACATCTTGACTCGTGGGAATCAAGCGGGATTTCGACCGGATAGAGGTTGTCTAAACCACATCTCCACACTCCGTCAGGTGTTAGACCAACGTCATGACCAACACATGACCATAATGCTGGTGTTACATGACACAAAGTGTGTGCTCTATTCTGTCGATTGATCGGTGTTTCAACAATATATAAACCGCTAGATTATCAACAGTGAACACAAGTATGTCATCCATTTTATTACTTCAACGCCGTAAGCGGTATGTGATTATTCACTCGCTGTCATTTAGAGTTCCTCAAGGCTCCGTTTTGGGGTTACTCTTTGTTCTCGTCTAGTAAACCACTTTCCATAAGCGCTCTTCTGCGGACTCCACTGCGTCCAGATGGTGGTGGACGTGGCAAACTAGTAATAGCTGAACTTGTGACTTTCTACGTAGAACCAAAAGTACCTCCATATGTGGTTCGTGAGGGACCCAGCCAATCCATCCCTCGTTCATGTCGGGAATGGACCAGCAGATAATGAAATATCTGGACAAGAAAAACAACTCAGGTTTTCGGCTGTCTTAAAACGACTCCGTCACGAGTAAGCGGCCCAAAGTCCAATGTTTTTGGGTTGATCTAGAGAAGCGTTTACGATCACACTGGCAAAGCCGTCTAGGTACTCTCGATCATACCGATTCTCTAACTCGGTGTCCGAGTTATCGGCTCTGTTCGCAGTAATCACCTATCTTTTGGAATGTCTGGCTAGCTGCTACAAAGATCATCGCGTGGCTCAGAAAGTATCCGGGGGTGCCTAAACTGTCGTGAATCCCGAAATGACATGGTGCTCAGTTGCGCTTTGTCTAAGCAGGGGCTGATCGACAGGTTTGTCAGTGTCGATCAATTTTCCGCAAGGCAGGGATTACGTAAGGAGGTTTTCACGATTAGAACGCGCTATTTTATTGAAAAGCAGTGTTCTTTATTTCCGTCTGGTGGAATAACTTCCCTCCAAAGATTGTCCTATTTGCATCTGAAACAGCGCTCCCGTCATGGTAGATAGTTTTGTTTGGTAAGCTCTTACATCAAGCAGCCTACCGTTTAGCGAGAGGATCTTAAAGAGTGATAGTTCTTAAACGCTTCAGGTCAACGAAAGTCTTTGGACGAAAAGAGCGAACCCGGTTCCGTAAATCAGGGTGGAGACTTTGATTCCGTCAATCGTCTGTAAATCCACGGCTGACTCTGCCAAATTCCACATCTTAACCATTTTTCCCTAACTGCCCGGCAGCTACGGCGACGAACATTGTGCTGCTCGCAGACCAGCTTAATAAACAAGCTTAAAAATTCTCTCCATGCAACGGGTCGGTCGTTTTGTTGCAGAAATGGCTGCGAAAAATGATCTGTTCCACCTACACGAACGATCAGCGGTGTTAGTCGGTGGGCCGCAAAAGCTACAGTGGACACGGTACGTTGGTGCTACCTGCAGCTAAAATTTGAACGATTGCTTTCTTAACATAAGAGGGAAGTAGCACAGATCAGTGTCGAATCCCAACAACAGGGCAACAGTCCCATCGAAATTAGGTGCACAAAGCAGATTGTGGTATTCTGCGTATCCACAAAGTTAGTCCAATTGTCCAAATTATCCGGTACGTTGCGTAGCCCTTTGATTAAAATGAGAATGGTATTGTAAACAGTGCCCGAGTTATAACTTGCTCCGGAATATTTCACTTGCGTATCACTGATTGCTGGATGAAGACCGACATAGGTAATGCATTAGAGTACAAGAAATATATTACAGATTTCGGGAAATCCGGCATTACGTAGAACAATTCAATCGCGCTATTCCGTTTATCTTCAACTTGGGTATTCTGTGTGCACTAAAATGTCCTATGTACAGGCGACAGGTGACCTCGCTGTTCCTTAAATTCAGCGGTGTGTCCGGTCGTGTCGATTCGTTAAGGTTCAAAAGGATATTCCCCAGAATTTTTTTAAAGCAATCCAATTCCTTTATTTTCGTACCTGTTGGCATGTGGGGTTGCATGCTTATTTTTCAGTTTTTGCTCCGCGCGGATGCTCTTCACTGTGTGATCAAACGTTTCTCCTGGACCATTGTGTAAATGGAGTCCCAATCTCTGAGGGCATAGGGGAAACACAGTTCAGTGCACGCATCTCAGTAGCTGAAAGCTAGTACCCTAGTTAGCGCCACGTGTGGCGCCAAAATGGTCTGTCATATATTCTCAATTGCTGCGAGTGCAGAACTACAATAATTTTGTATTTTTTTTTGGTGGCGAAATCTAGACCCTATGGACAGGTATAGTGGGGTGCCTCCATGTTTTTGGCTAATGATGTTGCAGAAGCTTTAAAACTAGGTAATTATACAACCGGTATTGGCTTGTGCGGTGGTTAATTCAGTCTGTTCAGATGTTCAGAACCTTAAACTGCCTACATGGTCATGTGCTATGCAAGCCTATGCAGGCTATGCGAGGACTCATGCTTCGTGCTTCCCTATGGATGTCGGAACGTGCGAGGTGGACAACGTAATGCTTGGAGGGAAAGTACGAAAGTATTTGCGATTAGTTTGGGTTAGGGTTGGTGTCTTCTAGGTTCCAGGATGAAACTTACGTGATCCTTCCTTCCTTTGACCAGACACACTGTAAGAAACGTTGGCTGAAGTAGGCCACTGGCATTTTCACTATCAGTTTCGTTTTGATTCTCTGACTAGGTGCTTGGTGGTGTATGGATCTCAGAGTGTTTGTAATATTCCAGACCACAAGCCTCAATGGACGTATTTTATTCTCATTTTCAGGCTAATTAGTTGAAAATATTTGGATAACCTTTGTTGCCTCTGGCATTAAGGCGTCAGTATTAACGATGATATCGCTACTGCATGATTAAGATTGTGCTGCTGACTGATTCTGTTCGCATTTTGGCTTCGACGTTGTAATTAGTCTGAAGGTTACGCTGGGATGACAGAAGTTCTGCTATAAAACACCGACAAGAATGTGTGCTCCTGCTGACCAACGCACCAGGTTTCATGATGATACCATGGAAGGTATAACATCCGAGTAATAGTGATAGCTTCTTTCGAAATCACACTGTGGTCCTTCTACACCGAAAAATCCCTTTGACTGTGGCAGTGAAAAGAAATGCCAGTATTAGAAAAGCACATTGCGTGTATCCATGAGCCCAGTATTAGAAAAGCACATTGCGTGTATCCCTGAGCTCAGCGTTAAGTATCCTGGAAGCAGATTATGCCAATCGTTGTGCAGTAGTCGCGTGACAGCTAATTTAATGTAAGGTCACTCACTTTACTAGGTTACTGGGTGACAGTGGTTTGGTACCTCAGAAACATGTATAAAAGTAGCTGAAGAAGAGCGTTCTTTTTAGCGGCTTTCAACACCACAATGCGTACAGCTTTGTTTTGTATTCTGCTGATGTCTTTCGTTGATGGTGAGTCCCGCGTCTATTCACTGGTCTACACTCAAGTTCTTCCTGTGTTGAGGTAATCATATACTGTGTTTTGTATAAGCCGGACGCATGGTACGATATGTCCGTCACAATAGTTATAAAACGCTTGAGAAACGTAGCGATTCACGGACCTTACTGCGTAATACTTGGATTGAAAAATGCAATTGAAAATACAATCTGATGTGCGGGTGAGACGTGAGGTTGGTGAAAACTAGAGAAGTTGGCCCACGTGATGAATCGTAAGATGCGTAAAATTGGCTATGCGCTTCTTACTGACTAGTTTCAATAAGTCTACTAATGCTTTTTACTGAAAAACCTCAGTGGACCCAATATTTGGAAAATTACAAGAAAATCTGACAGGGCAGCTGAACAACTCCGGGTTATAGGACGGCAAACGCCCGTCACACAGACTACATATGAAGTTTCCTGCCGATACCTATTTTAATAAACGCTCGTGGAAAATTGGGTACCATGCTACTGAGTCTAAGTTATGGTAGCAGCCAGTATGCGTCCAGCTTGAGCCAACTATATTTTGGCTTACAGTGCACGGGACAGACTTCCCGAGTAAGCTCTTAATGAAGACCATCACTTTGTCAGATCTGCGCATATTACGATGGGTGGTTATGAAGCTGTTTGGTATGGACAGTGAGACAACCAGACCAGGACATACGTAAACAGTGGGGTCGCGGACCTGTTCACTTTACGGCAGGAATTGTCCGGCTTAGTTATATCTGAGGGATTACGTACGTATGGATCATGGGTGTTACTCAACGCAGTGTTTGCATCTATCGAGCATTAATCCTGGTAAGCCTAGCGGTAGAGCGATTTGGGGCAACGCATCATTTTATCGGCTTGTTGGTTAAGTTTGTTTCACGAATGAAGCATTTTTAATGAAAATCTAATGGTAGGTGTTTTTTGTTAGCTTACACACAAAATGTGCGCTATTATGGGAGATACGGCACTAAAGTGGAGTCCAAAGGTTGAGAATGGGTCTAACGGAAGCTTCGGTTTTTCGTCCACTTTGCACGTGTATGTCATTTCCGCTGCTAAAAAACTTCAACCCACAAGTCGCAAAGATTATTTAAAAAAAGTCATCAGATGCGTTCAATAGACACTAGTGAACACAAACTATGTTGAAATGCTGCGTAGCACTGGATGGGTTTTCATGCTTGTTGGTAACCTTCATCAGTACACATCTGACGAGATTCCAGTAAGGAGGCCAGAAACCGCAACCTCACGGCTAGCAAGTTGATCAGCTAACGGTTAGGCACCGACCAGTTGAGCGCCAGTGTGAATAACCCGCACTTATTTTATTTTTTATTTTTATTTTAATTCCGATTCAATAATATGGGAAAAAAAAACAATGGAATTACCCGGTCCACATGCTCACTGCCGATGATGCTGGATTTCCAAAATGGGTTTATTGGTTGTTCCACAAAGTCCAAATGTTTACTGCCGCCTTGATGAGGCGTCAGAGTTAAGAGTAGGTTTATTTTATTCAGGAAATGACTTACCGTCTTTGAAAGAGAAAGGCATGCCAAGTCCCGGAGAACGTTCGATCCTGTGCATTTGAGGGTGACCACCAGCTGATGATATTTGAAACCTACTTATTGCCGGGGGCTTGGCGAGTAAAATGTCATACAGAAGTTAAATATATCTCAACGGACTGGTTCGTTGAGCTAGTCGTACGGTTTGAGTATTCTCTGTTTCAATTTGCGTACTCCTCATATCCGATTTATTTTTGTATGTTATGGCGCTGTTTTGGCACCGTATTTATTAAATGTTTTTGGTATGGTTTAAGTTGCAAAAATTTCGAACAAGACAAATAACCCACTCGTAAATCCATCAGAAACGGCATTTTTTGCTATTTTGGCGACCATGGTCAAACACTGGTTTCTCAACGTCCTACAGAGTACAAACAGTGCAATTTATCAACTTAAAATACCTGGTAATAAAGGCAACTGACGCAATTGCTTCAAGGTCGATGGTTTTGTTTCGTTTTGTGAAAGATTTCATCCCAATTTGATGAATTTATTCGACGTCTTCATGTTTCCTCTCCTTGTTCCAGCTCAACTAACTTCGAAAAAATGTAAGCAGTTTTTCAACTTCAGCAGTAGCACACTCGGAGCAAGTCTATGAACTGTAAGATGTGTGGATGATCTGAGGATAGCATCCAGGTGGGGCTAAAAAAGGAAGAATCCGATGTGTTGGGTGTACGTATCGGTAAGCAGGTAGCTCTCACCAACTATCCACGGAAAAGCACAAGGACATAACTTTATCAGTTTATTCTCCGAGGACAAGCATACGTGGAGCCGAGGCTTGACAACAACAGATTGCGGGGGCACAGACATATTGACATACAAATGGTGTTCGGCAGAATGTATTCACATTGTGTTCACATGTTCACTAAGTGCAACATGAATGCAAGCCTTATCAAGCTACGGGCTCAAAATATCGATCGTGGTGTATGTCAGTTAAAATACGTGGCCTTCGGTATGTGAATCCATTGCGAATTATTAAAGACTTTTAATTCCGCATAGCAAAGGCGAAGAACATTCAAATTTCGCCCGGGTCTTGTTATTGCATGGAAAAATAGTAGTTGATGAGCATCCAAGGAAATTTCCAGAAGTTGCTTCATCCGATTTGGAAACAAACAGCGATGAAGACCCAATTCCTCAGTCTCTAGACTAGTACTTGAAGAGTCACCATTCGGCCTAGAAGGGGTTATCAGCAACCTGATGAATAGCAACTAAACACCATACGGCGGAACTCGCACTTCTGTGACGCAGTTCGACGAGGTTAGCCAGAGGCTGGCTCATCAACTATTGGCTTCCAAACGGAAGGCTCTAATAACCTGAGAAATGTGCCTATTTCCAAGCCCAACACTTTCGGTTCAACGTGAATGTGACCAAAGTTTGAGGTTTCCTGGATTAGTAAATCATCCTATTGGCTTCCCACCGGATAATTTTGCTTGTATTCTGAGAAACCCAATCACATGGAGATTTTCGCCTTGTAGAATAAAGAGAATCAGGACACGAGGTATCAGTCGTCTTGACAACCTTCTTGGTACCAATATCACAGATTTATTTAGTTTACCATATGCAGGCTTTTTATTCAGCAAAATAACCCCTTACTAAACTCCTCCGTTAAACCCGTTAAACGAGTCAAAGTTCCGCTGTTTCATTCAAATCATCATTCCTTGGACTTAGTAGACAAAACTGTCGTTCTTTTGTCTTGTAGAACAGGATACTGAACTGATGCCGGTGTCAGTGGCTCAGGTGAAAAAAGTATACATTAGGCTTCAGCAGTATTTTGGCCGTTATGGCCGTTCTCATGAATTGAGACGTATATATATTGAGTTATAATCATATAAGCGCATTTAAAAAACAACAGGACAATTCTGTGTTCTTAGATCCTGAAATCATAGGAAACATTAACCGTGAGTGGTTGCTGCCTAACTCCCTGGTATTAAGTCATTTGTATAAATTTATAATGACATTATATTAATGAAAATAAAAACCGTTGACAAGTCGCCAACATTTTGAGCCTAGGGTTTATATTGCAGACCTTGAGGCAGTTATACGGAAGAATGACAGAGGTATTTAACTGGACAGTGTAATCAGAGAATGACTTTACCAGGAAACCTAACGATTCAGATTCGATTGCGACATGACCGGGGAACCCATAACATGCTACTCAGACACCCAAATATGCCATAAGGGCCTTTCGATTCAACGGAAAAGGAGAGTGATAAAAACGTTTGGTCTTACCTGCCAGAAAATCCTCGGGAAAGACGAAATTGGCTTTTAACTTTTCAAAATTTTTAACAACTGTGTATACATTATCTGTCAAGATGACCTTTCGCAATGTATGAAATGTCATGCCAGTTAAAACACAAGGTGGTTTTCGTGTAGCACATTGGAGTAGTATATGCTTCAGTCAAAGAATCAATTTAAAGTTCAGTTTAATCCCTGGAAAACGTCAACGGGTTCAAACGGGTTTAATTTAAAGAAGGCAAGGACTCCTAAAAGGATAAGTTTCTTAATTCGAACTCGAGAAGACATTGAAAAAATTATGAAGTAGCTTTCAGCTGCTCATTACTAGTGTTCTTCTATGCAGATTTGTCTCTTCAAACGCCGACAAAATTTCTTTGAGTTTTCCGGAATGAATCTCAGGGATGCAGCCTCATTTGGCGAGGTTCCTTGGTCGACATTCTGTGCGGCCAAAACACTAGTTTTCATCAAATTGAACAGGCAAAAAAATAGTGTGACTTTGTCAGGAAACGCTTAATGCCAGTTTTGGCTAGATATCTCTTACAAAATATGATTCGTTAATTTTGTAATTTTCAATAGTTTGCCTACTTGAAACGTGCGCACGGAAGTGATCTACCTTGGGGATAAACGGAACAAACAAAGATGAAAGTAATCAGAAGTTTCAAGGTTCCTTCGTCTACCTCAGTTTAGGTTAGGCTATACCGTATTTTGCGGAGGCTGAATGGTCCAGTGTAACTCAGGTATGAGCAACTCGTGAAAGAACAACTATAGCCTTTGCACGCGCACGTAGTATAACTACGCACGGTGGTTATCGATTTTTATCATTGTTGATCTTGCCACAAGTTTTGACGAGGTTGTTCACGTTTCCACATCCGTGTGAAACCAATAAAGAACTAGGACAGTCCATCGAACACCACAAAGTCATGGGCTGTGACAGAACACGTTTTTATGACTGAGATCGACTAGGCGTGACGTTTGTGATATTGATTTAAAGAATACTTAAAAAATTGTGAAAGTCTTATGAAAAACGGATATATTGAAAACCATACCCAGGAAAATACAAGCCTATGGTCTATCAATATTATTCACCATGCAGCACGAAACGAAAATGTTCAGTTTTTTGTTTGCCGAAATGTTTGCAAAACTGGGTCCCCAAAGCTAAAGCGCACAAGACATGGAAAATAATTTAGAGGAAAGATGAGCAACATTTTCAACGGAAACCAGTCAACCACAGTGCAGCACACTAAGTACGTGTGTCAAAAGTGCGCAAAACAGATTTATTCAGTTATTAAATCACATCCAGGTATTAAACATATATTTGAAATATAACTATATATACATAGACGGACGAAAAATTAGGGATTGCTCAAACAAACGCGTTTGCTTGGATGGCGGGAGGAAATTCGCAGGCTGACTGCAAAACTCGGTCGATCGATAAGAAGCCACTTGGTCAACAGTTGCAAATATTCTCCGTCACTTATATTTAACAGTGCAAAAAGCAGAACATCGTAGTTTACATAAATGGACTGTAGTTTGATGACAATTAGACATTTAGTTTAATTTTTTCCTCCTTAACAAAAAAACTGAATTGTTGCTCGTGAATTATGGGTCATTTGCTTACTTGCGCCACGTAAAAAACACCAAATAATGTTTCATTTTTGAGAAGATCAAAGGCATATTATTTTGCTCCTCCAGTGTATAAAGGAATGTGAAGTACTAGTGTCTATGTATTTGAATTGGAACTTGCCACTTCCGGAAAGTCAAGTCACGTGACAAAGTAGATTTAAACAAGCAGCTGTTTACATCCATTCACTCTTCTGTCTGACTAAAGCCCTTGAAAAATTCCGTCGCATGGTAAATAGCTTTGCGGTTATATCTCGAGTGTGGTGTGTTTTCAGCTCGTTGTGTTAAAACTGACATATAAAGGTGAGGTTTAGTAAACAGTTAAACACCGAAATAAAGTTCATTACAGAAGTTCTGAGATTAAACCTACTTAGGATTAACGGTTATTCGCAAAAAAACAATTTGTTTAAGAAAAAATTTCCCCGGGTGGCTGATCGACTGATTTTGGTCACAGTAGACGGAATAATGCAAACCACATGTTACGTGAGTCTTGCTATCTTTCTTTTTTGCAGAGATGATTAGTAAGTGGGCTTGAATTCATCCTCAGCTGAGAAGTCGGTGCAATTTTTCTGCTCGAAGGAACATTTGAAACAACCTGGTGACCACTGGTTAGCTGTCTTGCAATCATTGGCCGTTTAATGCTCATCCACTTACCTGTCTTGCAATCATTGGCCGTTTAATGCTGATCCACTTATGCACATAACGTCGGATTACCGTGTTTATTCCAAAATAAAACAAGAACATTATTTCCAAATCACAGACAGATGAATGGCTTTCAAGATCACGTGTCTCCTATGGATTAACAATCATTCATTATTCTTCTGTTGCATCATACATCGAAGATTTTGATTTTAGTTTCGCTTGTTCATGCATTTCAAACAAAATCCACGGAGGCGCCAGTGTCGCATGTAAACAGCCAGAAGTAGTCCACCACATTTTCGGACACTGATGCAAACTTATGGAGGAAAATTCCAACCTAAAATCTCTGGTAAACATTCTTCCGTTTTATGTTAAGCGGACGGGAACTTTTGTTGCAATTAGGGGAAGTCCGAATATGGACGATATTGGTGGATACTTCACGGTAAATATTTGGCAAGCTAAAAACCCCAAACCAGTTGATAATGTATGACTAATGTAGAAAGATTTACGCTGAACAAGTGTGCGTTTGTGTACTGGGGGTGATGAATATAATTGCAAAATAAACAGGATGCAAAGAAACTCAGATGCATATGAAGCACCAGCCACGCGCTCAACAACAGATTGGAATGCTGTAGACAGTGGAAAAACGGAAGATCGGAAAATGTGGGGGATTTCAACTCAAAATTAAGAATCACCTTAAAACAAGCGGCGACTCAGGAGAGTGCAGGAGTTTTGAGTTACCGGCGTTGACACGGGGCGAAGTGCGGCGGTAGGGAAAAATATCCCAGAAGAATTGTTTGGGTGATTAAAAATTAATTGAGTTATTTTTTCCCAAAAAAATATTTAGTAAAAGTTACTACACCATGCAGACCAAAGGAATTGTGAACGGGCCTCGAGCCTAATATTCAACCAATGTGCCACTAGCAAGACATAACTTAACTCATCAAACGCACATGGTAGTAAAAAAAATATTCAGCGGAAACTACTGATTAACATTCAACATTGAATAATTTCAAGATTAATTAGGGTTCGCAGTTGCTGGAAGCACATCCTGTTTTCTTGTAAAACACCACTGTCAAAGATAAAATGGTGCTATTCAATAAATCCATCTGTAAAGAATTCTTATCACTCAAGCAAATCTCCCAATTTAGTGAGGCTATTGATTTGTAACTAAGCACATCAGCTGTGAAATATCCTGAAGACAGCTTTAAAGTTCGCCAAAAGACGACTCTGAGCTTGATCACTATGCGCATTCAAACACCTTCAAAGGTCCATAACTGAATCGCATTGACCTTAACCTGTCGAAATATTAGCACTTTATATATAATATATATTATATTCAGCTGACGGGCATACCGTTCCACTACGATGCTCATCTTTTCTGGTATTCGTAGGGTTGTTTTTGTCACCAAATACATCTCCACAAAGCCTGCTAGCATAATGTTTAGTTGAAAATTCGGAGGCCCCAAGGAGCATATACCTAGACTTGTACCCTCGGAAGGAGCCAGGAGAGCACGTTTTATCGTATGAAACGCCCTATGAAAATTCGCTTTATGATAGGATTATACGTATCGAAAACTAGGCTACTGGTGGCAACATCGTTGCGCCTTTGCGTTCTTAGACGAACGTACTGCATAACAAAACAGGAAAAACTACTGCAAAGCACCCAGTGACTTGCGGCTCGTGAGACACAGACGCCAAAACACCGGTAGGTGAGATTCTGAAACGGTTTTTGAATTTTAAACCGAGCGAACAGAATAGCGACTGTGTTACTTGGGATACAACACTGTTCTCAGTTGCACAACTTGGGATAATTTGCTCGCATCCTCATGAAACTAGAAGGGAGATTTATTGAAGGACAAGTAATGATCTGTTCAGATGTGTCGTAAAATTTTGGAGCAAACAAACGTGAGTAATAATTCAAGGTCTGCAGCGACTGATTCGAAATTTTAACGAGTTAGATAACGTGCGTTTGAAGCGTAGTGCCCCAGTAAGCCCGAATTGAATAATAAGACCACGTTTGCGATTTGTTTTTTTTGTAAATGCTGAATGGCCGTTTTTCGTTCCGGACTGTTTTATTTAGAAAAATGATTGGCGAAGATTGCGCTTGGCAAAGCGGTTTTGTGTAAATAAACGGGTAGGACACCAAATCGCACAATCGATCCTGCTTTGAAAGAATGTAAAACATTGTTAAATTACTTTTTTATGGGATGGATACCGGGTGGATCAGAGGGTGTGTTTCGAGAACCACAGAGCAATATGGAGTGGGTGCCATTAGGCGAATCTGAGATAGCCGCTAGCGCATTAGTTTAGACAATCGCCTGTGAGGACCCATAGCTGAATTTCCGTTTTGACGTCATGACCTTGTACAAATATTCGTTCGTCTAAAACCCGATATCCTTGTACCACCAATGAAACCAGGCGTCTGTTTGTCACCAGATACGTATTTGAAGAAAATCCCAGGAAAGCTAGACATTTAAACGGAGGAATCCATGCGAAATGAAAGGAGAGCCGTATCCGTCACAGCATAGTTGGTCGCTCACTGGCTTAGAAACCAATTTCATCCATGCAGATGATAATCTATGAAGAATGCCTGAAAATAAAATCTAATTGCAAAGCAGAGCTAACAATGCCTCATTATCTTCGCTAGCGTCATGTCGGATGAGGACGGCAAAAGATTGTCGATATTTGTAACATCATTGCTCTAGTTCGGTCAAATAAAATATCAGAACAAGGGATTTTCGGCCCTTCGCATCTCACATTAACCTATAACTGAAATTTACGAACAAATAAATCAGCATTTAGATTAAAGTTCTAAAAATTCTTAAAGTTGCGATTAATCATCGAAATGATGCGTCGCCCGAGTGCATCAGTTGGCAAGCCAATTATGTCGTTATGTGGAAAGCACTTTCAAATTCACGAGATAGGTCCCGGCCGAACACAAATCGACCGAGCATCTCCATCAAATTGGACTAGCAACACGTAGACATTAGTGAATTAAAAATATCTCCATACGTGTGAAAATGATATGCCGAATACATAACAGCCAGAGATCATGCAAACGACTGCACCAGGTATTCCATCAAAAGTTTCTGCATGTGGTTCGTTAGATGCAAGCAAATTGCATATTTTGAGTGGTCAAAAGCAACAAATTCTGAGTAATACTGTCAAATCAAACTTTCTCTAGAAGCTCTCCTAACATCAACATTTTTGGGACGACACCCGACTAGGGGTAAGCTACTTTCAGGCGTCAAAAATTTATTCCTAGCCCAAGCCATTCATAGGTGCACATAAATGACCGTGATTTCCGTTGCCATATATGCAGCACATGATACGAGTAATTCCGGAGTTCCGGTGGATATCAGACGAAGAAAAATTCAGGGCGGGCTTAAATGCAAGCCGAAAAAACAAATTGGAGGGTTTCGAGAATCAGTGAATAACGACGATCTGTTTCCGAAATGTTGACATTGTTTTAAAATAAGTGCCAACCTGCGGCTCCATGAAGAAACCATATATGTGAATTATGCGCACCACACATGCGAGGACGGTGTCCAAATTATTAGCCGAAAGGCAAATGATTGCAGACATCTAAGGATTTTACATGTCAAGGAGAGTTTCCACGAATGTGAACAATGCGCACAACTGTTGCTCATCCCACCTGACCTAAAACCTCATTTGTCGAAAATTGCCTATTGCCGATCTAGAATAACTTTTATCAATATGTGGTAGGCTGCTGAATAAACACTCGGTTCTTAGTTGGCAGCAGATTCTAAGTTTGCTGTAAGTATGTCCTCGGATTTTAGCTGACCCGAGCAGATGTCAGCCTTTTTGGTTCTGCGGATAATTCTGGGAGGAATCCTGTCTCTGACTTCTGTTTTTGTGTTGTTCCTAGAGTGCTTTCAACTGGGATTTCCTGTCTTCCACTAGGGTTTCGAACAAAAAGTGGTATAGCATGTAACCTGTTGCAACGCAGGTCAGAAAGAACTTATTTCCTGGCAGATTTAATTCTTTCTACGGTCCCTTTTCAGCGCTCTGAGAAGCAAAATTATGATGGTGGCAACCGCTCAACTGATACCCAGCGGGGCTTGGTGCATAATAGGGTCAAATTTTCTGCGCAAAATTTCCAAGTCAAATTCGGTCTTTCTGAGTCAATGTGATGTCTAAGTTGTAGACGGTTAAGCGAGAGAAGCTTGTAGTAAAGCAGAGAAATCTGTCTTGAATATGCAACGCTCTATGATGCCTGGGATTTCGATTCCAGATGATTCCATTGAGTGTTCTTGTTTTTTTTACTTTCGTTGTACTTGTTCGACGGGCAATCGATGTTGCGTGCACAACTACCTGTCTTAATGGTGAAACAGCGCTCTAATTTGTTTTTCAAACTTGGTAACCATAAAAACGAAACAGGCTGCAATACACTCCAATGGGTCGAAACATTGTGAAAAACGTTTGCTGTGTCTGGAAGGATTCCTGCAAAATTCACATCTAGGTTACTGCTGATTACCATGGCGTGTGGGTTTTGCTCAAACTATATTCGCATATTCACAGCTTTGTCAACATTCCCATGGATACAATGGAGGAAAGTATTCGTAATTAGCGCGCATGTAATGTTCCTCGTAAAACTGCCCTCCTGAACTAGTGCATCAAGTGATGGAATTCATTTTAAACTGTAAAGTGTTTGGCATACTGTCGATTACCGTTTGTTTTTGCGCGCTTACAGACAATTAAAAAAAACTACATAGGTTTGTACGCACCGTGCGCGTAACCCACCAGGTTGAAATTCAGTCAGGTGACAGGTAAACCAAGTGGTCTTTATATTGCCCGCCAGTGTTAACTCAATTAGGAGTTTCGCTGGCGCTCAGCAGAGACGATCTACGTAATATTTAACCCTTGGCAGCCGCTGGTGAACAAAAGCTGCTTATGGTTGCCCATAGGGAATAAGAATACTTCTATGCTTTTATTTTTTGACGGCCTGTATAGGCTCAGCAAACACACGCGTATGTAACTATGTACAACATATTGTATCCACATGCTGAAAAAGCACTTGGATATTCAGGAATTTAAACCACCGGTCTTCAGAGTATGAACACGTGACGGGAGCCTTTTTGTGGTAACAAAGATATTCATGCATAAATTATCGCTCTTCGTAATAAAACTAACTGCGCTCCCAAAAGATCTGGAGGTGCTGATTTTAGAAATGACTGTACGGAACTCAAAAGGCAAAGCAGGCAGTCAGAAACGACCAACAATTCGGCTGACCTCCTTACCCGGATAATCTGTTTTCATTAGAAGTTTCATGATTATGTAAATCGCCAACGCAGTAATTTTGGTTTTACTCAGTTACGCCCGAACGCTTTAATATGTCAACGCACTATCTTGTATTATCTTGCCTCTTCTCGCCTTGATTAATACTCGGAAATTTCTCGACAGTCTGCGATTGGCCGACCCAGAAACTTTTGTGCATTTTACCTATGCATCCAGGGAGAATTTGCCAGAACCTATGAAACCATAGATTCCAGCATCTATTCCTTATTGAATCGAACACGTAAAAGCTGCGTATTTTGTTTTGTTGATACACGTGCCCGCTTTCAATCAGTGAGTGATGCGGTACGTGTAAAGTTCTAAAACGCAGCCATAAACTAATCCGGGATATGATCGCAGGATCAATAATTTTGTGCAAGTTAAAACCATTTTAACTGCGCCTGAAAATCAGTTTGAAACTCAATCGGTCTGACATTTTTCGATACCGGCCTTTCGCGGATGCCGTGCCAAAGTCATGAACATACTACACAATCGTTGATCTGTTCTTACGGGACGTCAGTTTTGCGCAACTATAAGCTCGGGAAAATGTCCGACATAAACCATGTCTTCTCAACTTTGGGACATTTCAATATTTGCTGCCGTGGGAAGGCGCGTAGCTTAAAAACATTAGAGATTTGCGGTGGTATGGCAAGTGACCGTGGTAAAATTGGATAATAAAATGATGAAAACAGCTCTAGTGTGGTATGGTAAATATCCGCAGCACTAGAAAAATAAGATGGTCTTGAGCAGTTGGGATGTTATCTCAAGTCAGGGATGGAAAAGATGACTTGAGTACGAGGAACTGAAGTCAGGTGGACGAATGTGGGCTTCTACCTAAAAAATTATGAGTAAGCGAAAAGAAGGTGAACTCTTTGATTTTGAAGGGTCCGAAGACGTTTTCCCAAAATTAGTAAGACCGTCGGCGTCCAGATATTGACAAAAACCAGGTGGTCATCTTAGAAAAATGTATGGGTACTTGAGGAAAGCCGATATACAATTTGACCTTTGCTGATTATTCGGTCAAAGCTTCAAGATATACTCAGGAGTTATCTTTAGCGATTTTTCAGGCAAAATTATCCAATATGTTCATACCCGCAATTTGAATTGTCTGAATGTATGAGCGAGTGGCCGCAATTAACAATCAATATGAAATCCAGGCAGAAGCAAAGGCATTGCGCATGAATCCCACAGTATCTTTTGTAGGAAATATACATAGGGATATTGGACGCCTTGAGAATTTTAGAAACTTACGAGCGTCACCCTAAATGAATAGCAGGCTGGAAAAATCCTGATATGTTTGGACGAAATTGGCTACTGATCCAGCACACCGTTCACAATTAGGTGACTATGCTGCACGCTCTTGTGTCCAGGTAGCCAACATGGTTAAACCTATTGCTTAAATGACACGAACTCTTGTACGGAACAACGTATGAGCACCGGTGGACCAACAAATCCATTATACAGAGCACCGGCCGCTCATTCTTGGTTGGCAGGCCGAACAGTGTATTTTCACCGGTTCTCTCTACTGACGCAGGCTGACCAAAGTTAAATATCAGCCTTACGTTTGGTACACTTGAAGAATCGGCCGTGTGCCACGGGCATGCCATCCATCTGGGAAAGGATGGTAGCAAGAGATATCACAAAGCGGATGTCTAAGTGCCCATCTACTGTGCGCCAGAAACAAGTTCATTTGATTGTAAGACTCCATTCATGACCATCCGGGCTTGGTATAAACGCCAAGCTCTATGGCGCGCTGAGAGATCAAACCATCATTAGGCACCTCATCATTACCGTCATCACACTGTTAGAAAGATGTTCATTGTTCGGTTCATAATCTAAACACGGCATATTTGATCCAAGCACTTGTTATCGGTCCCCAGGAGGGCTGACCTCTTAAGCTACGCCGTCTTCCGGTTTATGAGACTCGTTCTGCTTCTAAGGAATACAATACTCCAGGATCTGCACGAAAATATAACAGCCAAAATCACACTCAATTTTTGGTCTGTTTACGTACCAGCGGTTTCAAATTTCTAGCTGGCATTCGAGTTTCTGGTGAGTGATGTCCTTCATAGAATTGTCTCAAGTCTCGGCAGCCGACCGCTTGCTCATCTTTTTGCGTTAGTGAAAATGACGCCCACGGTTTCTATAAGTGCGTCAGTTGTTGTAAACAACAACTTTCGTGGATTGCAAACAAACGTTTGGGAAAGCTGCACAGCTTAAATATCGATTAATCATGGAATCAATAGAGTTTCATTGGCTAGATAGTGATTTTTGCATTGATTTAAGAAGACAAGTGTGTAGTAAATTACGCAGTTATCATACTGATGTTTGACTGAGTTTCCACGTCAGCTGATTAGCTTGGAGTGAGTTATTAAATGAAGCCATTTAACATTTGCGGTCAGTTGACAGTGAGAAAACGTTCCACGTCTATAAACGTACAGTCTTCGAAACCTGTAAGAGAATATGTAGAAAAACATATCACGTACTATTTGCGTACGGTAGTTCGATTGTGTGAATCAATTTTAGATTTTAAGAGTCGATATCCTCTGGGTCTAATTTGATATCTGTTGGAGAACATCTCCCTGCAGACAGCGGCACTACATTAAATAAATCGTAGCAAAGCACGTTAAAATAGCTGCAGCCTGCGTAGTTTCCTAGTAAAAATGCATTTTTGAGGTCCCTGGTGAATCTTTGCCCCAGTGATTAGGCTACGAATTAGATTAGGTGAACGTAAAGCGGAATTTGCTCAGTCAATTGTTAAATTTGCCTCCCCGCACGCTGTACCTCAACATTAAAGAGAAAAAAGTCGTTTAGTTAATTTGTTTTCTTCTAGTATGAGAAAAAAGTCCATTGAGATTTTTTAAAGATGATTTATACTGCAGAGTTAGTATGATATATGCATCAAAATTTGAGCAAATTCGACGGAAAAATGAAGAAAAACGTTGAAATTTCCTAATTGGCGAAGTACAAGTGAGGATCAATGATCAGTATAAATGTTCTTACACGCAAGGTGCAACGGAGCGGAAGATAGGAGATCGTAGTCACCTATGTAAAATCTTTAGAGGAATTATCAAAAACAGGCAAGGAAACGATCAGGGTGTTTTCCAAATTTCTCAAATTTTTTTAGACGGACATTCCCAACGATATTTGTGTAGAATATAGGCTTCATTGTTCGTACCTGTCAACGTCTGCAACCAGACATCACCAAACGTTTATACAAAATTTCCCAGAAAACAAACGATACAAAGAGCGTAAAAAGAATGTAAGAAATAAATCCAGCCTGGTAGGGGTTGCGTTGATCAGTTCTTTACACTCCTTCAGGTGCTAGAACAACGCCATACGTATAGGCAAACCACAATTCTAGTATTCTTGGATTTTCAAGGCGCATTCGACCCGGTTGATCGGTCTGTTCTTTTTCACACGCTTGCTCACCAAGCAATGCCGGGAAGTTTGTGAACATAAGAAGCTCCTTTTATTCTCAGACTTCCGGACGAGTGAGAGTATACGGAGAGCTCTCCAAAAGCTTTCGTACACAAGGCGGTGTCCGCCAGGGATGTCCAATCTCCCCATTCCTTTTTAACTTCGTGGTTGATGAGATAATGTGACGAACGCTCGAAGGTCTCCGAACCCCCGATGTTCAAATAGCCTGTGACAAGAGCCTTGTCGAGCTGAAGTATGCAAACGACGTCGTTCTCACCTTCGAAGGGGAGGAGAAGACGTAGATGTTTTTGGATGAACTGACCACAGACACCTCGTCATTTGAATTGCAAATTGCACCTAAAAAGTGTAAGGTCGTGCTTGTAGACGTGAGTCACCGAGCGCGCCACGTACAATCCAGGGAGAGGTCCTGGAACTTGCTCAGCGTTTTACGTATTTTGGAGGTTGAAGTAGTTCGGACTGTAGTGTGACAAATGAGGTTAGTGCAAGAATCCGCAGGGCCTGGGTCACATTTGGTAATTTGAGACACCTATGGCGTCAAAGTGATGTATCCTTAAATCTCAAGGGACGTGTGTATCAAGTTACAGTGCGGGCTGTTTTGCTGTGTGGATGTGAAACTCGAATTGTCCGAGCCGTGGGACTGAGGTGTCTGACAATCGTTGTCTCATAACCATAGCTCGTGTGGATTTGTGTCGGCGTATCCATAACGAAGCAATTAGGAAGCGAATTTCTGGGTTGCGTAACGGGTACTTCCATTGAAGAGTGTGTCCACCACCAGAATCTGCGTCGCATATGTATGTGAGGTAGGCAGTTAATTTCCAAAGCATTAGCAGCGCGTGAGATCCGCTATCACGTAGGCGTTTGAAAAAGTTATTCCAACGGTAGACACTGATTTACTCACGTTTATCACCTTCAAAGAACACTGTTTATTTGAAAGGTAAGAACAAACAATTTCGCTGTCCATTTTCAAGGCGTAGGAAATGTCACTCATGGCGGACACCACTAAGTTTCTAATGACGACCCATCTATCTAGACATTCTACATGTATATCTTATTGGATTCGTTTATTTAGTTCGATTTTGAGAATTTTAAGACATCTTAAGCATTTTAAGAATTTTAAGCATCTGTTAGACATTAGTTTGCCTACTTATATGTGCAACAGTGGTAATTAATTAGAGCAAAATTTTGAAGTCTCAGGCTACTTAAAGCACTCACATTGGTTGAAATTGTCTCATTTTCGGCTTCAACAAAGAAGCCCGTTAAATTTTAACTTACAAAGCGACGGAATTCGAAAGGCAAATAAAATTTCTCGCAAAGCAATCATTCACCCGAAACAGAATACCGCTCTGTGTTTCCCCATAAAGTTGTCGTTGCGGTCAACCTTTTGGGATGAGAAAAAATATGGCCTGTCTGCCGCGAAGAAATTACGGTTCAGATCTAACACGTTAGCTTGGCTGTCATTCCGCACACAGCACTTGCGGAGGCCAAGATGAAACACTTTGAGCACATTGTGCAGGCAAGCGGTCACTAAGACTTATTTCCGGGATACTTTTTTGAGCTCGCTAACGTAAAATAAAGTGGCTTGTGCTGTGTTGCGCAGGAAATTCTTGAACTATTCTGAAAGATTTCAAGCTACCTCCAAAAACTCCGAATTCCACTATGATCGGTGTTTACAAAATTTGCTCCACGATATCAGAAGTGCCGACGCTCCTTCCTTCGGTCTTTGTTTAAATGAAAGTCGTATATTTTCTCTTATTACCCATTTGCTTCATCGCCACTTTATTGTGACCCTCCATCTTTAGACAAGTGAGTTCTTTCATAATTTCGGTTCAGTCTTCAGTCAGTACTTCGATCGTATGATGTGCATGCAGCAGGGTTGATTATCCAAAATCTGCCTTATATAATTTTGCGTTTTATCTTGCGAATAGTTTTACTCAATTCCATAAAAAGGAAATGCACGAACTCGTGAAAACAACTTACTACAAACGCGTTTGCCCATGTGGACTGAAATGTGATATTTGTTTAGCCATGGTGAGACTGTTTTTTTACGGTGGACATGAAAACTGCTTCATCATTCAGTCAGTTACCATTTATTGAAAGTAAATTCCTCGTTCCTGTTCGTTGTACGTTGTCACATGCTCACGCACAGAATGCATTTGTAAATCGGGCTGTTCTTGAGGAATTCGAAAACCATTCATTGATTTCTGATAAACTATATTTGTCAGGCTTCGTGATATACTAAAGGCGTCTGTTTAAGGTGTGCTGCCTCATGAGCCCTGAGTATTGCCGTGGAAAAATATCGTTAACATAGTTTATTTCATTGTTCATACGGTTTCCAGAAACGATTGTCGTGTTATGCCAACAAACCCGTACTAGCCTTTCTGTTTTTTCTACTCAACCGATACTTGCTGGCAAAGTCGCCCGTGATATGCAGTTGACAACCTCCGCTAGCAAAACGGTTGGCTGGAACTTATCACTGGAAACTAATTGGTGAGTTCTCCAGCCCTTGTGGTATTGAACTTTATTTGTAAAATTTGTCTGTTTGTAAGCGCAGTCATGAAACTAATCTAACTTGCTTTATTACCCGATATTTGGTTATTTGGTGAAATTAGTCCTTCCTGCGAACAGAGCTAACAAATTCCGAGTGGGTCTGCTTAGCCCTATGTGGACTATAGATGTCTTGATATGTAATCTCCCTGAAGTCTTATAGACGCGGTCTTACGGGGAAACGTCTGATGGGCGAAGTTTATCCAAAAGGCTAGAGCATCTTCATGTTAAATATGTGGACACCACGGGTCCAAAAGCTGGTTATCCAAGGAATCCAGTGTTGCTCTGTATTATTTATTTATTTATTTATTAAATTAAAAGTGCGGTGTGTAAATGAAACTATTCTATCAAGACCCGCCAAACTGCGTTGTATGGATGTCCTATCCCAACTAATATGGCGTACCTCACGAAAATTCAAAGGGGTTTACATATCCTAAACTATCGTGATATCCCACTGAAGGAAGCAAATTTAACTGCATCTGAAGAACATGTTGTCCTAATTCGTGATGCGTTTGCAATATCCTATTGCTTTACTCTGCTGAAAACATGCTTTGGAAATTAACTGCCTACCTCACATACATATGCGACGCAGATTCTGGTGGTGGACACACTCTTCAATGGAAGTACCCGTTACGCAACCCAGAAATTCGCTTCCTAATTGCTTCGAGATTCTCCGACACCAACCTACACGAGCTATGGTTATGAGACAACGATTGTCAGACACCTCAGTCCCACGGCTCGGACAATTCGAGTTTCACATCCACACAGCAAAACAGCCCGCACTGTAACTTGATACACACGTCCCTTGAGATTTAAGGATACATCACTTTGACGCCATAGGTGTCTCAAATTACCAAATGTGACCCAGGCCCTGCGGATTCTTGCACTAACCTCATTTGTCACACTACAGTCCGAACTACTTCAACCTCCAAAATACGTAAAACGCTGAGCAAGTTCCAGGACCTCTCCCTGGATTGTACGTGGCGCGCTCGGTGACTCACGTCTACAAGCACGACCTTACACTTTTTAGGTGCAATTTGCAATTCAAATGACGAGGTGTCTGTGGTCAGTTCATCCAAAAACATCTACGTCTTCTCCTCCCCTTCGAAGGTGAGAACAACGTCGTTTGCATACTTCAGCTCGACAAGGCTCTTGTCACAGGCTATTTGAACATCGGGGGTTCGGAGACCTTCGAGCGTTCGTCACATTATCTCATCAACCACGAAGTTAAAAAGGGATGGGGAGATTGGACATCCCTCGCGGACACCGCCTTGTGTACGAAAGCTTTTGGAGAGCTCTCCGTATACTCTCACTCGTCCGGAAGTCTGAGAATAAAAGGAGCTTCTTATGTTCACAAACTTCCCGGCATTGCTTGGTGAGCAAGCGTGTGAAAAAGAACAGACCGATCAACCGGGTCGAATGCGCCTTGAAAATCCAAGAATACTAGAATTGTGGTTTGCCTATACGTATGGCGTTGTTCTAGCACCTGAAGGAGTGTAAAGAACTGATCAACGCAACCCCTACCAGGCTGGATTTATTTCTTACATTCTTTTTACGCTCTTTGTATCGTTTGTTTTCTGGGAAATTTTGTATAAACGTTTGGTGATGTCTGGTTGCAGACGTTGACAGGTACGAACAATGAAGCCTATATTCTACACAAATATCGTTGGGAATGTCCGTCTAAAAAAATTTGAGAAATTTGGAAAACACCCTGATCGTTTCCTTGCCTGTTTTTGATAATTCCTCTAAAGATTTTACATAGGTGACTACGATCTCCTATCTTCCGCTCCGTTGCACCTTGCGTGTAAGAACATTTATACTGATCATTGATCCTCACTTGTACTTCGCCAATTAGGAAATTTCAACGTTTTTCTTCATTTTTCCGTCGAATTTGCTCAAATTTTGATGCATATATCATACTAACTCTGCAGTATAAATCATCTTTAAAAAATCTCAATGGACTTTTTTCTCATACTAGAAGAAAACAAATTAACTAAACGACTTTTTTCTCTTTAATGTTGAGGTACAGCGTGCGGGGAGGCAAATTTAACAATTGACTGAGCAAATTCCGCTTTACGTTCACCTAATCTAATTCGTAGCCTAATCACTGGGGCAAAGATTCACCAGGGACCTCAAAAATGCATTTTTACTGGGAAACTACGCAGGCTGCAGCTATTTTAACGTGCTTTGCTACGATTTATTTAATGTAGTGCCGCTGTCTGCAGGGAGATGTTCTCCAACAGATATCAAATTAGACCCAGAGGATATCGACTCTTAAAATCTAAAATTGATTCACACAATCGAACTACCGTACGCAAATAGTACGTGATATGTTTTTCTACATATTCTCTTACAGGTTTCGAAGACTGTACGTTTATAGACGTGGAACGTTTTCTCACTGTCAACTGACCGCAAATGTTAAATGGCTTCATTTAATAACTCACTCCAAGCTAATCAGCTGACGTGGAAACTCAGTCAAACATCAGTATGATAACTGCGTAATTTACTACACACTTGTCTTCTTAAATCAATGCAAAAATCACTATCTAGCCAATGAAATTCTATTGATTCCATGATTAATCGATATTTAAGCTGTGCAGCTTTCCCAAACGTTTGTTTGCAATCCACGAAAGTTGTTGTTTACAACAACTGACGCACTTATAGAAACCGTGGGCGTCATTTTCACTAACGCAAAAAGATGAGCAAGCGGTCGGCTGCCGAGACTTGAGACAATTTTATGAAGGACATCACTCACCAGAAACTCGAATGCCAGCTAGAAATTTGAAACCGCTGGTACGTAAACAGACCAAAAATTGAGTGTGATTTTGGCTGTTATATTTTCGTGCAGATCCTGGAGTATTGTATTCCTTAGAAGCAGAACGAGTCTCATAAACCGGAAGACGGCGTAGCTTAAGAGGTCAGCCCTCCTGGGGACCGATAACAAGTGCTTGGATCAAATATGCCGTGTTTAGATTATGAACCGAACAATGAACATCTTTCTAACAGTGTGATGACGGTAATGATGAGGTGCCTAATGATGGTTTGATCTCTCAGCGCGCCATAGAGCTTGGCGTTTATACCAAGCCCGGATGGTCATGAATGGAGTCTTACAATCAAATGAACTTGTTTCTGGCGCACAGTAGATGGGCACTTAGACATCCGCTTTGTGATATCTCTTGCTACCATCCTTTCCCAGATGGATGGCATGCCCGTGGCACACGGCCGATTCTTCAAGTGTACCAAACGTAAGGCTGATATTTAACTTTGGTCAGCCTGCGTCAGTAGAGAGAACCGGTGAAAATACACTGTTCGGCCTGCCAACCAAGAATGAGCGGCCGGTGCTCTGTATAATGGATTTGTTGGTCCACCGGTGCTCATACGTTGTTCCGTACAAGAGTTCGTGTCATTTAAGCAATAGGTTTAACCATGTTGGCTACCTGGACACAAGAGCGTGCAGCATAGTCACCTAATTGTGAACGGTGTGCTGGATCAGTAGCCAATTTCGTCCAAACATATCAGGATTTTTCCAGCCTGCTATTCATTTAGGGTGACGCTCGTAAGTTTCTAAAATTCTCAAGGCGTCCAATATCCCTATGTATATTTCCTACAAAAGATACTGTGGAATTCATGCGCAATGCCTTTGCTTCTGCCTGGATTTCATATTGATTGTTAATTGCGGCCACTCGCTCATACATTCAGACAATTCAAATTGCGGGTATGAACATATTGGATAATTTTGCCTGAAAAATCGCTAAAGATAACTCCTGAGTATATCTTGAAGCTTTGACCGAATAATCAGCAAAGGTCAAATTGTATATCGGCTTTCCTCAAGTACCCATACATTTTTCTAAGATGACCACCTGGTTTTTGTCAATATCTGGACGCCGACGGTCTTACTAATTTTGGGAAAACGTCTTCGGACCCTTCAAAATCAAAGAGTTCACCTTCTTTTCGCTTACTCATAATTTTTTAGGTAGAAGCCCACATTCGTCCACCTGACTTCAGTTCCTCGTACTCAAGTCATCTTTTCCATCCCTGACTTGAGATAACATCCCAACTGCTCAAGACCATCTTATTTTTCTAGTGCTGCGGATATTTACCATACCACACTAGAGCTGTTTTCATCATTTTATTATCCAATTTTACCACGGTCACTTGCCATACCACCGCAAATCTCTAATGTTTTTAAGCTACGCGCCTTCCCACGGCAGCAAATATTGAAATGTCCCAAAGTTGAGAAGACATGGTTTATGTCGGACATTTTCCCGAGCTTATAGTTGCGCAAAACTGACGTCCCGTAAGAACAGATCAACGATTGTGTAGTATGTTCATGACTTTGGCACGGCATCCGCGAAAGGCCGGTATCGAAAAATGTCAGACCGATTGAGTTTCAAACTGATTTTCAGGCGCAGTTAAAATGGTTTTAACTTGCACAAAATTATTGATCCTGCGATCATATCCCGGATTAGTTTATGGCTGCGTTTTAGAACTTTACACGTACCGCATCACTCACTGATTGAAAGCGGGCACGTGTATCAACAAAACAAAATACGCAGCTTTTACGTGTTCGATTCAATAAGGAATAGATGCTGGAATCTATGGTTTCATAGGTTCTGGCAAATTCTCCCTGGATGCATAGGTAAAATGCACAAAAGTTTCTGGGTCGGCCAATCGCAGACTGTCGAGAAATTTCCGAGTATTAATCAAGGCGAGAAGAGGCAAGATAATACGAGATAGTGCGTTGACATATTAAAGCGTTCGGGCGTAACTGAGTAAAACCAAAATTACTGCGTTGGCGATTTACATAATCATGAAACTTCTAATGAAAACAGATTATCCGGGTAAGGAGGTCAGCCGAATTGTTGGTCGTTTCTGACTGCCTGCTTTGCCTTTTGAGTTCCGTACAGTCATTTCTAAAATCAGCACCTCCAGATCTTTTAGGAGCGCAGTTAGTTTTATTACGAAGAGCGATAATTTATGCATGAATATCTTTGTTACCACAAAAAGGCTCCCGTCACGTGTTCATACTCTGAAGACCGGTGGTTTAAATTCCTGAATATCCAAGTGCTTTTTCAGCATGTGGATACAATATGTTGTACATAGTTACATACGCGTGTGTTTGCTGAGCCTATACAGGCCGTCAAAAAATAAAAGCATAGAAGTATTCTTATTCCCTATGGGCAACCATAAGCAGCTTTTGTTCACCAGCGGCTGCCAAGGGTTAAATATTACGTAGATCGTCTCTGCTGAGCGCCAGCGAAACTCCTAATTGAGTTAACACTGGCGGGCAATATAAAGACCACTTGGTTTACCTGTCACCTGACTGAATTTCAGCCTGGTGGGTTACGCGCACGGTGCGTACAAACCTATGTAGTTTTTTTTAATTGTCTGTAAGCGCGCAAAAACAAACGGTAATCGACAGTATGCCAAACACTTTACAGTTTAAAATGAATTCCATCACTTGATGCACTAGTTCAGGAGGGCAGTTTTACGAGGAACATTACATGCGCGCTAATTACGAATACTTTCCTCCATTGTATCCATGGGAATGTTGACAAAGCTGTGAATATGCGAATATAGTTTGAGCAAAACCCACACGCCATGGTAATCAGCAGTAACCTAGATGTGAATTTTGCAGGAATCCTTCCAGACACAGCAAACGTTTTTCACAATGTTTCGACCCATTGGAGTGTATTGCAGCCTGTTTCGTTTTTATGGTTACCAAGTTTGAAAAACAAATTAGAGCGCTGTTTCACCATTAAGACAGGTAGTTGTGCACGCAACATCGATTGCCCGTCGAACAAGTACAACGAAAGTAAAAAAAACAAGAACACTCAATGGAATCATCTGGAATCGAAATCCCAGGCATCATAGAGCGTTGCATATTCAAGACAGATTTCTCTGCTTTACTACAAGCTTCTCTCGCTTAACCGTCTACAACTTAGACATCACATTGACTCAGAAAGACCGAATTTGACTTGGAAATTTTGCGCAGAAAATTTGACCCTATTATGCACCAAGCCCCGCTGGGTATCAGTTGAGCGGTTGCCACCATCATAATTTTGCTTCTCAGAGCGCTGAAAAGGGACCGTAGAAAGAATTAAATCTGCCAGGAAATAAGTTCTTTCTGACCTGCGTTGCAACAGGTTACATGCTATACCACTTTTTGTTCGAAACCCTAGTGGAAGACAGGAAATCCCAGTTGAAAGCACTCTAGGAACAACACAAAAACAGAAGTCAGAGACAGGATTCCTCCCAGAATTATCCGCAGAACCAAAAAGGCTGACATCTGCTCGGGTCAGCTAAAATCCGAGGACATACTTACAGCAAACTTAGAATCTGCTGCCAACTAAGAACCGAGTGTTTATTCAGCAGCCTACCACATATTGATAAAAGTTATTCTAGATCGGCAATAGGCAATTTTCGACAAATGAGGTTTTAGGTCAGGTGGGATGAGCAACAGTTGTGCGCATTGTTCACATTCGTGGAAACTCTCCTTGACATGTAAAATCCTTAGATGTCTGCAATCATTTGCCTTTCGGCTAATAATTTGGACACCGTCCTCGCATGTGTGGTGCGCATAATTCACATATATGGTTTCTTCATGGAGCCGCAGGTTGGCACTTATTTTAAAACAATGTCAACATTTCGGAAACAGATCGTCGTTATTCACTGATTCTCGAAACCCTCCAATTTGTTTTTTCGGCTTGCATTTAAGCCCGCCCTGAATTTTTCTTCGTCTGATATCCACCGGAACTCCGGAATTACTCGTATCATGTGCTGCATATATGGCAACGGAAATCACGGTCATTTATGTGCACCTATGAATGGCTTGGGCTAGGAATAAATTTTTGACGCCTGAAAGTAGCTTACCCCTAGTCGGGTGTCGTCCCAAAAATGTTGATGTTAGGAGAGCTTCTAGAGAAAGTTTGATTTGACAGTATTACTCAGAATTTGTTGCTTTTGACCACTCAAAATATGCAATTTGCTTGCATCTAACGAACCACATGCAGAAACTTTTGATGGAATACCTGGTGCAGTCGTTTGCATGATCTCTGGCTGTTATGTATTCGGCATATCATTTTCACACGTATGGAGATATTTTTAATTCACTAATGTCTACGTGTTGCTAGTCCAATTTGATGGAGATGCTCGGTCGATTTGTGTTCGGCCGGGACCTATCTCGTGAATTTGAAAGTGCTTTCCACATAACGACATAATTGGCTTGCCAACTGATGCACTCGGGCGACGCATCATTTCGATGATTAATCGCAACTTTAAGAATTTTTAGAACTTTAATCTAAATGCTGATTTATTTGTTCGTAAATTTCAGTTATAGGTTAATGTGAGATGCGAAGGGCCGAAAATCCCTTGTTCTGATATTTTATTTGACCGAACTAGAGCAATGATGTTACAAATATCGACAATCTTTTGCCGTCCTCATCCGACATGACGCTAGCGAAGATAATGAGGCATTGTTAGCTCTGCTTTGCAATTAGATTTTATTTTCAGGCATTCTTCATAGATTATCATCTGTGCCGTCCGCCATTTGCCTTACCCCAGCAACCATCTCAAATGCCCCACCTAAATTTTCCTCCGATTGAAGCACAGCCATGCATGTCGCATGACCGCAGTACTGGTTTCTCATGCTTCGTTTTGCAATGAAGATCTAGATCGTCACATATTTTGAGTAACTTGATCCCATTGCGGAAGTAGCCGACCTGCGTAAGCTGATCCCGTATCTTCCCCCATTGATTTTCCAGGATGAGCTCTGCATGATTCATCTTCTGTTGACTGAAGGTGTCACCTCGATTGCTGATGAAACGTTTGCAATCCAACTGCCAAGCTCAACGAACAGACCAACAATCAATCAGCGCACCCGAGCCACCTATATTCCACAACAGTGCCAACCCGCGGGAGTTCCTGGGTGAAACTCTGGACAGCGGGAACGTGTTATCTCCGCGGTATAGCTGCTACACGTGTTCCGTAATTGTACGTGCACGTGAAGATGTTGGCTGACTCCCTGCTCCATGCGCGCGCGGATATGTGTGTGGTGACGGTCTTCCAATATATATGAATGTTTGATGTGTGTAATACACAGAATTTAGAATGGTTTCGATTCGTACAAGACGGGAACTGACTTGTTGTCGGTCACGATTGCGAGTGGAACAAGGTTTGTCACGTGATTTGTGTGCTTGCAAAGCAGGCGAGTCGCGTGATCTAATGAACACGGAGTTACCAGACAGACTAAGTGAAGTTCGTTCAAGGAACAAGGAAATGTCCCATACAGACGCATCTTGTGGGTTTTCTCAAGGACAGCCCGTTACGTCGTATACGTTTTTCCCTGCCTCTGAATAGATAGACAGGTGCATTGGAGATGCTTATGGTCGACGAAATTATTGAGGATCAGCATTAACTATTGAAAGCATGGAGAGTAGAGAATGAAGGCAAACCAAACATAACTTTACAAATTAACACCAAATACGTAACTACATGGAATAGCGATGCCGTATGCCTCAAATCATTTCTTATCCACCTACCCAGGAAATATGCTTCATCCTGCATTTATTAGCATGCAGCTGGTGGCGTCGCTTCAGGACTGCGTCTGAAGTGCTTTAACACTCCCTGTTATCCAAATAAATCTTTGAGTTTTCAGGCCTTTTTACCATTAATGTTGTCCTAGTTTTCTCCGAGAAAGAGTCACCCGCTCCCTGAGCTCACCGTTAGTTGCTGACCATCTTCAGTATTTATTAACTCTTTTCGAGCCCAAGGTAATTCGAGTTTCGTCAAAAATATCGAAGAGGCGAGACACGGAGGCCTGGTTCAGGTCGCTCCATGTACGGGGGAAGGCCGCCGTTTCGATGCGCTCCTCGGGGTGCGGGAACCTGGATTGGCCTGTTGTTAAACCCTTTTGCGCTCGTACTTAACTGTTATCCCGACCGGTCTGATGTGTGAATAATACATTGCTTGCGTTCCAGCGACACCTCGTATACATTTTCATAGTGTTTGTCTGTTTTTACAGAAACAACTGACATTGATATAACCGACAGGATGATAGCAGAACTGTTGCCTCTGATCGTGCCCTGTTCGACAGCTCACGAACTAAAGCCGAAGGCCGCTCCAAACCTAATATGATATAATGGAATAAGAGAAAATAGGGCGTGTTTTGTAACGGGAAACGTGTGAGGGACCATCAATTAATTCATTGACTGTCTTTTTACAGGATTCAGATATTACGCTTGCTTCCGGTCCATGTTTTATGTTTCACCGGCGCCAGATATTCGTCGATATGTCCGTACTGCCTTGGATGTGCTCCGAATACCGTGCAACAGACAGCACATGTTGTTGTGACCTAATTGTCACTTTATTTTTCGTAGCTATCATGTGCGAAACGGGAACGGTGTGTATTTGTAAGCCCGTCTGTATGAGATGCCTAGTTTGGCTCATTATTGGCGGTTTTGATTCGTTCTCTTGGTAAATCGCATCCGCATACATCCATTAATTACGAACGCTGTTAACGAGCTTCACATAAAAGCTGGAATGATAATAATGCTGGTGAATGTACAAGAGTCTTTCACTGAAATGATAATTCCAATGTTGGTATTCGCAGTCTTAAGGGTGGAGAAGTTTTCTTCCGCCCAAAAGCCCCGTGAGTTCCCTATCGCTTTTCCCCGCTGTAAACCCGGTACATTGGGTCATTTTTTCATTGGTAAACACATCACACACCCTGGGCCATCCGTTAGATTCCATTTACCATTTGACTTCCTTCCGTTACAGTTACGCAACTCAACTCTCTGTTCGCTGAGTACACTCCTGTCTGTAAGTAGACAAGTATGTTGCGTGCTTAGCTCGAATGTTGCCGGGTGTACGATACACAGTTTATCAAAATTGTTTTAATAAATTTTTCGTTCTTTCCAATAATCTTTGAAAATTTAATGGGCCACATTGCCACATTCGCCCTACTGTTGTTTGATACCACACAGCTACTCCAACACAAGTATACTTAGAAGATAACCTAGTGAACATGGTCAACTTGGGAAAGTAAAGTGGTGCTGTGCATTCTGCGTCATCGCTATGAACAGAGAACACATCAAATAACCTATCATTTGAATCACTCTATATTATTCCAAGTTAAAATGAACTGCAAATATAATGTGTTATACGTTGCCTTTGGCGTCGTGGAAACTTCGAGGGCGTATGACGGAGACTTTGAGCCAGGCCATCAATCACATCAGGTAAATAATGAAGCAATGCTCGCTGTTTGGTCGCCAAGCTGGGCAACTTGATTGCAAAAGTTTGACCACCAAATCGGGTGGCACCATCAGTGTGTATCTGGAGAGCGATTGGAGAGTAGCGATGGGTTGGTGGAAAGGTCAGGCTGACGAATTGCGCATTGAAGCGTGGTTAAACGAAAACGTCAAACACGCCGAAATAACTTGTAGTTAATGTTAAATTAAAAGGTAAATTCATTTGCCTTTGTTTTGAAATAATTGTGTATTCCATAACCTGTGCAGAAGCTGACGTACACTTCCACTTGTATCGTTTAGCACAAGCAACTACGATGCACGGTGGAGAATCGTCTGTTAAGCCACTGAGAAATTATGCCTACGTGGACGAGAAAACACATCGCCTCAGATTAGGCTGTGAACCAGAGAACCTCCAAAATTTATCTGCACGCCCAGGAAACCGTGACAGTCCGATACCCACCGGGAAAAACAGAAATCAACACAAATGTTCTGTCTGCGGCATGTCATTTACCTACATCTCAACTTTGCGACTGCACTCCACGGTGCACTTAGACGACCGTGATTTCTCGTGCTACATATGCAAAACATCATACAAGTACTTCCGCAGTCTCCGTCGACATCTGAGAACGTCCCATCCAGGGAAGGATGCAGGAAATACTCGAGCATTAATGAATAACAGCCGCCTGTGTTCGGAATGTGGGAAATGTTTCAAACGAGGTGCCAATCTACGCCTGCATGAAGAAACCATACATGGGAACTACGCGCAGCACACGTGCAAGTTATGTGACCGTATATTCAGTCAGAAGCCGAATTACCTCAGGCATCTGAGGAGGGTACATGGACTGGAGATTTTCTACAAATGTGAGTATTGCAGAAAACTGTGCCTCACCTCACTTGAACTAAAATCTCACTTGGCCGAAAGTCACCATGTGGATATCGCGTAATTTGTATCAATGTGTGTTGGACTCTTCAATAAACATTGGGCTTTATGTGAACTACAGATTCCTGGAAGTTTTTCCTCAGATATGAATTTGTCGAATCAGCCATCAGCCTCCTTAGTTATGGGGGAATTTGGGAGGAATCCCGTGTGGGTATCATGCCTAGAATGCTGTCAATTAGTTTTTACTTGTTTCCACTGATCAAAGTTTGGGACGGTTGGTTACAGTGTAAGTCGACAAGAACGCATTCCATTCCAGATTTAAACCCGTTGAGAGCAAATTGTGTGCGCTGTGAGAAAAAATGTAGATTCAAATCATGCTCATGTGGGGAGCTACCACTCAGATTTTGCTCAGCACACCTTAGCGTACTACATGTGGTATGGTTGAACTTTCCGTGCGAAATTCACAATTCTCATTTGGTTTTCTTAGATAAATTTGAACTACCGAATGTCGTAAAGAACTTTCCGTGCGAAATTCACAATTCTCACTTGGTTTTCTTAGAAAAATTTGAACTACCGAATGTCGTAAGGTCACTTACTTATATTGGAAGAGCAACCTCAGTTATCACTTCGTCTTTTGGAAAGATTGGTAGGACCGGCGAATTCCGGAGCACTTTATAGGACCTTCTGAATGAACGACTCCTTGTCGAACATCACGTGGTTCCTGTTGATCGTTTTTACACGAGAAACGCTCACAGAAAGCGGATTGTCTTTGCATACAGTCTGTCAAACTTCTCGTTGAGCAGTTATTATGCGATTTCCAACGCCAGCTTGTAGACATTTATACAAGGGAAGCTTGCAGTAGGTCAGAGAAATTTGTTTTGCAAATGCGGAAAACTCTTGCGAGTTGACCTGAAACTCAAGCTCAGATATTCTAAATCGTGTGCAAAGCGCAGGCTGGTTGCTCTGCTTTGTTCGATGAATGGGTTTCGTGTGTCTTCTTGCCAATCAAGGTGACATGGACCGATCTACTTTGTAAATTGATGTAGCAGAACAAGAGCAGGAATTTTACCCCCCACACACACAGTTGCAATAGCTGAGGCAGCAACGCAGAACGCATAGGTCAACAAAATTACACGACAGTTGATTCAGCATACCAGCCAAGGCCAGGCTGCCATAAATCGTACGTAGACCATTATGCGTAATTGGTTCAACACATGCGCTTAGTCGGGAGCTAATCTAGCCGATGACTTGATTCAACTAGCCCACACTCGCTGACCAAGCGGGGTCGAATCTAGGTCAAACAGATGACCCCTAGATAGCTACTACCCGAATTCGAAAGATGTGCTTTAGACACAGAAGAATGAAGAATTTCAAAACGAAATTCCGCAACCTTCTGTAAAAGTAACTGTTGAATAAAGAATCGTTAGCAATTTTGCACCTAAAAGACGGCTCATTTAGATAGGAAGGTGAGGTTATGCTAGAAACTGTTAAATCGAAAAAACAACGACACTTTATAAGTCCAAAATTATTGAAGAAGGAAAACGCCGAGCGCTGCTAAAACCATTTTTGCTACCTCTGCTCAGACATTATCAACCAAATGAGCTACAATTCTACAAAAAAACATCCTGGATAGTTGGCAAGCTTTTATCTGATATAGAAGCAAGTGTTGTAAGGAAGCAGACCTCTGATTTCAAGTGTTCAAAATAATTTATCGGGTCAGCTTTTACCGCAACCTCAACCGTAGACGCATCCACAGCCGTCTAACCGTTTTATCCTGCCATACACCGCTAAAAAATCTGGAATCGTGTTCTTGTAACCCAGAATACTGCACACGTAGCATCACCTCGTCTTTCTTCTCATCCTCCTCTTGTTTACCGCCAGATTTTTTTCATCACAGCATTTTTAGTTTCACGCATTCTAAATTTTCATGTTACTCATACGTCATCATCTGACTCGCCGCGGTCACCTTCGTCCTTTCTTTCAGAACTACTGCCAAGCTCAGTAAGAGTCCCAGAATTTTGGATGGCATTTGTGTTGCTTGGTTCTCTTTAGGTCGCTTTCCCAGCACTGATTTGTGTTTCGTGCACATGAATGAGACGCCAAGTGTCGCCAGTCTTTCAGTATCACACGCTTTTCAAGATGGAAACTCGATAATTGGGGACGCTTGACAGAGACTGTCAAACCACCGGTTCAAACTAAATTGCGACGCCTCCAGATAGGCATTAAGCAACTCAAGCACCAAAGCATCAAATTGTATATTCCTGGTCAGACGCACGTTGCCTTCGATACCACCCTAAACATATAACAGCAGCACACCTTTCTGCAGTAGCCGCCGTCGGGCTGTGGCCCAACGCGGTGTGGTTTCATTAGCGGAGTCCAGGAAATTTCTCTTTGAAACCAGTGTTGCGACTTCTCTCACCTCCAAACAGCACAAGAAAAGATACATCAATCTGGTGCTGTTGTTAAATAATCAACCAATTTATAAGCCTTCATACTCTCCCAAAATCCACTTGGATTTACGTCAAACACATTCATATTTATTTCATGTGGGTCGGTAGAGAACGCCAGTGAGTAGTGAGTAATAAGCGTGCCGCTCGCTTCGTGCGCCGCGATGGTTATTACGGCGCGACATCTTTTAGACACAAACTCGCAGACAATTTTGGACATTATGCTTCCTCTGGGTTGACCTTCTGTCGACTGGAGGACAACTCAAGTTCACAGTCACGTGATATCAGCCGCTTGTCATCAGATGGCTCAGAAAGCAACAGCATCTGCTTCTGGGACTCTAATTTTTGTTTGATAAATTCTAACTCCCTCTTCTTCATTCTGACCGCTTCCCTTACTATCTCATTTTAACCTAAATTTGACATCATCTCTACTCGTGTGGCTGCTGGATCTTACATGAACAGCCACGGTTGGACTAGGGGGAGAGGGTCAAAGTCCGAAATGAGACTGAGAAACACAAGTGTCACGGTCAACAATGTTATCACAGATGTCGTCCATCATGTCATCGTGTTCTGGTTTCGACAAGGTTTAAAACAACTTGGGTTCTGAAAGCATTGGTCGTCCCAAATTTCCAAAATTCTAATTCGGGTGAACGTCCAGGGCCCTTGGGACACTTGAGATTTGAGTACTAATGATTGTTTCCACTTATTAGTTTAGACACGTTGACTTACGCATGGTACTATAAATCCAATAATACAATAATAAATCTGTACAAACTTCAAATCGTGGGACAAGGCCGGCTTGTATACACCAGTTCAGAAACTGCTAATTCCTAACGGGTTTTGTATGTCCACATCGACTCAGCGCAACGTATCTAGAAAGGAGGGTCGATTCACACACAAACCAAAGCCGATCATACACTTGCTCGAAATCTGATCGGCTGCTCAGCAATGGTTTCCAGCATTAGCATCTCGCGGCTAGGTGGCAATTGGTTGCAACTGGTGATGTCGTGTGCTCCGTTGTCCGATTAGTTTCGACTTTCTCCGTTTCTTTGAAGTTAAATAAATTTCGCTGACTAACCATGATGAAAGCAACTGAAAGGTCCGAGTGCAAAAAGTCTTGCTTTGACATTTGGTTAAGCTTATTCTGAGGAATCTGAAAATGCAAACGTCGATTTGCTGCCACCCCTATATTGAAGGAATCAAATTTAGGCGTTTCAAGCATTAAAATCGTTCTTCACTTGGCTTGTGCGCAAATGCAGTTTGAGTTCGCGCGCTTCCTGGCTTGTACACAATTGACCAATGAGAAACTACGCCGCTACAAGATAACGAGACCACGTGCGATGACCAGGTCATAAAGCAGTTCACGTTCGGGTCGGAAAAAACAAAGATGGTATACGCGCACAACCGAAATAGCAACAAAACGGGGAAACACTTTGTGAAACTGAGAACAGAATAAACGAATGAACAAGGTGAAGCACTTCGGCAACAGATATGGGGAACATACTAGCAAACACAACAACCAGCCATGGGCGAGTAAGCTGAGGTCTCAGTAATCCATGCGGCGTATTTATGTATTTTGTTGAGGTTTGAAACGTGTGATAACTCTGCGTGTGTCTACTGATGAAGGGTCTACCGACCATAGTTGACCTTTTCTGAAGATTCAAAGGTAGGATGAGAATTCTCACCGGTTTGATGGTTAGTGTCGGGAGTACCTTGAGACTTCACCTCTTCAGGCCCTCGCTTCGATTCTTTTCCGCATGCCTACACGGTGCGTGCAACTTTGGTCGGGTGGTCGAGACAGTCTCAGATTTATGATTGAATGGCACTGGTTCGTGACTTCTGGTATGGCCCTTAAATGTGTTGAACGCGTGCTGGACGTTTCCGGTGCCCATTTCTCAGTAACCTGAGCTGGTGGCTAACAAGAGGTTTATCAGATGGTTCTGGGGAGGTTTTGTTTCCACGATTTCAAGTGACGAGACATGGATAACGTTCGCTGAGGTCAAGACAAATACTTCGAAACTAAAACATGGCGGCAAACGGATTTGCAGTAGTTCGCACGCAACTGACTCAAACGCTGGGTCCATACTGACAGCAAAGATGGTGCGGGAATTTGCCATGGAATTTGGAATGTCTGAGCATAGAAGCCATGTTACTTAAAGCCTCTAGATAGAGACACACGAATGTGGCGTCGCATAGCATAACTGTGCATAAGTTGTGAGGGGTGAGCCCAAAGCTATCAACCATTCTTATTGCGTCTTTGCCACGGCAAAGCCTTCCTTTAGCGAGTGTTCGTAACGAGTGATCAAGAATTTTGGGCAATATGAACATCATTCTGAGACTGGAATTCATTGAGAGGAAGCCCAAACGTGCGAGTTAGGTTTTATTCTTGATGACTTCGGTTACCTCAGACCGACTTCCCCAGAATCGGGATGATCCACTTCAAATCCACAGTAAGGCTCTCTACACCAAACAGATAGACGTTCTCTGAGCAACACTTGATGCCCACGTTCCGGTTGGAGCTCGCGAACTGTGTGAAGCCTGAGAGCGCTATATTTGGGTAGCCAAGTTTTTTACCGTTTATCAGTCTAGTATAATGGCAATGGTTGCTAGCCTTCAGTTCTGTTGGCCAATGGTGTTTGAAATAAAGAACTAGTTCTTCCGCTCTTTGAGGTCCCACGTCTTGTAGTAAATTACCAGATATGCGGCGTGTAGCCCACCGCCTGGGAATCAGATGCGCCTAACGGGTCTCGTTTTAGTCCACGGAGTTGGGCGGTAATCTGGTGGGGAAGATGTCCATGTTTTTTCTGAGCGGTTTTGCCACACAAGGCTGCCAGCTAGTTTTGAACAAGAATCTGCTTCCAAACTCTCACTACATGGCTCACATACAGAGGCAATCTGACCGTTTGATTGTACACGGTTTTACGGTGCACTAATGCCCTTCTAGTTTATTACCCTCATAAGTCAAAGTGCGTATATAAGATCGTGATAGGGTCACAAGTGTATTTTGTCAAGCATCAATTCTCTACAGGCTTCCCGATTTTTTGTGTGATTCCAGGCGGCCCGAGGTTTCTTCCTCATATCGTGCTTTTTTATTTGGACACTGCCCTGCTGGTCTAAGGCGATCCATTATTCAGGTCTCCTCCAAGGAAATCCATCCAGGGACCGCGTAACCTCAGCGCTTCGGTTGATAGCTCCTCTCCAAGCGCCAGGTAATCACGCTGCTCACCATCCATCCTCGCCCAAAACGTTGAACGTTGAAACTTCTAAGTGAATTGAATGCTACAGACTAGAAAATAAAACCTAACGTATCATGTCATGCAGCAGCAAACAAGCACACATTACTGTTCCGCAAAATATTTCATAGTTACTTGCCACAACAAGTAGGGCATCGCAGAGTAGATTCTCTGGGCACATATTCCAAACCGCCATTTTCCACTGCCAATTGACTAGGCTGACAAAGTGCAAAAACGTGAGCACTCACAGTTAGCTCCCCCACGCTCCACACAAGCCGAGAGACTAAATCTGAGCGTAACAAAAGGGCGTTGCTCAGAGTATTTTGATCAGTTCAATGTAGGGGATATTGTTGTGTATTTGTTTTGTGTGTGATTTGTGTGATCAGTTTTTAACCGTCACGGACCGGGGTTACTAAATCAGTCGGCCTGTGGGGTTTTCTGATATTGTCCGACATTGTCACAATGGTTGGTTGCAGCCGGGAGTTACCCGGGACCTACTAATGAAGCCGGGAGACGGTAGTGTTCGAGGACAGCAACCATGGAAAGAGGTCAACCTGGTCCTTTTTCAGCCTTCCTGAATCACAGCAAATACATTTGCCATCCTCGTCATTGGTGTCGGTCGTGTTGTTAGGCTGTTCCGGGTCACAGAAAAACACCAAAATTAAAAGTGGGCTAGTTAATTAGTTTTCGTGGCTCGAACTCCATCAGTTAGTGCGATCGTCAGCAGCGTGGGCTTGCCGATATTTTGCGATAGCTTAAGGTACCCAAAACTACTATTTTTGGCCGAGTAGCATGCATTGTTGGCTCTCGACGAAAATAAAACTGAAGTCGGCGGGCTGGCAAACTCTGTGCGCGCGGTTGAGTAACAGGCACGTAAGCAAGGCGGCACTAGCTGCGCCTGGGTTGCACAGGACAACGGTTTATGGAATGGCCGCTGCATTTTTTGTGACATCTGTTGGAATATTTTTCAAATAGCAGGCGGTCGGCTGCGTGCAGCCCACATCCGCTGGATAGGTAGCCACTGAATTTTGGGGCAATTTCATTGTAGGCTGAAAGTTTTCAAAACCTGTACTCAGGCTTGCTGATCATTGATGCTCTCTGTAAACAAATTTTCAGGCCACCCTGCATGATCCACACTTTTGGGCTCGTGGAGACCGCAGAGGTACCTGTATGTTTGTTTTGTATATATGGCACTTCAAAGCTCGGCAGTCTGCATGCACCTTCAAATGCTTTAGCATGTGTGAGGCGAAACGCAATGATTTGTGATAAGCGAGACATTAATGATCGTTCCACTACTTGTCAAAGTGGCTTGAGCGTAAGGAGGTATTTTGGGGTTTTCCGTTTTATCATACTAAGTTTGTGGTCCATCTGGCTGGAACCTGCTGCTGTTCCGATGAGCCTCCACGGTGCATGAGAACGCCTTGTGATCAACGACGTTAGTAGGTATATAAATAAGTTTCTACAGTAAATATGGAACACATCGCAAATTACAAAAAGGAAGGCGAGCCAAGCCCAAACTTTGCAACTTAACAAAAACTACCAAACTGCGTGGCGCATGTAACATCCCAGATTCCATGTGCGTCAGAGCACATTTTATCAGGCTTCCCTCGAAATCTGTATCTAACGGAATGTGACCTGTGGCTTCGCATCTCACCTATATCTGAATTGATCTAATGGTCCCTGTAACATGAATATATTTGTACATTTGCAATTTCAGGCCAATTTTGTTAAACCGGTGTTTTTATCTTGTTGAAAAAATCCTGACCCTCTCTATGGAATGCCGACCAAGTCCAATTTCTATGAGCCATCGCGACTGTCCGGTTATCGGCATTCCGTTGAACACTATCGGGAAGAATGAACAGAGTGGCCTGGTTCATGCCACCCAATCTATGGGAGACCATGGATGGTTTGGAATGGCTTGTGCGTATTCTGACGATGAACGTAGGAAGGATCACCAGTTACCTCAACTCCGTTCCTCGAACTGGGTTCACTCATTCGCAGTAATTTTAAATTCAGGTAACGCTGTCCCTTCGCGTCTATTTTTATCGCCGTTCAGTTGCTCCGCCTTCGGATGCTAATCGATATATCTGTACTGCCTTGATTGTGCTGTGAGTACCCCATTGAAGATGGCACTTAGTTTATTGGCCTAATTATCATTGCGTTCCTTTGTAATTATCGGGTGTAAAGCGCGAACCACAAATGAACACTGAGGATAAGCTGCTCAAATGAGGTGCCTATTTTTGTTCATTAACAGTCGTGTTTCTTGATTTTCACACCCAATCACATTCGCATGCTTCCGTGCGTGTCAAGGACGCGGATAACGAGAATCACTTTAAAGGTGGAAGGACACTAATGCTAGTGAAGTTGCGACGTGCTTTCACTGACATGGGCCTCCCGGTTCTAAGGTTTGTTGTTTTAGGCCTGGTTAACATGTCGTTCGGTCAAAATCGCCGTAAGTCTCAGCTTGCCTTTTTTTTACCGTGAACGCGGTACGAACCATTTCTTTTTGTTTGTTAACATGCAACATCTATGCTGGACTCACTCTGTGTGCACTTTGACCCTCTCACACTGCGTTTTTTACTTGTCGAATATGCTCCCAATATTGCCTTGTGTTCGCAGTTTACGGGTTCATCCGTTGCATTCCCTTTACCATTTGACTTTCTTCCGTTACAGTTACGCAACTCAGCTCTTTGTTCGAAGAGTACGCTCTTGTCGGTAAGTAAACATTTCTGTTGCGAGCTTACCTAGAATGTTCTCGGGTGAATACTGTGCAGTTTACCAGAAGCGCTTTGCCTGATTTCTCGTCACCTACACCGAACGTTGAAAATTAATTGGAACCACATTTCACTGCATTCGCCGAGTTAATGTTTGACAGCACACGAGACGACTTGAAAGATAACCTACCGAATATGGAAGTGGGGTTTGTCTCGCCAATATCTGGTTGATTTATGGGAGTCTGACTGGGGATAGTGCTAATTGGTCAGTTACACTTATGCCCAAAATTGCCAATCAACTGGTCACCATCTCGGTTTGCTGTCCACATGCCTGCGGACACTGATTTCGCCTCAGCATATCGAAAATTGCCAGACTAAGGTGATAGTTGTCAGGCGGTATTCGATTATCTCCCAAAAAAAGTGGACGTCTTTCTAGTTCTACGACGTTGAAGTTTTGTGTTTCGTGCAGTTCCGTAACGCTGTGCTATTTACTGGGCTTTTGAATCCGTCCGGGCCTTCTACTAAGTGTAATAGAATGCGTCGGTTAGATCTTGTATGACGATATTTGTGGCTAGAGTTTGGTTGTACGTCTTAAGTGTTCATCCCAGTTTAAGACGTTCCTGGGTAGCTAGACGGGCGAATATCCTGCAAGGGTGATCGCATAACCTCTGTACGGTGCAGATCTTAGTTTTGTGCGTCAACCACCATCAAAGAATTCACAAGCACTTTAATGTCACACTCCTTCGAGCATGACTTTCACCCACGCACAACCTAGCATTTTGTGGGCCACAAACACAGGTGAGTAGTGCATTACGTATATACAAGTGAACCTCCTTTATGGTCGTATCAGAGCAGCACAGCAACTGGTTGGACTGTCGAACGGCTGGATTCTGCCGGTGATATCATGTGGCCTGTAATGCGCACGGTGGCCCCGCAAATCTCGCTACAATCGTTGGCCGGAACGATGGACTGAATGAACAGATTTGAGTGTCATGGCGTCACGAAAATGCAGGTGTGAGTTGAAGAAATTAGCCGCAGGGTAAATCGGTCGCACCGGTCCTCTAGAAGCTCAATTTCATTCGAAAAAACGCATGTTGACGGATTTACCTAAGGTAAATAAATAGTCACCCGGGTGCAACGCAGCGAAACGAAAAATCCTTGGGTGGCGCTTCGCACAAAATCATTTGCAACTGTTCGGTGTGAACCGAAATACGAGAGTGTGGTGAAGGTGATTAGGTTCATACTTGTACAGCAGTGGTGATCACCCGCTGGGTTGAATTTCCTTGGATCCAAGTTGGCCGGTGTATGTCCTGGAATAACAGGGTACCAAATGCTCCGGACAAATATTTTATGTTTTTCCGGGGGATCAGGCTTTTATCCCTGAGATTTGACTATACTCTAAAGCTTTTCATAGGTTTGTTCGAAGTGACCTAGTTACTGGAAAGATAAGTGTGCTCTGGTGACAGCGCAGAGACATTAAGCACATGGACTACCTCTAAACGCAGTGTTTAGCCTAACAACTGTCTCATTTTGGCCGCTTCCACTGGACACTCAGACAATTATACTTCCCGGTAGATGAGAAACTTGTGGAAGGCCGTCGTTTCCTGGAGGATCGCCACAACACATATATGTCGAATTGTTTGCCCCTTGCTCCTCTTTAGTGGTGAACTTGTGATCAGCTGCGCATTAGAATGGCCGCCAAATCGGCATACTAGGCAAAACCGAGTCGACAGTTCACCGTAGAGGAATGCCATCGACAGCATTGCATAATCTATGATATTCTTGTTACGCTTCAGCAATAGGACCGTCCGTCTGAATATTTTTCCATAAGCGAGCGATGCTCTAGCTATCGTCTAACAATCGTCTGATGTATCTAAAGTTACGCTGAAATGCGTACATTTCTACATTACCTCGGCATTCTGTGGCGACTTTCCTGAAGATTACCTGAAGATTACTTGAACATTGCCTGATTACGCAGCATAAAAAAATTCTTGTATGAACGTTTCCAAGGAGATGTGAGGAAGGGTGAAACTCCGGTGTGAACAACGTAAATAAACAAGTACCACATTTGCGTGATTCTACTTTTGATCGGTGAGTGGAAATAAAGTTTTGTTTCCCTGCAGAAAATGCACAGATGCGTTTGAAACTTTTGGTCAGCTTGCCGGAAAGTGAAAGACATGGGGCACAATCTTCATTACTGCTATGAGCGAAAAATCCACCGAATTATGACGGTTGAATTAACCTCTCATTTGATCACTGCATTGGCGATCAGTGTGTACCAGAAATAAAATGTCCTAATTTCGAATGAATAAGCCTCAATATTTGAACGACTCTGCAGTGGCGGTGAACGTAGCTGCTACAGAACGTCACGGATATTTGCCAGTGATGACAATTTGCACAGGTTGTAATGATGTATAGAAAGAAACTGTGTTTGCAAGGGTTAAATCTCCCGGTAGTTGGTAGTTCAAACAACCTGGAAATGTAAAGTTATGAATTGACCTTGGCCACGGGAATTTATGTAAGAGGTGATCAAATGTTGGTTGTCACACTCAAATGAATATTAGACGAAGGCTGACAAGAGGCAGGTTAGTGCACAAGGCATCAAGAACGCCAGATACTTCGAAACAAACTTACAGGTGACACTAGACTGCAAAGTCAAATCCATTTGCGTTTATTTTGAAATCATAGTGTACTCCATATTGTATATAGAAATTTACTTACATTTCCACTTTTATCGTGCACCACAAGCATTTCCCATGCACATCGGAGAATCACCTGTTGGACGGCCGGGAAATGATACCCAAGTGGACGGAAAAACAGATCACGATTTATTGAGTTGTGCACCACAAAATGCGAGAAATACACCTGCACGCCTGAGAAACTTTGACGGTCCGATATTTGCAGAGGAGAGCAGCAATAACCACAAATGTTCCGTTTGTGGCAAATCATTCCCCTTGTTCTCGCTCTTGCGAATTCATTCGAGGATGCATTTTGGAAGGAGTGATTTCGAGTGCCACATATGCAAAGCACCATTCAAGTACTTCGGTAATCTCCGTCGACACCAGTTAATCACACACTCAGGACAGGCTAAACAGGATGGTGCAAAGTCAGTTGGAGTGCTTCGAGACTCAACGATGACCGGCCATCTTTGTCCAGAATGTGGTAAACTTTTTAAAAGAGGTAGCACTCTACGCCTTCATCGAGAAACCATACATGGGAACGACGTGCAGTACACGTGCGAGTTATGTGATTGTATATTCAATCAGAAGGGAAATTATTTCAGGCATCTGAGAAGGGTGCATGGACAGGAGACTTTCCATAAATGTGAGCATTGCAGACAAATGTTCATCACCTCACCTGAACTGAAAGCTCATTTGGCGGAAACGCACAATGTACATCTTCCATAACTTGTATCAATATGTGTTTGACCGTCTAATAAACTTTTGTTTTCATGTGAACTAGAGATCGCGATTATTCGGGAAGTGTTCCTCAAATTTTGGTCGTCCGGATTGGTCCTCAGCCTCGTGAATTCTCGGGGTAATTGCGGGATGGAGCCTACTCCTAACCCCTATTTGACTGTCATGCGCAAATCATTCTCTACTGGGTTTCTACTGGTTTCCAACAGCGTTGTGCTCAAAATGTGGTGCTGCGTGTAAACTGCTGCTGTCAGACTGAACGGCAGCAGCTTTCAGATTTAATTTCCTTTGGAGCAAAGTTTGAACTCTATAAGAAAGATATTCATCTAAAGCGGACTGATGACGGTGATAACCGCGCAGATGTTGTCTTAGCGTACTATGCGCGATACGGTCGAATTTCTGCACAAACCTACAAAGTCTCGTACAGTCCTCATAGAAGAACGTGATCGGTCAAATATCGTAAATTCATTCAGTCAGCTCGGAAGACTAGGGGAATTTTTATTTCATCTTGCAGAAAGGTAGCCAGGATCACCGAATTCACATGGGCCGTGAAATGCAATCATTCTTTTATGGCCGAGCGGCAAATATGCGTATCATACATGCGAGCTACGTTGGAGTTATTTTTAATCGGAGGACAAACTACTTCAGACAACTGAGAAAAGTGTGCACAGCGGAGGCAGACAATTGTTTTTCACCTCATTTCAACTTAGGACTCATTTGTCGGAAATGNGCATCTGAGAAGGGTGCATGGACAGGAGATTTTCCATAAATGTGAACATTGCAGACAATTGTTCTTCACCTCACCTGAACTGAAAGCCCACTTAGCCGAATGTCACAATGCGAATCTTGAATAACATGTATTAATATGTGTTAGATCGCTTGATAAACTTTCCGTCGTAATTATTCTGGAAGTTTTCCTCACATTTAAACTGACGGGATTAGCCCTCAGCATCTCCAGGTCTGGGGTTCTTATGGGAGAGATCCTAAGCCTAACCTCTAATCGGGTGTTATGCGGAGAACCCTGTCAACTGGGCTGTTCCTGGTATCCAATAGCGTTGCGCTCAAAATGTGATTGATCGTGTAACCTATTACCCTGTACGCCAGAAAGGATGCATTTGATGGAAGATTTAATTCCTTCTAGAGCAAAGTTCGAATTCTGTAAAAAAAACGTACACATCAAAAAGGAACTCATGACGGTGATAACCACCCAAATGGTGTCTGGCGCAGCTTGGTGTACTATGCGGTCGAATTTTCTACGCAAACTTACCAAGTCTCTTTCAGTCTTCTTAGAAGAACGTGGTCGGTCAGTTTTCGTAAATTCTTTCAGTCAGATTGGAAGATTAGAAGGAATTGTTATTTCGTCTTGTAGAAAGATAGCCAGGACCACCGAATTCAAGAGCACTTTTAATGGACCTTGAAATCCTAGTATTCTTTGGTGAGAGAACAGCGAGTATGCACGGAATACGAGCGAGCTATGTAGCACTTATTTTTGTCGGAGGACAAACTACAGGGTGTCTCATAATAGACGCAAAAAATAATACCCACTTTAAATTTTTAGCACCGACTTAAACATTTATTATTTTTTATGTCTTCATACACGCCTTATGAAGATTTACTGCAAACAAACTGGCATTATAAAAAAATTTGAAAGAAAGCCCCTTTCTTCTATAACAAGTTGGAGGCGGTATGAGATGTGAAACATAGCATGTTTAACTTCTTCAAGCGTTACTCGTGCCCACTCCTCTTCAATTATTGCCCATAACTCCACCAAATTATCTCATAATACGATGCACGCCGGCGCGGGAAATGCCGGTCAACTCAGACACCTGAGTTATTGACGAAGATGCCGTGGTGCTCTGTGACTGAAGTTGCTTGACGGCATTCTGTACAATGGGCGCTCTTTCATCACTCATAGACTTTCTCCCTTTGCCAGGAAAGTCCAGTACAGATCCAGTGGACTCAAATTTCGCAATCAAGCGTGTAATGGTCGACACGGTGAAAGGATCTTTGATGAGACCATGTTTGGTTTTGTAACCACGAAGTGCGGCGGTGGCGCTTTCACCAAGGGAATAATAGAGTTTCACAATTTCAATGCGCGTACTGACATCCGTCATAAACAAAAATGCTAACAATTGCGTACAAAACCTCCTTTATGTGGCTATTAATAATCAGAAATTTCTTTATTCTTTCTTTGGTTAATTACGTTTACTTACCCAATTAAATTTTGCGTCTATTATGAGACACCTTGCACTTCATATGTTTGAGAACAGTAAGTACGGTGCAGACAATTGTTTTTCATATGACGTCAACTTAAAGCTCACTTGTCGACAATGCACAATTCGGATCATGAATAACTTATATCAGTATGTGGTAGACTACTGAATGTGATTTTATTCGGTTTTATTTGAACTGCTGATCGTAGTTTTCCTGGAATTGCTTCTTAAGACCGAATCATGTGGGGGAGAAGGCGGGCACTCTTTTCTGACACAACAACCATTGGTCGCGTATTAGGGGTTTTTTTCCACGGAAAACGCTCAAAGAATACGGATAGTGATCTTGCAGTTATTCCGTCAACCGGCTCATCGAGCAACTAGTATAGGGTTTCCGACGCCAGCTTGTAAACGGATAAACGCAACATGCTTCTGTTAATTCGTGATGAGCTGTCTTGAAAAGCGAACAACTAATGGGACAGGACCTGACCGGTACCTCATAACCAACGGCGTCGAAACCAGCTTCAACATTGTACCTCAAATGGATTCTTTCCTAACCTACTCTATCCAACTGGTTCGTTTGTAGTCTACTGCCATCTAGACTAATTGCATCTAGATCCAAGTTTCAGCATTTTGATTGGACGAACGTAGACTACATCCTAACATTTGTTCTAGAGTGGTGTACATGTTTTATCAACAAACACCGATGAGGTATGATTTATTCTGCAGAAACAAGATAGGTTCACTATGACCACACGTGAATCGGTTGGTTGCTTGGGTATGTTAAGAAAAACAGCTATCACGTTTACGTTCTCACTGGATCTGAGATACTTTCCTGAGTATAAACGTTCGGCATAGGAGAAACAACTCCTGCCGCAGAAAAATGTGTTGCGAAATTCTATTTGAGGATTCCCGTGGAACAAATCTGTAGACGCACCGCCCTCTCAGATTTTGGTGTGCTGAGTCGAATAAGTTCCTCGTTCGGCAGATTAAGGTGCATGCAGATACCACTCTTGATAGGGAGCTTTTGGTGACTTCGCTGGCTGTGATCTCCGGCAAATTTGTTACAACTGAAAATTCCATAAATCAAGTGCTTCTACATTTGTTGTCGAAAATCACTAATCGAAAATGAACACCTCCGGAGAAGATTCTCGTCTGGTTCCCACAACTGAGCGTTTGACAACCTGCGTGAATGTGCAATTCGCACACTGTGCGCGATAAAATCAAATATTATTTAAGATGCAGTTGCGAGTAGTAGATAGGAGCCGAGATACCAAGTGCTTCAATGTGTGTACCGCAGTCATTTGAGGAAACAATCATTTGCGTTGTCATTTCAGCTCCCCGTTTAGACACCAGTGACACTATTGAGGAACATACAAGTTGAAAGTGCTTACCAGTTTGAGACCGGCCTTCTGTGCAACGACGACTGAAAGTAACGAAAATCCAACGGACACTTTGGAAACCTTCAACAATTCTATTTTATTTGAAATTAGATGCGTTGACAACTATCGGAAGCAAATAAACGTTGACAAATAAACTCATTTCCCCAATCAACTGGGTTTTTGTAGGAGACTCCAGTATATCATTTGTTTATGAGATTCTTCTGCTGAATGGGTTGCTCGAAGGCAGCCTCATGAACAACACTTGATAGTTATTATCTTTGCCGGGCAAGCTTCCAATAAAATTAAGGAAGACCAGGCAACGGAACGGGCAAATTGCAAAAAAACGAGACCAAAACGCAACTGATATTCTAAGTGGCCCGATATAATGATGCGAACCTAACATCTTCATCCACCGTCTGGTTGGAGCAATTAAATGCTGAATGAAAAATACATCAGCGCTGAAACTGAAAAGGCCGATTGGATTTGCTCGCTAAGCGGAGGATGAATCCAAGACCTTGATTCATCTGAATCATTCTGGGGTCAAACTAAACGTAGAAGAAGCTACCTAGCCATCTGGCCGCGTGGCCATATCCGGAGCCGTTCTGAGGCAGCTCTGATCATGCACCTGTGAAAAGGAAGAAGGTCTTTCCTGCGGAGTTGTTTATTAGAGGAACACCAACTTAACAGTTACAGACGATTGGACAGGGGAGCAAAATTCTCATATACATCTTGTCCATCTTCTCCTTGAAGGCGTCTTCCTGAACTTCCCTAGATATTCATTGACTGTTACTCAAATGCAAGCAAATGCTACAAAGCGACTCCACAAATTCCGTAATAGATCTCACTTTTTAAAGAGACGTGAAGCGGATCTGCGAGAAAAACATACTACTCGCATGCCTTATCAGTAGTATCCATTTTTACACCTGTAGACAAGACACTTGTGCACAACCATAGAACAGTAGAGTACTTGCCGTATAACTGTACACGTAAGCAATGAGACCCGCGCTTGATGACGTTCTGAAAACGTTAGGCACGACAACAGATCTGAAACACCCAGTGCACCATGAGCGAAAAGATAGACAGGGTTCTTAAAAGGTCAAGAAATAAGACAGCTCTCTCTGCTTTAGGTGATGTGTATTTGCTAGTATAATAATACCATTCAGCTTCTAAGCTATTTCAGATTATCCGGACTCACTTCGGGCAAGATGCATCTAATTCTCCAGTCCTTCAGCTTATTTCTACACGATTTGAATGCGCCTCCTCAAAAGGCTGCCCTCCACAGTTGCCCTCGAAGGCGTATCGAAATCTCCGTCTCGCAGCGATAAGGTCCAGTATTTGCCTCATTCCAATTCTTGGATTGATGCGCGCGCATAGCGACCTCCTAACTATATAGAACAGAGTGAATTTTATCTGAGATAATATATATTACAAATATGTGTGCATATCTGTACGGTGAGTACATTGGTAAAGGACATCGGTGGTAACTTGGGTGATGGGTTATGGCCCTAGCCTAAAGCACCAGAGATGCCGAAAATGACCCTATCCTTGGCTTTTAGATATTCTTTAGATATTCTCTTAGATACTCTCTGATTAAACACCAGTTGTTATTAGGCCGTCCTCCGGACTTTCAAAAATGCCTTTGGACCGAGTTAACATTACCAACTTCGCTAGTCCTAGACGTTCCGCTAAGTAGATAGTGGATATCAGTCGATTACATACCGTTCGAACTTGAAAAATACCTCCACAACGCTACATTGCCATTCGTCGTCTGCCATCACGCATCTAACATGGTGCCGCCACTTTTCAGTTAATTGCGTTCATCCTGTGGATATATTCATTCGCTGTTCTCCCATTTCACCTGGCTATCAACGCGGTACTTGGCCCACATGGATCAGGTTGACATGCACTAAACTTGCAAAGTGAACCAGGAGATACTTTCCACTTAGTACACAGAGAAGAGCTTGGAACAGAAGACACAAATGTGGATACCCTCCATTCACAGCCCAGATCCTTACGTTTACCCAAACTTCTGTTGCCACACTCAAGTGGAAGTTCACTGCGGAACACAACTCTAACATCAAGCAGACAATAATCCTAACCATCCACTCTAACCCCATTTGCAGTGGCGTTGGAGCAAGTGAAAAGCCTAGAACGGATCCATTGTAAATCACTGCAATCCGAGAGTATATGAGGACACATAACCAAGCCGTGTTCTCTATGGTAAAAAACGTTGACCAGGAGATGCAGGAGTAAGGAGTAAAAGTGGTGCAAAAAAAACCGACCAATAACCCACCCGTCAATATTACAATCATCCATATGGGACAACGCAGTCAAAGAAAAGGGAACATAAACGGGACCATTGGACTGCCTGAGGACGTTGAGTGCGGAAGGTGGTCAAAGACAACGAAGAGAATAATATAGTAATGTGATGACGACCACATTGATTCAGGAGGCACTCTGCGCAAACACGTGTTCCACTCAGTCTTCTACAATTAACTGTCATCTGTGATAAGTTTATGTGAGGAAACCCTTGTGGAAACACTGACGTGAACTTTTTCTTCAAGGGTTTAGTTTATGGCTACGCAGAAATTTCCCCTACTAGGTATCGGTTTCATTCTGTAATAAGCTTCCTAACTCTGAAATGTCCACTTGTTTGCTCGGCGCTCTTATGCAAGCGGACGATAGAGTCTGTTGTCATTCGCCATGTCCCAGAAAACATTAAACACTGCTGACTAGCTCTGTCGATATTCACAAACCATCTTTGTGGAGACTTCGTCCTGTAAGTGAAGCCAATCTATGCTGAAAATCCGAGCAGCGCTGTACAGCTGTTTTATCCCTATTGGGAATCATCAGCAGTGCGCATCTCACGAAACTCCGGAGAGTCTCGAACCCGCGACCTCCTGGCTAGTAGTTTGAACACTTAACCGTTCGGCCACGAGCGGCTGATCAGCAGTACACACTACCAAGAAGCCTTGTCGTTTATTACTTACACACAAGTGCACTCACTCCGTACATGGCAATAATCTGTAGGTATGTCTTCAGGCAGACGTACCCAACATACCTTCAACTATCAGCGATAAAGGCCTCATACTTCATCGCTTTCGAAGTGCCCTACGAATTTGAGTCCACGGGAGTACTCTGATAGGCTAATTCCATGAGGTCTTAACTTTCTACTCACATGCAGAACTAATGTGCCTAAGTGCTATAATTTGGGCCAGAAACCAGCCTCCGAAAAACTTCAACTTTAACTTCTGCTAGTTTTGTTCCCACTTCGCACACGAGGACCACGTTTTTCAGCGCTGGGAAATTCTTTCATATGGCTGTTTTAGGCCGTACACCCTTTGGCGGTGTTTATTTGGATGTGAGCAAATAATTCGGAATTTTCACACCCTGCTTAACCCACTGGTCCCATCAGCCAGCTCTAAGGATGCCCAAATGGACAAACTTCGAGGAAGTCTGTGGATGTTGTGCTTGATCCCGGCTAGACATGTGGTACCGACGCCAGCTTGTATTCTGAATGTCATTCCGGGGTAAGCGTTTGAGATATCGCTCCATATCCGTTCTGTGCATCGGAGCCGTTCAACTCACCCGACAACTTTGTGTTCCAGAGGGTAGCTGATGTTTTAGAATTCGATCCGGAAATACGCACATGAAAATTGTTAATTTATATGATTACTATGATGCCTTAGCATGGACAGCTTGGGGCGAACTGCTTTCATCGTGATTTCAACACTAACCAACCCAAGCCTACGGTGACTAGGATTTCAACCAAAAACTATACGACAACCGAATCGTATTTCTGAAAGCGTCGAAAATGCGCAACAGCAGGACATATAACAAAAGATGTACAGCTAAAATCTGTGGAACTTGACTTCGCCCCTGGAAACTTTTAGCTAAAGGACTTCTGGAGGCCAACACTCTGGATAAGCATTGCACTCACTCCCGTATTTGAAGCGTTTGTTGACAGCATCAGGTAAATTGGCTGTCGATTTATAGTTTGAGCAGAGTAGCACACTGAAGGAAGATGCTGAGATCTTGTACTGCACGCGCGGCTGCTCGGATAATTTAATTTTACTGGTAACCTTCAGCAGTACGCCCTTCTAGAAACTAAAGCAGTATTTGAACTGTGATGAACACCACTGAGATTAAACCGAAGATACGGTGCTTGTTTGCCCTTCCTTCATAGGCTGACGTTATTTGAAGGGCAAAATATTAGTAGAATATTAAAAACCTGTCATACAAACATACTTAGATGGCAACTATACAATGTAGTGTCGACTATGAATAAATCGGGTCGAACAGAGCAAAGCCAAAGGCACCCTACTCAATTGCAGTTTTGCGCACGTCGTACCGTGACATGGTAGTTAGACTAAACAATGTTCAAACCGTGGGCGTCAAACCTGCGGAACCGTTCTTGAATGGAAGGACTGGGTAACGATATTCTCTGGCGGGTCACCGGAGCGCAGCCAACCACCACAGGATTTCTTGGGCACTATAGGGGTCGAGGAATGCCAGCTTTCTGAATAAGGTCTCACGATATCAAGTTGAAGCATATGATCAAATCCCTGTTAAGTCAGGTTCAGTTTGCTGAGATGCGGCCTGCCTTGAAAAGACTTGATGAAACTGCGCGTCTCGTATGTAAACGGAGCCCCACCTAATGTGTGAGTGTCCATCGAGTATTCAACGACGTTTACTACACGTTGCGCTACTTTGTTTCACCCAGGGCCGTGGGGAGACTTGGAAGTCATGCAATGATTCAGCCGCTCAGCATGTAGATTTTATTTCTAGAGTCAGGATCCGGAGTAGACCATCAACATCAAAACATAAACTCTCCTGTTGAATCCATCGCCTGACAAGTTACAAAACATTATTTTAATGCCCGTTAAATTAGAAAGGAAGTTTCTGTCATTTGCACTCTCCGGGTACGACAGGAATAAAAAAGTTGGTCGGGTGGGTAGATCATCTCATCTGTCTATCCAGTCGGAATGAAGAGTTTTATTCTCATCTGCAATCCGTTCCCTGTTAGCCTCTACTTGCTGACGGTTGGCATCCAACTATGTTTACCAGATTCCTTAAACCGCTGTTTTTATCGTCACCGTTCCTTGGTTCGCCTTGGTGTTTGAACGGGATTTGTACAACTTGGAGTAGATAACATCCTCACCCATGATACGAAAAAACGAGTTTGTAAATTTAACGGTGCGCTAAGAAGGAAACAATCATAGTCATAGTAGTGTATACTCTTAGCTCCGGGATCCATAGGAGAAAACCTCGACAACTACTGTTTGACCCTACTCGAAGAATAAAGCAAGTTCAGCGGCGACTTTGCAAGACATTCTTAGGTCAAATCGTGAATATACTAGCAAGAGATATTGCACTGTGCAGAGCCCGGTTCGTTGCTGGCTCGTCCGTTTAGTCGGTCTATCGACCGACGTTTAAACGCGATTTGGGAGGCCCAATAATCTGGCTCTCAGTTCATTAACTTTCGGATTTCCGTGACGTGTCCGTTCTCCCGGAAAACCAAACACGCCCATTCAGCAGACAACATGTTACATTTCCAAGTTGACAAGAAGTTACCCGGATAGAAGAGGCAGGCGGAGCAGTAGTACTTTGCTTCTTGACGTACGCAGGGACACCACCGTTTTCGCGCGTTTAAACTATATGAGATTGGTTGGCTGAATGCGTCCTTAAACAACTACTGGGACGTGATTATGTTTGGTTCAAACATACATGTTCAGGTTCTCGTTCTGACTCAAATATTACGACTTCTGTTCCCTGAAATGTAACCGTAAAGTCTAATGCTTTAAAGATGAGAGTTAATCACTGGAAAAGATGACTATTGATGAATTTATTAAGAGCGGTAGACTTATGTTCCGAGATGAATTGAAGCAGGTGGCGCATTTGGATATGGTGGATTCGACTGGAAACCACTGGATCTGGAAACCCTGTCTAAAGCTCCATCTGTGACGTAACACGTACAAGCAATTAGCACAGGTTCTCTCGAGGAATGTCGTCAGCATTGCATCTACACCGGGTGAATCCTGCAAACCCGAAAGTCATTCGTACTGGCAACAATGCGTTAGTCTCACGGACTGAAACTTGGATGCTATCGGCTAACTAGCTTAGCTAACTAGCTCTTAGCATGTCTAGGTTTTGTTGCTACGCTGTTTTTAGTGCTGCTAAACGGGAACGGAGTAATCTGTTCGGCAGTCTTGGAAGTTGGCGTATCCCACCTGAATCGCGCACCGTTGTCGTTAAGCCACACGGCGAGGTTTCAAGCCCATTAGTAGGGCATGGCGTCTGGTTATTTGGCTGTCAGCCGACAATTCGTTCGCCTACGTGTAACAACTTTGATCCCATGCCTTCCCCCTACTAGATGACTCCCATAATCCTCAGATTTGCGTCATACTCGCAGATCTACCGCAGGTGTGCAACAGTATGGAATATCATGAGATCGATGTTTAAAAAAGACGAAAAATCTTGCGTGATCTTGGATTCCCATCCATATCCGGAACAAATCAAAACTCATGATTCAATTTCAATGTATGGATGCTCAAACAAAGCGTGGAAAAGCGTGCGAAAACCGAAAATTGCCTGTCTGTCTTGTTCTACGAGTTCAGTACCAGTACTTTATAAAGGGTACAAGCGGAGCAGTTAAAATGAGGAGAAGATTCGGAATTCGAAGGACCGCACCAGCCGTGCAAAGGTCGGTGTAGCAACAGCTTACTTTCACACCAGCAATATTCCCAAGTTCCACACCGCTGATTGCTGTACATGTAGGGAAACATTTTATTGCCAACACGTTCAGCCCGTTGCCGGCGTTTGCTCTGGCGATCTAAACAAACAAGTGCAACTATATAGGACATCGTAGGAACAAACCGCAGCCTGTTGCAAGACGGGTGCAAAAGTGCTCAGATAAGTGTATGTTTTCGTGAAATCCTGGTGTCTACAGTTTAACAACATTATCGCGGTTGCTATGGACGCTAATTCACCTAATTTCAAAATATAGAATCAGAATGAAATGAAGATGGGTTCTATACAAAAACAGCAGCCGAAAGTTCCCCAAACCATACACCGTAAAAATGATCACGTGCCCGGTTACTATATGCAGAAGTGTGATAGACTGTATTGAAAGCTTTAAGGTAGCTCGCTGGTAGTGCGTTATCCAGAGGACAATCGTGAGTTCTTTCTTTAATGCGTACAAAAATATGCGTTTATGACGGAAATACTATAGTTTAACAAGAAATAGCACAAAGTCGCATTCAAAGCAATAGGATGGAAATCCTGCTGGTAAAGTATTCACACAAGGCTAGCCATTACGAACTATCTGATAACCAGAAACAAAAAACCACGATTGTCCTGCAACCAGTTTTCTTTACTGCTTTGCGCTTTTATAATAGCAGGGTCTTAAAGCGTTGTGTACATTCCATCAGGTTTATCATGTCACATTCTGAAAGTAGACACCTGGCAAAAGGCTTTCGTGTGTTAACGGAGTAAAAATAAACCGTCAATCACCCGACGCACGGTGTTTAACGTGGTTGGTTTTGATAAATGCGCGATGTTAAATTGTTTGTATATATGTGTACCTTTCTGCTTGGAAATGAATTCTGTAACACCCCTGCTTTTCCATTCCTAAACTAGTGGAGGGGAAACCCTTGAAAGCTCTTGACGAAGGTGAAATATACATCTGAAAGAAAAGTTTCACTTCCAGCGTTGCTGCGCCAAACTGGAGTAACGACTTAAAGCCGAGTATCTTCACTGACTTGGAAGTCTGCTGACCACCGCTTCAGCGGAGTCCCCGTTTCTGCACAATCCCTTTCAAGTGAACATGTTACTTCAATCACATTGGTTAAAGTAACTTTGAAGGCGGACTGGTCTGATGCGTGATGGACAGAAAACACTTAGGGGTTCTGCATTCATCTAGGAAGCTCTTTTCTAGTGCTTGTGTCGACGAACGTTTGAAAACAGACACATGACGAGGCGATTTACGCATAGCTGAACAGACTGCAAACTTCAGTGAGACACACTGATCAGTCTGCAGTATCTGTAAATGTGATCATCACGCTGATAAGAAAACGATGTCGCAAAACGATATAACGAGGTTCATCACGCAGAAAATTTCATTAGCCAAGTATTTTTGGGGCATTATATATGAGCATATACGTAATACACTACTCATAAGGTTGCTGAAAATTCTTCGACAGCACACGACCGGTTTCGCCCTTCTTGGGGCTCATCAGGTAGGTGCAGTCCCCGAGTTTCCGTCAACCCTATGTTCTACTTGAACCCAAATTGGACTGTTTTTCGAGTTATACACTAATTTGCAAATCAATTTGGTTTTTGCGAGAGACTCACCTGGAACCCAGCTGAATCTCCGGTTTGTGATGTTTCCAGGCAACTGAATGTGCTGCACCAGGCCGTCTCATGTCCCAGTTGCTACGATATTCGAGATATCGCGATACATGTATATACGCAATGCACTGCTCATATATATATATATATATACTCATTATATATGAGCTTCCAATGTATCTTAGCTGAACAAGTTGATTGAAAACTAATATTTAGTTTCTAGTTTACAGTTAGCAGTCCACAAGGGGCTTCTGAAAATTAACAGTCCATAGACAGGAAAATCTACTGACGTTGGGATCCCGAAGTACCTAAACTCATATAAAACACCGTGTATAGGGATTTCAGTGGCAGACAGTCTACCGTCCACAGTGTTCACTGTCATGAGCAAAACCGAACGCTAGAGGTCACCTACCAGACACGCTCCACAGCCGTCCTTCACAGTGACATTTCCTTCCTTTGGATCTTCCGGACATGTGTCACAATCAAAGCACTTTAGTGCATTGGCTAAACTGAAATATTTGAGTAAACACAGACGATCCTCACCACTCATCAGTAAAATTGCCGTCAGAACAAACAGTGTGGCTTTTCTCTCAGCCATTATGTCACTGTGATCCCAAAATAGGCTGTCTTTTATAGCCTCACTCTCCAGTGGATTTGGTAACAGAGCTGATGAGTCATCACTGAATGCTCAAAGCAAACAGGTGCAGACACAGGATCACATTTTGCTGGCCCAAAATCGCCTATTGCGCGGAATCACCATGCACACACCGTAGATTGATGGAAATGTAGAGAGAGGAATGAGCTGAACTGAAAACGAGGTGTGTCACGTTAACAAGCGTATGCGTGTTGTATTAGAACAGGTTGGTTTGACAATTGAAGAAAATTCTATCAGCCCGATGGATCAATGTGGCAGAAGAATAACCATGTGATAACCCTCCGTTTTCGGGCTTGATGAACGTCATTAATTTGACGATTGAATCAGTCGCGTTTTTGGAGCCGTCCACATTCAAATTAAAAAGTGCTTCCTTTAACCTACACAAATTATTCATTGGTGCTATGCCATAAGAAAACCTCACAATGTGAAACCATATGCTAAGTCAATCAGTGAGGTGATTGTTAGAAAATTTTATGAGTATTTGTTGAAATGATGTAATGGCTCTCGGTTTCACCGACGGTCACAGAAGATCGGGTGATTGCAAAATCACAAGCCACCCTATTTTCATCAGAAAACTGATGATTCAGAAGTTGAACCGGATAGGCAGGATGCACCAAAGTATAACCTTAAAGTAGGACAATCTGTCTTCACGCAATCAGCGAGGCTCAGATAAACCAGGTGCTGAGTAAAACATCTCCAAAAGTGGATCCAGCTGGTGCACCTAAAATGAGTAAAAATGATTCATTTGTCAATTGTCTAAAGGATTCTGAAGGAACGGACTTCATATGAGCTTTGCGTAAGGCCCAGCATTATGACGATTCCGTTGGAGGTGCTTCAACAATGAAAAGAACACGACAAGCAGGTTGCCCCTGGGAGATATCCCTAAACACAGTTGAACATGTGATATGGGTGAAATGGCCTTGATTCAAATAAAACACATAAATCGGACCCTCAACTCCACAGAATGCCTCCGAAACAAAAGACCAAAAAATCCACAGATTTGGTGTTTTCAACAAAGTTTGAAGCTCCTAAGTGCACCAGCTACATGAAGGATTCCGCTTTGGGGAGTAACTCTTTAGGCAGAGATTGCGGACTGGCGCCCATTTGGTCCGCAGTTAATCCACACAAACGTCATCTTTTCAAGTAAGTCTCAGATGTGCGAGCAATCAGTCCGAAATCCGATGTCCCTCAGTTTTGAACTGCCTGATCACCGGCACTTCGGCAGTCTTTCCACGGACGGTTTGGCTTTTCGATGGGATTTCTGAAGATCCGTTCTCACTCATTTTTGCCGCCTCTAATTCCATAGTGTTGACCAGAGGATGACTTAAAAGTGCACTCAGGTTGTAACATCTTAATCTCAGCAACACCACATCGCAGTAACGGGACCGGGGCTATCCAGTCAACTTAGTAGAGAGATGAGGGTCAGTATATTTTCGCAATCAGTAGGTGGTTTTTCAGGTACATCACTTTTACATCTTCAAAGTCCTCCACGTGCACCGTCGGCTTCAGATTGCAATATTTTTAAAGTAAAAAGCGTGGAATACTGCCTAATACATGATAAATTACATAACATTTATTCAGTTTTCAAAGCATAAGTGGTTACAACAACCTCAAGAAGGGAGTAGTAAGCTTTGGATAAATTACCCTCGCTCGCTTGTATTCCTAAATTCTATGAACATCTGGTTTGCTGCGAAAGGGGTTGAGCGTCATCTGGATCTCTTCTCTGAAACAAAAGAGCTTCTTAGTTGTTTAGTGCTCGACCAACATATAAGTAGTGTTTTTTCACAAATTCTCACGAATACAAAAAAGAACCAGTGGGATACTACATGTTTGGTTTGATTACAAAACCAAGAGAGCGCTGGGTTATCAGTCGGTTGTTTGGTCACGTGTTGGACTATTTCTGGATAATTCGTGAAACCTCGCTTGGTCCAAGTCGGTGGAAGTCGCATGAAGTCGGCCTGGATTGGATTTTTCTGCTTCTGCAGTTACGTCCCGGTAAAACATATTGAAGCGGGTTGATTTGTCTGCGATTATAACCAACTGTGATGTGCTATAACGGTGCAATATGAGAAGAAGCATTCCTCGTGCGCAAGCAACTTGTCAGACTACGACGCCCACACAGTTGGCAATATCATAAACGTGCAGGGTTAGTTCAAATACGAAATGACGCAGCATGTGACGTAACCCATTCTCTCCTTTTCCACACGTCGTTCACTTGGTTTTACATCTGGTTGGTGTGAGCATGGAACATGCTACAATCTGCAATTCCAGTGACGATCTGATTGGGGATATGATTCATTCTGACATTATGGTGATACAATACGCGATAATTTTTGTACCAGATGCGAACGAGTTACAAAAGGAATGCGTCTTCCGGAGTGGCACCCCAATTTATCAGGTTTACTAAGATGCCTCGATTCTTACCAGCGTGGATGTGGGGTTGCCTCGAAATAAACCGTTAAATTCACAGATGGTTGTGCTTGCTGGCACGAAAGTTATGTAAACAGAGTGTTCACTGTGAGGCTGGAAGATCAATAATCATAAATGTGAGGTAACTGAATTGGTACAAATCTACCGGTTTTTGATACCCTCTAATGAGACTGATCAGAGACAGCACAGATAGACGCTTTATTTGAAAGCGCTTTGAAGCACAGAAAGGACGCCACCATTTCTAACTGCTTGGATGGCAGCGCTATGTAAAATGTAGTTTTAACATCCAGGGATCGCACTTTGGTGACATTCTAAATGCCCTGGTAGGAAGCAATTTTTACTAGGGTGGTTAGTTAGATTAGCCGAGAGAAGTGCGGGGCATGGAATCAAAATTCAAAGTGAACAAAGAAGCGGATACGCAGTTTCAGCGGAAGTTTTGCCCTTGTGTGACCAAGCTATTCAGTTTGTGCTAATTTGAGCTGCATGGATCGCTAAGTCCGCAGAAATGCTACCATCTTTTGTTGATTGAGGCCGTCTTCTGATCCATAACCAGGCAGTGCACACACCCAAACTTGGCGCATTATACGGAGTAATCCAACAATTTTAGATAGTCGATACCGTCTACGTACTTGGTGAGTCACCAGCGTTTGCCATCCAGCTACAGTATTGATGAGGTTCCGACAAACTGCAATCACGCCTGTTTGCTTCATGTACACCGACAACCATCCATCCGACTACTCTTAGTAGGTATTCTTCTCAGGTATAGCAACGTGTTAGCACCCAAACTGCTCACTTATGTTTCCATTTCATGTGTTATCTGAGCTCCCGAAACTCTGTGCAATATGCTTGCCGCGTACAAGAAAGCTGTTGATGATATATGGATATTATGTATTATGCATGTATGTGAGAAGATATTTGCAACCTGAATGAGGAATTTCCGTCTACTTCGCGGGTGACGTAACCCTCGTCATTGTTGCGTCTATTCAGAATTCCCCTTGATATGTCTGCAACAGAACAGACTAGAACAGTACTAAGGAGCCAAAGTTTGGAATGTTACAGTCTGACAAATATCAGCTGACCTTGGAGTTAGAACGGCATTTACGTGTAGCTCTGAATTCTGAATTTTATTCCAGGAAAATGCATGTTTATGCAGTGCTCCACGCAAAGAGAGAGTCCGACGGTTACGGCTCCAGTCTGCTTATCACATTTCTGATCCGACATGGCAGTTCTGCATCACTGTTCAGCTTACCGTTAGATGACGTTTAGTCACCACCTACACGAACTCATATTTGTTAAAGGTAAAGCACTCTTTGGATGGCTAAGATTGATGCACCTATTAAGTGGTGTACAAGTCTAAGGACAAAAGGCAGTCACTGTTTGGATTTATCAGTTAAGGTGTACCAGATTAGACAAACTACTTATTTAGACATGTATATATATATGTATATATATATGCACATGTATGTATGAATATGTAGCATGACGCCGAACACGGACGCCTAGTTCGTGAGAGGAAACACGTCAGCATCATACGTAAGGTATTTCGCATCGTCGAAAGAAGCTAACATACCCCTGCTTTTTCCCCTACACGGGAATCAGCTTGTTGATAAATTGCAAATTGCTATCAGGTAGAACATTGCAGACAAGCACCAGCACATCACACTGTAGTCAGGGCGCCCCTCTCTATTCGTGATAAATCAACCTTGTCGTAAACATCGAGCTTTTTATTAAAGCTTTAATTTCAGTAGGCCACACGACATCTCAGAATGCCATGTTGATTCTTTTCTCCCATCCTTATTTTGCACAACGCCATCCCCCGTTTTTTTTATTTTGCGCCCATACAACCTTTCTTCATTTTGACCTGAACATAAACGGTTCTTTGATCTTGTCATCGCACGTGTTGTTTACATCAACACGTGGTTTCGATATCTTGTTAACATGTGGCTTTGATTCGGTTTGGACTTTGGCAACCGGTAGGTATTAGCAGTTCCTAAACCGGTGTGTAAAAACTGGTGTAGTCCCCCGTGTTAATTACGTGACGTAATTATTTGTGTTTCCCTATTCCTCAAACCAATTCATTACCCTTCCGGCGGCTGCTCCAGTTTCAAGACTGAACTATTCTAATTTATACAAAGTCGATGTTATATTAACTGTTTTCTGTAGTCGATTTGCTCACATTTCTGGGCTTGTTGTGGAACATTTTTTCAACTTTGAACTGAACAACATTTGTCCCGTTTAATTTGTCCGATAGCACACTGCCCTCTTCTGTACTCTCCTGTGTTGCTAACCGCCCAAGGTTCAACCTAGCCGTAAGCCTTCCTTTACTTCTGCACACGATTTACTGTTATTTTCTTATAGAACCACGGTCTACCTGTCTGTACTGCCTGCCCACATCTGAATTCAATATACTGCTTGACTGCCCAATTGCGATTACCGAACAAACGCAGGTGAAGTTCGTAGAACTCAGTTTCGCCGCAATTGTTCCTGACCGTCCTACGTTGAATTAGACTGCCCGTTACTTGTCAGATCGTGCGCTTAGGCTAAGTAACCAATTTTTTGCCTTGAGATCACGGCCTTAGCACAGGATCGTACACCCCAATTTCAGGTTTGTACAGGTTATTATTTTATTATTGTATTTATAGTGCCGCATTTGTAGTAGTTGCCGCCACCGTAGTTGCGGGTTCTTATGGTTCCCCACATATCCGATAAACGAAAGTGTGTACAGAATGGTAAGAGATTATGTAAAAAAAAAATGTCAGGACATTTTCCTCCCATGAATCTTCCAACAGACCGGGACAGTCTCCAGGTTACACTAGAATCGTCTAACATCCTCTGTAGTTTTATTGGCTGTCTAATTGGCTGGCTAATTTCTCCGAATATGCAGATAAATTGTGTACATAATGTTCGTTTTTGGGATTGAGCAAAATTATCATTTAGGTCTATTAGTTTTTCTTTAAATCAATTATGGTTCTCAGGGTATATCGATTTTGGGCCTACAAGCACGTCGAGGAATTATCAAAGCCGGCTTCCGAGAATTCACTACGTAGGAGTATTTCTGATTTGCGGTGTCTCTAGGTCGTTCACTGAATATCGAGTTGTCGTAAACACTTTTATGTTTGCCGTGTGCCAGATGACGGGCTTCCTACCCAAGGAAGCTCCAAATTAGAGGCTGATATGTAATGATAGGATTCTTCCGCTCCATATGATCACAAGGAACTCAGAGGTGCAGCTACAAGTTAAAAGTGTGATTTGACCAGGAAGAGCGCGGCTATGCAAAAGCTTTTGCTTTTTGAGGCCCGTCAAGTGACGTAATTTTTGCGTTTATATAGACCTCCCTGAAAAACAGAACCATCAAGAGAAGGCTGCGGTAATCGTATGCTTTTACCATGAGGACTGATTGCGTTCCAGAATTTCCACCCACTTGTTTGACAGCGCTCACCGAAAATTATCCGTTTGCACATTCTACTTGTCTTTAAGGCAGTGCGCTGCTGCTCGGGGTACTATATCTGCTTTTCGGAGTTCCTTGAATGTTCTTCACTCTCCAACATGGTCATCAACTATGCCGTACAGATGTACTGAACGATTTTGATGTGACGTTCACCAGAATATCATCATTAGCTTATAACACAGCTAACACAAATTACTTTTCAGAAAACAGTAGTGTAGATCGTTATGGTATTGCGTGAAAACCTTGCTTGATAGATGGGAAAAAGCGTACAGTTCAGACTGTCCTTCACCTGAAATTTATCTGTGTACTACTACTGGCGGAATCGACGATTAGTCGGCAAAATTTCCACTCCACTGGGTCGCTAGTGGAAGCTCCTTCCACAAAAGTCTAATCAGCCCAGCAATTGTACAGATGTTAACGTGATACATCTCTCACGCTGTGAGTAGAACTCATTTCCCTACTCACGTACACTTGACAATACATTTTTCTAAGGTCCAAATAGTTTCAAATCGATTGGGCGCTTTGCGAGCAAATATGATACAAGTTTCATTTTATGAGCAAATACAACGGGATCGAATTGGTTTGACACCCTGGCGATCACGATTATTTTGCGTTCACTTGGGTGCTATCGATCGTCTGTGGATCTCACTTTAGTTATGAGCGAATCACGCTTCCCGATCAAGAGGATGTATACTTCAGGAAACGCTCCTAAATGACATTTTGTGAATAAATTCATAAAGTGGCATGGAAATGTTCGTTAGAAGACGTAATGTAAACCGGATGATCTCACGCAGTACACATCCCGAGGAAAGTGAGTTACACTTCCACTTGGCTGGTTCACCACAATCTGTGATTTTGACGCGACCTCGTCCACAATCTCGTTACTTGTTTGATCAACGCGCCTGCTGAAATCTGTTTTGTTGTCCAAGCATGTTTTTTCCTCAGGTTTAAGTGTGCAATGTTGGATTGTGCAATTATCGAATATGTCGCGAATCTCGGTCCCGTGTCCTTTGAAACGGATATTTTTGTGCCTGTCGTGTGGCATGAGCAATCAAACCGTTTTTAGGGGGAATATTTGTTTTGCTGACTGGGTTCCGGTGAGTCCAATAGCGCCACTGCACATCCAACGAGCTCTCTACATTGTCCAAGATTTCCAAGGTCAGGTAAATCCATTCAGCTTCGGTTCCAGCAGGCCATGAATCAGTCAATCAACTTGGTAGCATATCCTGGGAGTAGAATCTCCCACCACATTCGACAGGCGGACAAGGCTGGATTACGAAGACCTGTCCAGCTGGAATATATTCTAATCTTACTCCATTACACTTCCAAAGTTAGGGCCCAGACAGGGTTTTGCTCCGTCGTTTGCTTCACCCCTGCCTATGACGTGCATGCGGATACAATTGACTAAAGGTACAACAAAATGCATAGCTGATGATCAGCATTTCTCGCTGAGAGAAGCTTGTCCCTAAAATCATGCACTTTTCGGACAGAAAACCACGTTCGACGATTTTCTTCTGGTTGGTTGCGTCAATCTGTCGAATAGGCAAGGTTGTACCCTTTCACATCACATCCGTGCCTAGACTAAGCTGACATGCCGTCGGTGTGCGGTTCAGTCCTGACTAATGTGTACAAAAAAATGTATGCTCAATCAATTGGCATCGTGTTTGGCTTTGAAATCCAAGTACATCGACGTGTTATTTGTTAACAGTTTCACCTACAAGAAACAGCTACCCAGCGAAAACACATTTTTTGTTAAACTCCACAGAGCGTTTATTTTCCCTTATTCTCTTAGTTGACTTTAGTTCGTATTTTCTGTCAATAACTAGTTTAATGTATGGGTCAACTAGCTAATACCTTCACATGCAGTAAGCGTAGTTAGTCCGTCGGTTCCTCATAACTACACCGACAGCACGACTTTGTATTTCTGTGAACCAGTTGCTTGGAACGATGTGATCTGACGGCTGTGAATAGACTAGGCGAACGATTTTTCTAAGAAATCATTTCAAGATTTGATTCACCCGCTGACAGAACAATGAAGATTTGGCCCAATATTGTGGTTTTACAAACACCGGTGAGGTCTAACCGCCAAATAGTAGCTTTCTAGCGATCATTCAGTGGCCAGTGAAACCAATAAAAGGTTGCCTAATGACCCGTCTGCTGAGTCACAGTAAACAGGTTCCGGTGAAAATGAGCTGTCCACAACCCAAGATGCATGTATCCGAGGTCCTCCGTGAGACCAACACAGTGATACAAAGCACCTATCCATAAGTTCCTGTTAACATTTGGGTGTCAGTGTTTGGATACTAACACTCTAAGCAGAATACCACCGACCAGTTACTATCTGCGTAGGTTTGGATTTCATGCCATATACTATGTACACACAAATTATGCAAATTCAAAGATGGCAGCCTAGATGTTCCAGGGCAAACGAATGAGGCCGTCGACGGGTATAACCACTCACATGGTTATAATCCAGAGGCACACTATTTTACCTTTAATTTTGTCTTCTGTGCACAGAAAATGCTGTGAACCCCTGCCGTCAAAGAATCACTGTCCCCTGGTGCTTCCATAGCGTGCATACTGCAATATGTGCCGGAGGAAACCTGTCCATTTCACTGACCTCAGACGGTCCCCACAGGCCAGCCACTGATGACATCGTAAATGCATCGCGGTATGTTTCATCTAGCCAGGTAGGAAGAATACGTCAAGGTATCCCTAAGCACAAAGGTGTCAGATATGAGACAGCATTTCGCACTGGAATCGCCACAGACAAAACATTTCCTCGTTTCAAAACCGAAAACCGAAAAATTCTTTCTGGTCATCGCACAAACTTCTCTTTTTATTTGTTCCGGCATTATGTTGAAAAGTTTTGTTGAGATATTGGTTTCCCAAACGGCGACGGCTATCAGCAAATTCGCGCAGGATCGCAGACTGATTTTGAAAACGGAGCCTCAAATGGACGCTTGCCCAGTTCTTTTTCAAGTTTTCTGTGTCCCTTCGATTTCGCTGGACATATCAATTATTGGACACGTATAAAGTGCACTTATCTCAATGGCCAACATTTCCTTTTGTCATCTGGACTCGAGAGAGGATTTTCCTGTAAAAGTTACGCACACTGCAGTAACAAAACTCATTCACTCTTGTGGCTATTTCCCTGTGAAATCCACCTGGCCTTTGGGCAGGTAGACCTAAGGAGAACCAGATTGCACTGTATATACATGAGCATACAAATCAGCAAAAATTGCCCGTGTCGGTAAAGTCTCTGGCAGGTCACCCTCAAAAGAATCTTTGGATATAGGTGTGCACGGACTATGGAGTGCTTCTGGGGAGAGACGCTCGGAGGCAAATGTACGTCAGTCACACAGAACAGGTGATTCGGTATGTAGCCAACGAGAAAGACCACGTGAAAGACCATGTCGAGAATATTTGAGCAATTTCCTGGAGTCATGGACCATCGAATCAGGGGAGGAGAGGAACGTTAACAGTGAAGAAGGGAAGAAGGGTGGAAATTTCGCATTGCGCGTAGAAAGTCAAGTTTGCAACCGGAAAATTCATTGTTCCGCACGTGAAACCGACGGTTTTAATCGCTTACCTGAACGAGCAACAACACATGGGAGGGGTGATATTTTTGACGAGTTTGTGGTGCGCATATTCTTTTGGTGTTGTGCACAGAGAATGAGCACACAACCTGTATGAACGGCGTAAGGTATTCGGTGTAGGTGGCGAATAAATAAACGCGTGTGCATCGCTTCATCCATACTGAGGACACGACGAACATTCAACTGAATGACAACATCAAACCTAGGCCCACCTCAAACGAAAGTAACCTAAATGTCAACGGTAAACCCATCACAAATGCGAAAAACGTGGCACCGAAGGTCAGGCGCTCTGATGGCATAAATTAATCAATGACGAAATATTTCTGATTCAAGTAGATGTAACTCGTATCGCCATGGTGCGTGCACTGATATGCTGACGCAATAATTGATACGCAAGATAGAGTAACATGGTTCCACTCTTAAACACGACGAGCCATTTTAAAGACATTCCCATCACAAACGTAATCATGATCCCGGAGTTTTTCGTCAAAGACATTCAGGAGCACGAGCTAAGCCTGTATATTTGGCTCATGTTAGTGGTGCACGCTGGACACAATTTAGTTGTATTTTCACCAAAATGACATTGAGATTTAGCTAGGTTTTTGGTCACGCCTCATCCACGTGTGAAATACGGTTGTCTACTCTGGCGCCGTATTGTTGGCCTTACACAAATGTATTATCACCAAATTTGTGAAAGGTTTTTATGGGCTGTCGCGGAATTAGGCATCTCGTTTGTTTTCATCTGCGGTTGTTTACAACCTGTGTTGACACCAGTGAATGTGTTGGCTTGAGGTTCTCTTGGATAGTGGCATTAGAAGAAATGAGTGACTTTAATATGGACACACGTGTTAGCAACTTCATTGTTCTTGTATGTGCAACAGAGAGAGAAAGCGACATGGACGATAACAGAACAACATTATTCATCTTTTGAAGATAAATGCTGCGGGCTCCGTCTGTCAGAAAAATTGGCATAATAAACCAGAGACCCTGAATAAAAAACATTTCAGACACACAACAATGCAGGTCCCAGCATGTTTTCCAGTATGAGATTAGATGAAAAACATTGTTTGTGATTTGCAGCACGGAGACTGGGTAGTCCTTAAGGGGGCTTTAATAAATGAGCGAAATAATTTCATTTCTGTGACAATTTTGAGGTGACCTAAACACCATCTGATGGCGTACTTTTACACCTGGACAAGGTGTGTCGTATGTCGTGTGCAGAGCCTCATTTGGCAAATCGGTGTGCATGCATGTGGTAAACACAAGCGTTCTCGCAATGATGCATTTAGGTGAGGCGCTGTGACCCGTCAGAGTAAGACGGAAATTAGAAATGAACATGGTTCACGTGCACTGTGAAATCAGTGAGATACCGGAGAACGGTTCGGCAGTCACCGTGCGATTACGCAAACTACACCGGTGTTGCCAATGCTTATAATATAACCATAAGGGGTTACCTGACGAACACCAGTAGTGTGTAATTTCTGAACCCGCCAGAGTCAAGGTATTGTGTATCCTCTGTCTACGTTCCTTCAAAACACTTAGAAAGCAGTAGTCCTTTATGTCCAGAAAGGTTCATCATCTCGTTTTGCTTGCCCAGTACGAACGACCTGGACTAACGAAGCGGACTTCCATCCAAAATTTGAACGCAAGTTTCGTTACTGAGCAACATTTGTAAAAACGTTGGATCGTCTATGTTTCCCCGGCGGAGAGCGAAGGAACATTTTTAAAAAAGAGCCGGTCGAATAGTGTGGTCATCGAATTCAAACACCATCAATTTTGACAGTTACGGAGCTCACACGCTCCGATCTTTGAGGAATCCGTCTTGGGGTTTGTGAGGCACCTGCCAAGATAAAGTGATGCTCCTGAGAATCAATAAGTGGGATCACAACCTTTTCTTCCATAATAGGTTTGGCCGATTCTATATTAAGTCTTCTATTTTGGCATTCTTGTTTGAGTTTGTAGAGACATGTATTAATGCGATTACTGTGAATTTGCTCTCCGCTACCGTTCTGCCCACTACTACTCACTAGTAGTACGGTACCTGTCCATGAACATTGAGTGCAAGCTGCATCCACCAAATATATTTCTAGAATGATGACATTTCCTGCATTCCTCAAGTCCCGTGGAGTGCTTGTACGGTGATATTAACAGAACGCGCACATTCCGCTCCGGAACCTGACTGAGCGTGTCACAACTGTATTCACGTAATACACTGGATACTTTAAGATCTCATGTGTTCAACGGGGAAATTTTAGAGTGGCTCTATTACACCGGATTATACCATCTGATTAGCACAATGATTGCGCTAAAATGTCTTGGCTTAGTCGATTTTGGACCCCGTCTAGGTCACCACTTAACAGATGCAATTCATTTACTGGAGTAAGCTTAATTTAAATACAGCTCATAAACTCCATATACAGAAGCACCTCGCGGACTCATTGGTTTGAGACCAGATATCTCACGGTTTTTTTTACTGCACACCTCAAACCTTCTCAAACGTTTCTGAAGACAGCCCTGTTATTTCCTGGTCAACTAAGTGACCAAAGCGTGTATCAAAACGTTTTTTATAACTCCTCTCTGTTGAACAGTGGAAAAAATTCCAATTTTTAAAGAAAAATAGCACTCGATTTGGTACATGTACAACTTTAATCAAAACACGTGTTGGCTAGAAAAAAATCGAGAGACAATACGCTAGCTAGTTACCAATCATGGCCTTCTAAATACCATCACACACCACCACACACACCACCATCACACCAGTTATTGTAGGTAAATATTGGAGTGTGGAGCCAAAATTCCTAAGAGTTAGTAAACGATAGGCTCAAACCACTGAAGCGCCGGTAGGTTCACCATCGGCACGATAATAAAAGCATGCCGGAGTGTCGGCCAGCGCAGCGTTTTCTGTGACGCATGGCAAGTCGGAAGAATAAGTCAACACATGCAGATGGGTTCAGGCAGTTTAGATAAATTAACTGGGTTGATCGAATTGTCCAGGTCCGAGAATATAAAAAAAAACTACCCGTGAAAAGAACAAGTCCTTCGGTGTGGAGTTGTCTGTTTGAGAACGCCAACTTAACAGTTACAGACTATTGAACAGGGTAGCAAAACTCTCATATGCATCTCGTTTACAAAACCGAATATCCATCTTCTCCTTGAAGGCGTCTTCTTGAACTTTTCTGGATATTCATTGACTGTTACTCAAATGCAAGCAAATGGTACAAAGAGACTCCACCAATTCCGTAACAGATCCTACTTTTCAAGAGATGCAAGTCGGATTTACGAGAAGACGTACTACTCACGTGCCTCATCAGTAGTATCCACCGTTACACCCGCTCAACGAATAGAAAAACTGCATGCAATGTAGTATGAAAAATTAACTAAGTGCTGCCAGGATAAACCATGTTTTATACATCGAAAGCAAGTTTTTCTTTTATCACATGCCGGAATTATTACTCGCCTTGCGCCTAAATAAAAATATGTGGATATTCTGCTCGTCATCGCTCAGTAATATTTAACATCTTTTCACCACTCTGATCGGAACCTCGGAGGATCCAACACCAATTGTTTTACCTGGTTTTGTTTTAAATGATGTATTTTGAGTGCCTCCGGGTTCTTACTGATTGAGAATCTTGTCTGAGATTCATTGAAACAATCATCAATAAAGACAGTTTGCAGAAACATGCTTTGCTAAATAAGTTGAGCAAGCTTTGCTTCCGACTGGGCCGTGCGTTTGACGCCATTAGGAGTAAGCAATTTAGTATATATAATTAAAAATCTTGGAGCCTTGTCTCCAGTAAAGAAATTAACAAAACCACACAAGACTCGTTGTCTGTTCTGGATGAGAACCTGACATCAGTTTGCCTAACTCTGTGACATCTGGAGAATTGTTTACACAATAAATGTGTCTCCGTGTTCTATAGTCACGAGGGACTAAAAACCTCCTTGGATTATCCAGCTTGACTTTTAATGGTGCAATCGTTTGTCTTTTAACATCAGTGCTACAGAGCTATCTAGTTTGAATAGTGAAATTTCCATTTTATCGTGCACCCCTCCCTAAATGAGCGAAAATGTCTCTAGAGTATCCTCACATGAGGAAATCGGCAATCACAACGCGCGCCGATTGTTTTGCTCCACTACACTTAGGAGCTACTTACGAATACACAAGAGGTGGGTATATAATAAACTGCAAAACACAGGAAAATATTTTTCAGTCGAGTTTACACGATGCAACTCACAAAAGGCAATAGCCTGGCAACTCTGTTTCTACTCTGTTTTGGTTCAGGTGAGATGAACTTTAGAGAATTGCCAGGTAGAGTTATCTGTCGCTAACCTAACGCCCGGTGGTGCATTTTGAAGCAGCGGCCTACATGCCGTTTCATTGCTTTGCTGTGTAACTGATGTTTCAAGCATCGTAATGCTTTCTCCGATACCCGTAGAGTTCAAAAAGGTGTACGCTGATCACAAGTCGGCATCAGAGCAAAATGCATATTAGTTCATCAGTTGTAGGCAGTGGTAACTAAGGAATTACCCTGGCAGCTGTAAAAATGGACAGGTAATAATTTGTTCAATGTTTGCATGAGCAAACAACTAATATTACAGATGGTTACAGAATATTATCATATTCCTGATGCAGACTATACAAAATGTAAAACGGCCATCCATAATCTATGTTTTAGGTTGCAAATGATCCTTTCCTGATGGAATAATAATGATGCTTAACGGCAAATTTAGGGATTTTATGCGGTGGAATCATAAATCTCGCCATAGATGCGAACCACTGGTTCCCGTTTGAACTGATATAAACTGAAATTGAGCTCGGAGAAAATGATACTCCAGATAGAATGATGCCGCTTTCACGATGGCGTAGAAGGTCACATTCCACCTTGATGCGTTATGCATATTGCCAATTGAAGATTAGCGAATTTTTGTCCATAAACAATTTAACATTTGTTTTGCTTTCCACCATAAAAGCGGCAGCTCTTTCAACCAAAAGTAAGAATTATTTCCAGGCGTGCTTTGTGTAATGCGCGCGTTACACAACCCCGTACGTCTTCCGGATAAATTGATTTACATCATTGTTCATAAAAAATTGCTCACCAAAATGAACACACTGCGTTATTTTGGTTAGCCACTGCAAATTACATCTCTTAGGTTAACAAGCCTTACCTTGTTCATTGTTCTTGTTCACAAATCCAGCAGAAATAACTCTTTGATGTTTCCGAGACCATTGTTTTTCAAAATTGGCATAGATGTTTTTTTTCGCAGAAGCGCAATTGCCGAATACAATGATCCGACTTTTTAAGCAAGTAAACTAAGATAGGTTCTAGAGGCCGGACATTTAAACGCAACACAAGCAACATGACCCTTGCTGTGTTTTCCAAGCAAGGTCGTCAAGTTATGTGACTTATTTTCACAAACAAGAAGATTGGGACAAAACTATTCAACAAGCCTTATGACTAAATTTTTCATCCTAAAAACTGAGTACCTTACCGCATTTTTGTGCGAATTTTGTGCACCTCAATTTCAATGAAATGTCTGCCTTTATCTTCGATTCTTGGCAACCTATTACTCAAATCTCAACAGCACATGCGTCCACATTTTCTTCCAACAGACTCTACTTTATACTGCAATAAATGCAATCATGCACATTCATGCGTATTCCCAATAAATTCGCTGCAGGAAAAATATAGCAATGGGAGATTTTTAGGTGTTTGCTCCAAGAAATACCATTTTCTGGTTTCACGCATCAAGCGGCAGAATGTGCAAAGCAAAGTGAGTATGGAATTTTGGCTGATTGACAAAATCTTTGAAAATAAAGTGAACCTCTATAACCATTGCATTTGACGATATCCTTAACGAACCAAAATCATAGGTGCAAGGAGCGCTTGCTTTACTGAAGTTTAACGGTCGGCTGCTTAACAAACGCACCATACTTCAAGTCGATCTTGGTCTTCTCGTACACCAAACTTAGGTGTTTGTTACTATACACTTTCTCAACAGCACTCGTTTGTGATGCATCTCAGACAGGTTACTGACCACTAAAAATCACACTACTGCTCCGCTTTATGGTTTGACCTCGGACTTTTCGATTTTTAAACCTTGATTATATTTTCATCCCGCGTAAACAATAAGAACGTATGTTCTTCTTTTCCAGTATTTGCGTTTATTTTGCAATACAACAAAAACTCTCGAGCAGCGGTTTTTACGCATTCTTGCCTAAAACCATAATGAAAATATATTACAAATGCAAAAATACAAAATAGCACTATTATAAAATTAGTGCCACGGTTGCCTACGTTACAAGTGGTGTTTAACGCCCTCTCGAAATCGCTACACACAGTAACAGCAAATTTACAGAAAGGTATGGTTTAATTCAACAATTTTTAACAATTGTTAGTCCAAAACGTCACAAAAAACGCTACCTTGCACAATAAATACCACATAAAATGTACTTTTTCTTCATTTCGCCTAATTTGGATGAATCTTGAAGAAACGAAAGCGGTATCAAAAAGCCACCCGGGCTATTTGTGTTTGTAAATTTAGCTGTTTACAGAAGCATATCAAACGATTATGCCATCACATATTTGGAGTTTGGGTCTTGTTGGTTTGCTTGCGAATCAAAGTGGACTTTATTTTCAGCGAAGTGACTGCATGTTTGTGCGCTCTTTGACGGTTGTTCTAACGCGATTTTAACACGCAAGTGAGGCTATTCCGATAAAATGTGAGCAGCAAAAAACCTGGGGTTTGCGGGTGCACCATTCGTAGAGTTATGCCTCATAAAGTTCACAAAACGGCGTTTACGCAATCGCCTGTGTTGAGCTGCAGGATTTTAAACATGAATGTAACAAGAGCGCGGACCAAAAACGTTTTTTGCCATGACCGATTACATTTAAATAATTGTCGTTTCTGGCCTACAAATTCGGGAATTATATGGGAATAAGTGTTGTAATTGTTCGTGCATAATTGTTCTGAGTATAAACGCATAAAATGATACAGGCCTTGAGCACAAAGCTGTTGCTATTTCACAACCAACACAAGTGAACGAATGCTTATCGCCGGGTAGGTCATTCCCTATTGAGTAATGCACTAAAGTGTAAAGTTGCAAGCTGGAATACAACAATACTAGGTCTCCATGTGTATCAGTGTCCAAGCTATGGATTTTAATCTACGGTTATTGCTTCTACAATGCGATTGTGCTTGGAAGAGGTGCTGTGATTTCTTCATTGCTGACCAAATCGTCCAAGCACTTTGAAAATATGAGTTTGACTATTATACGTACACTCTCAGCAATGTATTCACCTGACTTCTTTGTACATGCAAATGACGCGCATAAGATACTATGGAAGTATTTGAAAAATCAAAGCGATTGTTAATCGTAAACGTTTATATAGTTTTCTCCTAAGCAATCTAAACTTTTTCACTCTGTTCGCATGCAAACACTTCCGGTCAAAGCTTCTGTTAGTACGTTTACTTAGCTTTGTGTCCTTTGGTCGCTCACTGTACCATACAGTTAATTGAAAGTAGCATTTCGGTGGAGACACATAAAAACTACTGGCATCTACTCAATCTACACGTAATAACTGATCGTGTTTTCTGAATTTAGATCACTATACCGCCCCGTTTTTTTTAAAAAACAAGGAAAAACTTGTGAAACGGAGAGTAAGTTCATGAGAATACCAGCGCATTTGTCTTTCCATAGCTTGTGGTAAGACGTACAACAAACCACGCTGGCGCTCCACAATCCGTCAGAGGTGTGTTTTCAGGGAAAAACCTAAGTTATAAAAATTCATACCGCATCACAGAGAACACCTAGACATCAAAAATAAGTCCCATAATTTAATGCACGAGTGATATCGCTAAGGGCACCAAGTCAATGTCGCTTATGCAGTTTCATAAACCATTCAACCATTTTATAAGTCCTAAAAAACAAAACAAACTGTCAGGAGACGAAACTCGCCGGACGGAAGTGACACATTTAATCAGGTGTCACAAACGGCATGTGTTGCAACCAGGAGCACCTTCTCTCCCTTTTGCCATGTCACAGAAAATGAATAACACCGGCGCTCTTGTCAACTTGCCTGCTAGCTTTGTGTCCATTCACAAATGTACAAATCCCGTTACACTTGGTAGCATAAGAAACGTATAACACAAAGTACACTGTTTCCAGATTTTGAGCAATTTAGCATGTCGTAATTACTTGGAAGAGTGTAAAGTGAATTCACCATTAAGTCCTTTTTTCTTTAACAACAAGTGGCAACGCTCCCAGCCGAGGGTAATTTTGGTTCTCTTGAATGACATTATATCTTTTAGACTTTTGTTTGGGAAAGCCTTATTGTGAAATTTGTACTTAACACATGTATAAAAGTACACATCATTTGCTAATGAAATATTTACGTAGTGTGCCTTAGTTATGGATAATAATGTTACCCTTGACCGAACAGTTAAGTGTTCAAACTACTAGCCAGAAAGTCGCGGGTTCGAGACTCCCCGGAGTTTCGTAAGATGGGCACTGCTGATGATTCCCAATAAGGATGGAACAGGTGTACAGTGCTTCTCGGCTTTTCAGCACAGATTGGCTTCACTTACAGGGCAAACTCTCCACAAAAACCCAAATCTCCTCACACTACTAACAACACGATATAAGTTGGACGTGGCTGCAACAAATTTGGGACCCCGATTCGGGAGTGATGAGCAAACGCTTTGTGTGCCTCGACCTTACGTAAAAGAACATATGATGAGCCAGACATCACGTGACTGCGTGATATGAATCCCGTGATTGAAGGCTGAGCGGCGTTATATCCTGTCTAAGCGTGAGTTAATCACACTGCTGACCAGCCACTCGTAGCCGAACGGCTAAACGTTCAAACTACTAGCCAGGAGGTCGCGGGTTCGAGACTCTCCGGAGTTTCGTGGGATGCGCACTGCTCACGAGTACCATTAAGGATGAAACAGCTGTACAGTGCTTCTCGGCTTTTCGGCATAGATTGGCTTCACTTACAGGGCAAACTCTCCACAAAAACCCAAATCTCCTCACACTACTAACAACACGATATAAGTTGGACGTGGCTGCAACAAATTTGGGACCCCGATTCGGGAGTGATGAGCAAACGCTTTGTGTGCCTCGACCTTACGTAAAAGAACATATTGCTGCCCTATGCAGCGTTGTGTGTATGTTACGTAAGTGCAACTGCTTCATATACGGATTGAAACTAACGAAAATAAGGTATATTTCACGTGAAATTCTAGACAGTTCCCAAAACGTAAAACGCAATGCTACCACAAAACATATTCCTCTTATATATCAGTACATTATTGCAGGACCCGTATTCACAAAACACCCAGGAACGTGCGTTGTCTCAAGCATACATTGATTATTCCCGACCCATGGTGCTCCTGATGATCGCAGATGCGTAACATGATAGCTTCAGTAGAAACTACTAATTTCATGACACTTTCTATTACGAAAACTCAAGTGAAAGCGTGTTTGAACAATTGTAAGTTCATGATTTGCCCATGGTTCAAAACGGTGATCTTCCACAGACGATTTTCTATTTAGGTTTTCGGTTAGACTGCAATGCGTGAAACTTACACAACTAATTAGATTTTTAGATAAGCTACAAGATCAACTAAGTACTTTGGTTGCCTATGTTATGGGGTTCATACCTCCAGGTGGCTTGAGTTCGTTTTCGCTATTATCACGTCCAGGTAACTCGTAAGCCACCTGGGCTTATAATGATGTTGAGGGAATGTACGTGACATCCAAAAGCCCAATGCTGCGGAACTAACTATATCATTGGCGGGCCACTGTTCTCATTATCGCCGCATACCATGAAATCGCAAAAGATCGCTTCGTTTGCTATGCGAAGTAGAACTGCATGTAGATTTTTTGGATATTTTATCTCATCAACTGATATTTACTGAAGACTCGTGTATCCATTCCTAAAAACTTGTAACTAATCAGCAAGTACGTTCGCTTTTTTTAGCATAGTTAAATTTAGAAGCATTTAACCGCAAGATGTAGTTACATTACATAGAGGACACGGGAAACATGATTTGCCTTGTACTTACAACGCCCTTGCGTCCGATAAATCATCGATCAATACATCTGACAGCTCAAACAACAGAAAGTGAGTAGTGTTTATTTTTAAGGCCTGATTATTCGTATATTATGTATTTTCACTTTACTGTTTCCTTCAAAGGAAGGGCACCATCTTGGGGGTTAACGTATGTGCAAATAACCGCTTTAGTATCTTGTGACTTTTGTTGGAACACTCATAAGCTAGCTAAATCGTTTTCTCGTTTTTGTATAATAAGTCCATTGGCAATCTTTCTATATATATAAACATAATAGGGTTTATTAGCATGTTGATATTCTGGGCGCTGTAGGATATTGAGCTAGTAAAAAGGCAAAAGATCCGTCCGTCAAAACCGATGATTTCGGAATTGTCTGAACAAAACTCAGGTTTGTCTATGACTTCTAATTATAGCAGGTACTTTGCCCTTGGTGAAATCCTAAGAAACATTTTACCCGCTTCGTATATTCAGGAGTTAGAAAACCATGCTCCCTGATCAAATAGACATAAACTTAACCTGACCTTTCGGCAATACAGCCCGTGAATACTACATAGTTCACAGTCATGGGAAATTGGCAAACTGAATTCAACAGCCTACGACAAGTAAATTCAAAATACGCCCGATGAATGCCTTGTTTAAACCCTTTTACTATATGCATAAATATTTCCTTAAACAGGCACTTCGCATAATGCAGTTATTCTGAAAATCTAAGGCCAAGCATTTCTTGCCATCATGATATTTGATGGATGTGTTTACTGACTTGGTACTACTGAACGACTGCCGTTATCGGTCGTGGTCAAACGGGCGACTATTTACTTACAACAAACTGCCCGGTTAGCGTTTCAACTGAAAGTGAATACTAGCCAAAAAGTTGTTGAATGAGACAACAGCTTTTATATCCCACGTCGGTTATTACACATAAATCCCCTTTCAAAATTACGCGAAGGCGGCTTTAATCAAACATGGGTTAGAAAAGCGCTGCTAAACCAAGGCATTTCCTTCAGTGCATGGATGAAGTTGAATCATTCATATCCGAAACGAAGGACAACACAAATTTCCAAAATCAGTCATACTGATCCTGTCACAGATCCATCGTTTGTCATGTGAAAAAGGTCGTATATGAACAGGTTCTGGACAGGTTTGTCGTCTCAAAGCACTCAGTGGTCATGGTCAGAACGATGGCCTCCTTCATACTAAGAAACGATAAACAACTACACGCCACAAAGTCACTGGCTGACTACAGGCCTGCGGAAATGCCCATCAAAATCCAAGTTCATTTTCTCGAATGCATCACTGATTAAGTGATTGCTTGCGTTTCTGATCTTGTTGGGATGTTCTTGGCTTCCAGGTGAATTTTTTTAATAAATCCAAACGTGGAGCAGCTCACTGTTAGGTGTCCAATAATGTTGCGAAATAAGAAAAGTCCCGAACAGTCCAAACCTTCATAATCCATTAAGTGGATTGATCATTTTATCCATAAGTCCAAATATTTTTTGCCCTTTAGGATGTTCTATCGTTCGTTAGAGTTGAACAGTGTTCAGTATGTGCCTAAATTACGTAAGCCTTTAACTCCGCAGATTCAACGATGTACACGAAACGTCTCAGTCGGAGGAAATCACTTTAGTAAGAAACTGAGATCATTTCGACTCGGTTTTTTAGTCTTTCCGGCACAAAGACGCCCATGCACACAAAGGACAATTTTCATTGGACAAATATTTGCATAAGTTAGACAAAAACGTATACTTTCTAGATGGGATAGTTTAAAAAATGCACACATGCGTGGTGTGTTTTGTAAAATAACTACACCACGGCATCAAACTCACGAGAAACCTGACATGCAGTCCGCGCGAGCATAAGTGAATTCCGCCTGATGTTATCAGATTAAACGTACTTGCTGTGCGCTTAGGAATGTGAAAAACCGGCGTGATATTATCGCACCATTTTCTTTGCTTATCATGTCCGCGCGTACGCAAAAACAGGCCGCAAGTCCTTTGATTTACCCGCATTTTTTATCAAACTTTTCGGAGTACTTATTTAATAACACTTACTTTGCGTATGATGCTTTATGACACCTGGTCTACAAAACCCAATAAATGCAAAGAACGGTCCACTTTGATTGCTGCTTACTTGTATGTCGTCAATTTTGTTTGCATCGCAGTAAAGGCGTGCCTCCAAAAATGTAAGTTTCTTGACCGTTTGTTGCAACAAAGGTTAAAGCAAACACTGATTACGGGTGCTACTGCCTCATAGCAAACTCTGGACTATTTTACGTGAAACGATCTTCTTTGCCATATAGATTAATACTGTTGCTTCTATTTAAGCCTTGGAAATGCCATCGAGTAGTTACCTGAGTGAAAGGAAAATACTGGCCACATAAAGCATTTCATGAGTATAGAGATCTTATCAAAATGAGCAAGGCCACTGGTTGAAGAGAAAGGACCCGACGATGGCTATCATCAGCGCAATTCCAAATGCGCTTTAGGTACGGTTCTACGGTGGTCGGATCAAAACTAACTTTACAGTTTGATGATGTGTAACCTATTCCCCAACGGTTTAGCATTTGTCAAAGCACCTTGGAGAAGAGGGATATTTGCTTCCAATAGCCCCGTAAAGTTGTTTATAACCGCGAGATGCTTGGTGTATATGTGTTTTACCGTAACCGAAGTCCGCAGCACTTGTTCTCCGTTGAAGGATTTCGGCCCACCGACGCAAAAGTGCAACTAACTTGTATTCTCCCTAAAAATGTTTACCCAAAAACTTATTCATTCGTTGGCAAACTTGGTTAAAATAAGTGAGATAAGGTTGGGGATATACATAATGGAGTGTTAGGTACATTGTTCTGGTCATCTTGTAAACCACCAAGTAATTAACTATAAATGATTCTCTGCAGTTTAACTGTTTTAAACAATTTCTAATGAAACCTTCAACCCAAGGAAGGAGCAAACGAGTATCTGTACAAACATTCTGAACATTTTACACTCCGTCATGTATTCACAGTCTAAGTTAATCACCGGGGTGATTTAGGAGGCCTAACAAACACGGACCCGCGCACAAATTCAATCAGTTACCAAATCCAATCAAGTAGTCAGGAATTGGTCAGATTTTCAAGAAAAACCTGGTTAAACAGAAGAATCAGGTCAATTGCTGGGTGCATTTTTGAGCAGTGTTATACATATTGACAGGAATGTCATTGCTGAAAAGCGTCCAATGACAACCAATCAAATTATGCTTGTACTGACAATGTTAAATGCGATTGATTTTAATCCTGTTTTTTTTCTAAAACAAGTGGGACAGCTTCCGGGCAAAGGTAAGAATGAATCACATTGCGCAGCAACGTACACGTCACACACACTTATTCTAACCCGTGACAAAATAGCAGAGGTAAAACTTGGTATACCACAAGCAACAGAAGCGGTCGCCACAGCCTACTTCTGGGGGGTTTTCATAATCTAAAGTACGTATAAACACAGACAGATATGTTTTCACACACGCAGTTTCTGAACCAGTACACGAATATACCGACAGACCTTTTTAATACAGTTGCCGGCTCGGTGTGGGTACTACATATCATGACAAAGTTGAGCACACATTTCAAGCAAACCAAGTTTGAATGGAGATTTCTCTCGCCGGACAGGATGTTCACTATTGGAAAGAACGAATAAATCAGAGGGTTGATTTGACAGTCATTATTCCTTTTTGGGTGGGGTCCTTGCATATTTTGGCTCTGTGCATTCTGCGCTAGAGTATCTGGGGTGCTTCGCTCAAATCGTTTATTTTGGCATATACTGCCGTGAGCAATCGTGGAGATTGTGTCTTGGTCCCGTAGACATAATTGAATCAATCCAATTTGGGCCTTTGCCTACAAGAAGGCATTCAGTGAGGCTGATTTGCTCTGAGAGATATTTGTTTCCAAATCATTTGTGTTTAGCTAGCCAAGCTATCATTAAAAAGGGCAGTCAAGTGTACAAAATCGTAACCATTGCCCGGGAATCGCTCAATTATATTTAGTCTTTGAAAAACAGGGCACGGAGGCAGACATGCTCCTATGAACTTGGGTGGAGACTCTGGCTAATGCTACACTCAATATTTTTCCCTCGATTGCATTGCAAAGTGGATACGTGTTACACAAATGGTAAGTTTGCTCCCTTTCTACCGTTTTATTTGATGAAATGTGGATCTTCTCAGTCGACGCCAACTATTATATTTAAGATTAGTCTACACTTTGTAGGAGTCGTTTTTTTCATGCAGTGACGCCGGCTTTGACAAAGATCGAAGCACTGCATAGTCAAACAGACCTGGATTAACCGTGTGTTTAACAATTAAAAGAAAACGTTGGTTACAGAAATCTCAAACGGTGTGTCGATTATTTTTTACGATACACATTGCCCTAGTTAGGGAGCTCTCGTTCAACTCGTTTCATACCTGGTAACTAAAGTAGACATCCGCACACATAAAAGTGTGTGCAAACCACTGTTGAGCGGTATTCGCGTATCTGGCTACGACACAAATCAATCGTACGCCCACATTAAAACCAACTTTAAATGGTTAGCACCCTTGGACGAATCAGCCAAATACCAGTGATGGTGAAACCTTTGTCGGCCAACGGGCCAGTAAGCTTTCGCCAGCCGTGTTGGGGTCATCGCCTTCAGGCTAAAGATAGTTGTTGCTTCTGACGTTACAGTTTCGTCAACTGAATTTTTTGCACTCCCAATCGTTGGCCACTTGCAGCTGGGTTTTGCAGAAATCAAGGGACAACATGCCCGTTGGTGGGGATAAATGCTTTGTATAACATGCGTTTTTAATACGTGAACCCGAGTCTGGATAGCCGCTTGATAGCTTCACGGGCTAAGCCGAACCAGAAAGCCTATGAACGTGCAAATCAGCTGATCTATCGAACACTGACGCGTACAGGCGTGTCACGTGCATCCGAAAACGGGCTGTTTATAAACCCCACGTGGAAAGTACTAGGCGGGCCGAAAAATCATACTGAAATTAGCAAAGACCATCGCGGAACAACCAATTAAATCGGTTCCAACAAAAACGATTATTCCTTTGGCAGCTTTGTAGTCCGGAAACGTTTCGAGCTGGTTCTCCTAGTGATCAGTCTCTGCGCAGTTTCCTAACTTGTGAAGTCGGTTGCTTACACATTCACACTTTCAATATCCAGGCTTTACGCACCCAGTTATGCATTGCAATCGCAATTCGTATTTTTTCGCTGACAAAACTCAGTGAAAGGCAATGTCGAAAAACTCATGCAAAGTCCAGAAATAATGCATTTTTTAATTTTTCAGTATATAAACCGGTGACGAACTGAATAGTTTCGCGAAATTGAAACAATTTACTTTGCACATCATTGAGATTCACTGCCCCAAGGATAAATACCGTGAAAAATTAAGCACTTTCATTCTGCATATGTATAAATACGCACCGTTATTTTTGCCGTAATACCAACAACGCAAATGCATGTAATCTGCTAGTGACTCACTAGAAGCCTACGAAGCATGATTTCTGATATGGTCACAGAAAATAAAACATTCATAACTGAACTACTAATCCAGTTTATAAACTCACGTGACCGAACACGTTCGGATATGTAACGCGTTGCGCTCCTAGTTTGGAGTGGTGTGGAAAGTCATCCCACAGCGTCCTTAAATTATCGCGGGAAGTTCTGCGCTGAAAGTTGTGACAGTATGGAGAATACGTAATAAAAGTTACCGAATCGATTCTTATTCACATGCTGAGAAATAACTAACAAACAGAAGTCGCGAAAATCTCTAGTTGAATGCCTTTTAAATTCAATGCCCTTGTAATATCCTTTTGCTAAAAACCAGAGTGGTTGCATTTTTTGTGAACAATAAAGCCAGTAAGTTCGTCTGTAACCTTCGGAGATCAACATTAACGTCGCCATATATATGCATCTGGAAAAAGCATGATTGTAGTATTTTTTTAAGGAGTGAAATATGCCACCCACCTGCCCGCAAAAGCGCTTCCTGTGAAATGGATCATTTTTAACCAACAATCTAGTGAACGAATGCAAGAATCTGGGTATGTTTTACCAATAGATACACATGAATAAACAAGAAACAAGTTTACTATTTCGCGGAACGTCCTATATAACACCCGGGAATGCTTAACCACAGAATTAAAAATCCAACTTTGTATGCAAATTACGCCTACAACTCTGGTTGCATCATAAATGGGATGCACAAAACTCATCGGAATACTATGAAGGGCCTCTGAGAAGCTTTCAGAGTAGGCCGAAAGAGAGCGATGTTTTGCCTATTGAAGAGAAAGACCGAGGTTTAATTCCATTAGTCCGTTCATATTTGCTCACTTAGCTATTCACTTTCTTAATATGCGATTGCACAAACTATATTTCACCTGACTCGAAGAGTGCCAATCGTTTGCTCACATTATTCGTTTAAAATTACGGGCTTGTATGAAACGCTGATTGTTAAAAAGCAGAAACGGAATTAATTGTAACTTTTCCTTTGGGCGAAAAACACTGGCAGGATATTCGGTTGTCATAGCTAAACTCCATGTAAAATAGAAAAAGAATACCAGTAATTTGGTCAACTTTATGGTATGCGAGCATCTGCCGCCCTGTTCAAATCCGCCAAAAGACTTATTTGCAAGGTTTTCAAATGCGCCGCCTCTATTTTAAGCGTGCCTGTATATTGCAGCCTTGTTTCGATGCAATATATTGATTGGTAAAATATAGTCTGCAGTGCTAGCAAGCACATTTGCACACCCTCTAATAACAGGATGATCCACATATGTTGGGGGTCAACAACCCGTAGGCTGATACTTTCGGAATACAACTGCATTCGCAGACGTTGGAATTTCTCTCTTTGTGAATGTCCGTTTAGTCGCTAACATCGTCCGGTTTGAGAAGGAAACTTTCGTGTTCAATGCGCGTGTACTTTTTCTGAATTTGACAAGTGGATTGTCTCCACCAATTTTTTAAAACAATGCACACACACCGAATGAGTTACGATTGCATACAATCTCCAAATATTCTCAAAGACTTATTTTTGTGCTCAATGAGACAAAAATAATCCTCCTGCTCCATTTAGCAATAATTCAATAGCAGTTTGACAATCTAAGTAATCACAAAGATTGTTTTGCACTGAGAACACCTTTTCTAAAAATTGACGCAAACACGTATATTTCTCACGTGAAAAATATTACACGTTCGACAAAGGGCCTGTTAATTTGTCACGTTTGCCATACCGTGATGCGCTCAAGTGGGAACCCTAGCAACGGAAGGTAAGTTGATCTCACATTTGTAAACGTGCAGTTACAGATGCAGACTTATTTCGATCTAACAGCGGTAAATTACTGAGAAACCAGTTCCAAACTACATTCTAGTTATTTTATCCAGGGCAGCTTTTTGTGAAAATGGACAAATCGGTTTTTGGCAGTGAGCGATAAAGTTGTGAACCCTGAAAAACTAATCTCTTAGCATTTTCGGGACCAAAAAGTTACGTTAGATATTTTACTCGACGAATGTTCATGAGGGTAGTGCAGGTAAAAACGTTCACGCGAAACTGCTTTGTCTACTGGCGCAAAATTACGCTCGAGTGGCACGCATTCATTGCGCAACTAATGCAACTGGGACAAAATAAATTGAAGGTTGTGTATATGGCCGAGTTTGCTTAAGTTTCCTGTGGCCTCAAGCGTTATCTTCCTGTCCTGGTGCATACATTCTGGTGTGCATACACAGAAAGACAAATCATGACATCAATTCTGCGGGTATTGTATATGGAAAGCTGTGCGTTGATTTGCCCGTGTCCAACGGCGCATTAAAATCGTATGTGATTACGGATTCAACCAGGCACAAATGACCCACCTACATTACTGAGACCAAACATCGACTGTGCCTTGGTTGTGATACGTACAGCCAAGGAAGGTACAGATTCACTGGACAACAGCGACCAATTGTCGGTGGACGCAGCATTCGCTCACACTAACCACATTCCTGTTTGAAACACTGCTAAATGAAAATACTGCCGTCTAATATTTTCCGTCTTATTTAAAGCCCACCTGATTGATAAACTGGAAAAAGCGTGACTTGGACAAACAAAATTCGCTGCACGCGTTTCGCCCAAACTGAAACATTAGCAAACGTTTTGCCATTTTGGGTGCACTTTTGCAAAGTCTTTAATTTAGCATTCCTCACAACCTAGACTGAGAGAGTACCTGCAGTGTAAGAACAAGTCCGTTTTTGAAGATATCAGCTTTTGTCGGCATTATGTCGACATCCAAGAGCATTTTCCCTGCTATCTCGATGATAAATTGCTTACCGCTAATTTCGCGTATTTCTGCACATTGATAAACACAACGATATTATTGTGAGAGTGTGCATAATCCACAGACACTTTCCACTCTTTTAAAGAAAACAGTCAGTTGCTTAATTCCACACTTTTATTTGCTGCACTTAAGTAAAAGCATGTGCTCCCGAAGGTGAGTGTGCGATTCATGCATCGCATAGAAGAATGAAAAATTTGACCTGAAAATGATTCCATTTTGTAATTTTCACAGTGTCCGTTGAGTTCTACTATTGGGCTTTAATTTTCACACTACAAGAAGCCAGGCCCAAGTTTAAGAATTCGTGCGAGACAGTTTGCTCGTATGCTTTTACTGTGCTGCTATATTGGTTGTTTGTTTTATACGCATAATTCTTGGTGAAATTTGCGCTACATTCATTGCACTCTCACGCTTTATATTGCTGGGTAAATAAACACAGATGAAACCCAGGCACTCATCTAAAGAATCAAAACGTCCATGAGTTACAAAAACAAATAAACCTACTAAATAAAATGCTCTACAAACTGTTTGCAAGAAGCTACACCAAACATTTTGGTGAATACCAACCTCCACTGTATACGACTGTGCCGCTTGGTGCGCCCATAATATTGTTTTTAAATGCTGGCAAAATTTCCTCTGGTTTGTTGACGTTTCATCCTTTTTGTACCATCGCCACTGCTCAATTATACGTTGCTTGGAGCTTGTGCACCAGCTGGTTATGTACAAAAATTGTGAACGACTTTTGCGACAGACTATGTCTTCTATGTGACTGCAAAATCTGCCCTCAAAATTAAACCAAACTGTAGACCAATGCGTAACTGGCGGTAAGTTTTGTACTAAAAATCATGTTAGCGCGCCCGTAAAACTCCAGGGATTAAATGAGCGCTGAAGCCTTAAAACATCTCATTGACTTGGTAATGTGAACAACTTGAGAAATCACTTGTAAAGAATGGTTACGAAGTTTTGAGACTGTACTTATTTGAGAAAATGTCACAAGAGTGTTTAACAACCGTCAAAATGTAAACTTTTATTATCTAGATTGAATGGGTATGATCTTATTGGGGCCAATTTTAGGGAGCTAGTTTCAATAATCTCGGTGCACATTGCAGGCGGAAAATCCCACTGTGTTTGACACTTTCGCATACATTTCGTCTGAGGGTACTTTACTTCACCTTGCAGATCAGCATCCAAAAATGAACGTCTTCTAAAAACTGATATTACAAATGTTAAAAACCGGCTGTGTGCTGTTGGAAGTTAACTCAGATAGAGCATATACTAGGTGAAAATCTCTGATAACCTTGTTTGAAAATTTGAAGCGATCCGAATTAGAAAAACACGCCAGTGAAACTGTTAACGCGCTAAGGGTTAAAATTACATAGCATGTATGCAAATCAACAACGTTTAACATGCACTGCAACCGCTTGTATAATCCTCTTCAGTTTGTTAACAGTGTTCCGGATACACTGGGGTTTGCGTACTTTGGTAGGGATACTTAATCGTCTGTAGTCTATTTTGCAGTGAGCACTTCGGTCCTACCTAAATTATGGAAAGGAAAGGATTGGTCATTGGATAAATCGGTTATTTCGCGTAACACACAGGTCATTGCGGACAATCGGCCATTCATTAATTAGGAGTCCGATGGTAGGTAATCAAATCATTTTGGTACGCGCTGTCTCAAGGACCACACGTCCCTTACATCAACTCCGAACTCCAAACATAGTGGTACTTTCGAGAAATACATTAATTTGCAAATCAATTTGGTTTTTGCGAGAGACTCACCTGGATCCCAGCTGAATCTCCCGTTTTTGATGTCTCCAGGCAACTGAATGTGCTGCACCAGGCCGTCTCATGTTCCAGTTGCTACGATATTCGAGATATCGCGATACATGTATATACGTAGTACTACACTACTCATAAGATTGCTGAAAATTATTCGACAGCCTAGGACCGGTACTTTATTGTGCATGAGATTGCTCAGCAACCTGTACTTATGTTCGGCCCAATTTAGCACACAAAAATCCAACAATTCAGATCACACGTCAGACGACAAATGTTTCCAACGAAAACTAGAGAAAATGCGTACTACATAAAGCACTTATGTGCCAGGCAGTGTCGTTGGATGTACTCACTACATGTTCCATAAAAGAGCTTGACATATTTGCCGCATAACCTTCTAGTAGTGTAATAGCGTCATCGCAGAAACATGTTGACCGGAGTCGCATTTGTAGTTATACTAGAAGGCATAATTCTAGAGATAATTTTTCTAAGATTCCGTTTGACTATCAGCATTTGTAGACACAATAAACGTGTTTCGCATCTGCAATTTGTGTTTCATATGGGCAAACAGCAGGTACGTAGGTTTTGGAAACAATTTGATCGTGCGCGTAATACGACTTTTAAATCCAAACTTTTCACGAACTATTCAGCCTTCATCCAAAATGCCACATTATCCCAGTCTATGTAAAATTTTATGCCCCAAATGCCGGCTCTGCAATGCCGCCTATTTTCATGTTTGCAAACAATGAAGTTGACACAAACAAAAAAATTGGTGAGCGTTGTGCTTTCCGGAATCTTTCAAAAAATATAAATTGTTTAAAAGATAAAATTTAAAAAATACCATCCAGTTGATAGCAGTATTAGCTCACCTTGTGGGTTTCGTTCACATAATTGTACAGTCATTTATTTGCACCGCCATACAGAATTGAGAATAAGGAAGATAGTGAACAAGGCTTGTTTTCTGTGATTGTTCCTCTTGGCTAATACATTACAAATTTATATGGTACCAGAAATCACGTAAAAAAAGTTGAAAAGCGGGAGTACATACACTTTACAGGATCAAAGGAAGGGGGATTGAATGAGGGTAGGTCAATGGGTCACAGAATCAGGTGAGTGACGTCAATGTCAGACAGGCTTGTGGGACCGGATTTTTGCAGGCCAGTTCAAGTTCAGAGGTCGCACAAGTTTCTTCTGGACGCAAAGTTGTGGATCCAGCAGTCGGATTCCAATTGCCTCTGCGATCGATACTAGTCTGGATCGTATCAATCGTGATCGGTTCAGAGGTGCCCGGTATATGATGGTGAAGGCTTGATCTTTGTCGATGACATGATTGGTTTCGGCCAAATGTGATGCGATCGCACTTGAGCCTGGTTTCTTCCAGCTACCACTCAGGGATATGGGATTGTGTTCCCGCATTCTGTCCGACAAATGCCTTGTCGTACGACCAACGTATGATGCTCGGCACGAGCATACAAATGAGTACACACAAAAGCTGGTGGTAGAACGTGGCAATTTGTCCTTCAAGCGGAAGCTGACAGTGGGGCTGGAGTTGAAACTCAAATACAGATTAGCAGCCATATATGTCGTATCAACAGAGTTTCTAAGCCTTCTGGTGATTAGTTCAGCAACCGAGTCACCTTTGAATGGAAGCCTCATGTAGACGGGCTTCTTTCCAACCGAACATTGAGTAGGTTTGGGCTTAACGGATTCCATGGTCTTGAGTACGAACATTTCAGAATATCCGTTCTGCAGGAACGTGCGTCCCAAGAACTTTAGTTCCTCCTCTAAACAGTCGGGGGAGCATGTTTTCATTGCTCTCTCAGGCAGGCATCTAATTAGATTACGCTTTTGTTGCAACGGAACGAAGTTATCGAAGTGAATATACTGACCTTTCCACGTTTGCTTTTTGTGGATTTTGCGTTCTATGGTCCCGTGAGTCTTCCTTTTAACATTGACATCAAATAAACAACTGTCCATTCTGCTCTGACTCAATAGTAACCTTGATATTTGTATGGACTGAATTGAAACTGCCTAGCACGTCTGTTGTGCTTATAGTTTCGTCGGCAAGTACGAAAATGTCGTTCACATATCGACATATCTAGGTCCCACTCCGGCAGACATTTTCATGGCCAAACTGGAGACCCAAAAATTGGACGCACTCATTGCTCGGTTAAAATTGTATCGTCGATATTTATCGTCGAACTTGAACTGGCCTGCAAAAAATCCGGTCCCACAAGCCTGTCTGACATTGACGTCACTCACCTGATTCTGTGACCCATTGACCTACCCCTCATTCAATCCCCCTTCCTTTGATCCCTGTAAAGTGTATGTACTCCCGCTTTTCAACCTTTTTTTACGTGATTTCTGGTACCATATAAATTTGTAATGTATTAGCCAAGAGGAACAATCACAGAAAACAAGCTTTGTTCGCTACCTTCATTGTTCTCATGACTTCCACGGGTATATTCAGTCGCTTGAGACCATACAGAATTGTCTACTTTGGGCAATCAGAGTCGAATAAAATTGTAACGTAACTAGTCTTATACAGGATATATTGGAATGCAATACAATCATTCCCACAGGCGCAAAATCAGAAGACATCTAGTGGATTTGCACGCTTTCCTGCCCTGGTATACCAAGATGTATTTTTAATGTTCTGTAGACCACACCACCAAGTTGGTTTCACGACCAGAGTCCCTGAGTGGAAATGGAATAGCTCACATATTCTTTCGTAAAATATCAGTAAAAGAGCACAGGGAATAACAACTCAATGCCCTTTGACCAAAAAAATTTTTTCCTAATTCATTGATCAAAGTTGAAGGATGCTTGACCGTAGGTGAGTCAATACAGTATATCAGAAGCCTTGAAAAACTGCACTCTACAAGTGTCGAAAATGACTGCCTACCAATCTTTTTGCTGCGTGAATTCAGCTTCAGCAAGTAGGTCTGTTTATTTTGCAAACAGGTTTCATTTTACACCGCAATGGTTGTTGCTCACCAATAAATGCTCGAATAGCTTCAAAGATTTTGATGATTTATTTAGTATTGTACATTTATTTAATATTATTCGTCTATTTATTTTCAATAATAAGAGAAAGAATGTCAGTCCCAACGTAGGTTTCTTTTTCGATAACATGTCGCATTGGTTGCCGAGTAAACAGTTTTTCTCGGCATCACTCTTACTGCTCAAAAATTTTGCCTACTGTTCAGGTTACATCAGCAATAGTGCGCCACTTGATTTTTGCGTTTGTGGTAATTATTTCATTTCAACTTTGGGCCAGTATCACCGGCGGATATCCACAAAATCAGCGCGCTTGGTAGTCACCTCATCCAAAGTAGACACCATTGCCGTCCAGAAGGTTCCCTTAAAGTCCAAAGCATATATTGAGCGCTTACTGGTTTGGGGTGCATGGGAACAAACTTTGTTTATGCTTATTCCTAGAAGCTCGGTAATTTCAAAATTTTTATCAGTCGTTTTTCTCTCACTTGTTTACCGTGTAAAATCTTGGTAACAAATCGAAGATAATTCACTGAGCTTAAATAATACCACCAGTTGAAGGGATCAAACTCGGTCAAAGGTCGTCGTTTTCACCAAGCATTACATTTCTGATTGCGCTGCTTGTCCCACAGTCTTGTGGAATAATATATACCGCAAATACTCGCAGAAATTATTTGGGTTACCATAAACCCCACAGTAGCATAAAAAAACAGGGTTTGACTCAAATGTTAGGACAGTATTCAGTGGCCTGACATGATATACTAACAGTACCCCAAAAATTAGATCACCTCTACAGGTACTTCTGTTTAATCATTTCAAGTTGGAGCGCTCCCGACAACCGGTGAGTTTTTGCAAAAAACAAGCAAACTGATAATGTTAAAATACTATTGTACTGTGTTGGTGCGCGCAGCTGTCCTATCTAACATAGTATGACGTAAATTAGATGGACAAATCGGGTTAATTTTAGTGATTGGTACACACCATTTGCATTTCCAAAAAACAATAAAAAGTGCCTTTTTCGACGCAAATCCTCTTGGTAGGCAAAATGTTGTGCGCCGCACTAGATGAATGACAATCGAAAGTCTTCTGGCAAGGAGCATCTAAAAAATTGTATCCTGTTTAGTTCTGAACGCTAGTGGAAAATTGATAGAAAAATGGCCAAGTCTGTTTACTTGTTAAGCAAGCTTATGCGAGACGAACACCCAAACCAGCAGAGCGTCCAGAGTGTGTTTGCCAGTAGTGGAAAACCAAGTAAGGCCTCTTCCACGATGATGTTTTAAAGCCCGTTGGTTCTGCCGGGCAACTGCGGTCGAACTGGGCCGAATGGGTACGTTCGATGTGCCAATCTCCACCGGTGTTTGATTGGGACGACACAGTTTTCCCATGCATGAGCAATTAATGGAGCTCTGTTGTTCATTGCTCATTTCTTCCAGTAAATCGTCAGCAATTACAAAGCAAACACGCATATTGGTGGCAAATTACCCAATATGAGAAAATACTGCGCTTTATACTCGCTACAAGAATTACGTAAATCCTAGTGTCAAATGAGGGTTATAACTTCTCTCTATTTGCTACGCGATTTCCATTTTGCCCATCAAGTGTCGGATTGTTTGACCCAGGGTAAGTGACTGTCATATATGTTTATTCAAAAGTGTATGAAAACAACACATTACGGATACCATTTTGTTTCATGGACTAAAGGAAACTTGCTCAACAACTAGCAATTGGTGCTAGAGCTGAACGCTGACCAAACGAGACCGAATGTCCAGTTGTCTCAACGGATTTTCCAAAAGCCTCCTTCTCGAATGCTTTACCCTAGAAATCACTAACAAAGGAGGTTAGATGTTTTCAGTTGGAAACTAAATTAGGACTACAGTGTGAAAAAGTATAAGTTTTCCGCAGGTCATTTTATCAGTTGTTTAAAGTAGCAGGTCACGATGCAGACTCAGTCGCAAGAACTACCTTTGTCCACTTGACAAGCACCATGATGTTTTTGGTTTTTTATGGCAGCAAATGTTGACCACGTAACCTTTGTTTTAAGGACCTTATGTACGTTTTGTAACAGTTAACTTGGCTCTGAGAAAATGTACTGGTCTACTGAAATTAAATCAAGCAAGAGACCCCTGGATTCCTTTAGTAAAGTGCCTTCTCTGATTCTGGTAATTGTGGATTTAATTTATTCGACCAGGTAAAGTATGCGGGTTTTCCTGCGCACCAGTAAAATGATATGTCTACTAGTGTCCACTCAATTGACGTTCTCATGTTCTCATTCACAAAATATATTGTGCCAAATAGCATCAAGTACGTCCAGCTTCTGGTCTGAGATTGAATCACCTCAAGGTTTCTCACTTCAAAGATTTAGCTACATATCTGACGTCGTGGAAGAAATTGCATATGATTTCGCAGAATTCTGATGTGTTCGTAAAGCAGCTGATTTGCAACCGGTTCATCATTGTACTCTTCCAACTTAACCACGCATTTATCAGAACAATCAGGTAACGATCACTAATTCCTTGCAACAGAGTTAACGTAGACATTTGTTTTCATAACTGAATGCGTAGCTTTTAACCAATTTCACGAAACAAATATCTGAGATATTTAAATTGAAATCCTCCAAAAGATGCTACTTTTTGTCACTTTAGAGAACCAGATTGTTAATAGGGAGGCTAGTGTTCGACAACATCAACTGCATGGCACTCGAATTAATCTGATGGTCTTAAGGCACTTTGCGTTACTTATACACAGCAAAAAAACTTGAGTTGTTTCCACACTGCACCGGTGCAGTGCCCAAGACCCTTATCAATGAAACGAGCTTCTGAATTTTGTTACGTAGGCAATCCCTGGTGATAAGCATGCTCCAAAGCACCATCCAACATTTGGACGATAGGTGCATACAGCGAGGGCAAAATTGCCCATTCTCAAAATTTATGTTAAAAGGGTTGTTTTTTGGCCAACCAGACATCACGGCACTGTGAATTATTACGTTTTATTAGGTCCTATTCAAAAATTTCAGTTTAGTTCGTTTTTCAGTTGGAGTTACAGCGCTATCCAAAAACGACCCTGTGGTAACCTTTAGGAGAGCGGGGCAGGATTTACTGCAAGCTGCTTGCGAACCTTTTGCCTAAGACCGCGAAAGGAAAGGGAGCCGTTGAAACAGGTTGAAACATTGCTCTGTTCATGTCTACTCTTATGACTTATACTGCGCTCGTGGTTGAGAATTTGGTTCACCAGCCAGGTAACTGGCCTTGGATAGTATCGCAGCCAACTAGCCACTAAGTATGTCGGATCAAAGACTATGAACAAAAGTACTGCAGTGTCTCAGCCTTATTCACCTGACTTTGACTGACGCCACTAATTGCAACAATGTGCGCTAGTGTATGATTTCAAGTATGAACTCAAGTAGGATTTCTCAACCTGCGCACTGTTTTGTCAACTAAGTAAAGGAAATTATGAATACTAGGTCAAGAATTCAATAGCACGCTTTTCTTTTATCGGACACGTTCCTCGGGTACGTTCATCGGGCTTGGTAACGAGCAACATGCCGGTGAATTTTGAGCGGCTTCCCATATCTAATGACGTTCTTTAGTTTTCTGATTATCCGATGAATACCCAGTGTCCAACAAACTGTTTTGTCCCTCGCGTGACGCAAAAAAAATATACAATTACACGCAAAAATGATTGAACTATTATTTAATAAAATTCCTGATCAATTGAGCAAAACGAACACATTTGCAACCTGTTTCCTTTTTAGTCTTTGGTTATTATTACTAATGCATATCACGGAATGAAATGAACGTATCGATCCCAGCTTATCAAAGTGACGCAAAAGTCGTAACTAGGTAAAGTCCTTTATATATATGCCGTTCGCTGACTTTTTAGAAAAACAAATTGCGGATTTGCTGACGGTCGCTTCGAACGATCAGCATCATCACTAGGAGTACAGCCCCAGCAAGAGATGCGTTACATTTTTTGTTCATCAAAATTTCCCCTGACAAAATGTCTACCATGTTCTGAAAATTTATTCAAGTGATAAATGTGTGGACATTGTGCCCTGAGTTGTCACCAAAGACTGCGCGACAACGACGTTTCTATCGCAAAATTTAACGACGGTCCTCGTTTGAGTAGAAACAACTATACTGTCATTGTCTACAATGCTCCAATCGTTTACCAGCAAGCGTTTTTGCAGGTAAGTTTGTTGTTTTCAGTGAGTCAAAACCAAAATTGAGTCCGGACAAACATTTTTCTGCTTACTTAGGCTAGTTGAGCGTGGGAAAACAGCGAATGTCTCTGTGCTAGGCGAAGCAATCTAGGTACACATACTGATACAAGCATTTTTAAATAATCTACCTGGGAAGGTGTCAAGTTGAAGTACCTTTTGCTTCCGAATATGTGCGAAAACGCTTGTTTTGGAGATGTACAATGAATAAAAAGTGGTGGTGAACATGTCATCATTATGCTACTGAGATTAGCAAGCTTGAGCCCGCAAATTTGGGAAGACCCCAATCCATGGACGACCAGTCCGGAATTTCTCTCACTTTGGGATACATATGGACCCCTTGGAAATAGCCTGTAAAATCATTATAAAAAAGGTGGATTTAATTTTAACATACCCCGGGCAATTGAAATACATTCCATGTCTGAAATTATTGGTCTCCCGGTGTGTTACGCGAATTATGTCCACAAACTTGTTCTTCAACTATCACATGTAGCTTCCCGTGTTTAAAGCACCTGTTTGCGGACCGTTTTCCCCATTTCTTTCCGTGCAAATAAACAGAGGGTAAGTGTATTCAAGCCAGTTCCTTTTTACTACCGTGAGCCAAGAAGACATACTCCTCATCATTGTTTCTGTTTTTGTACTGTCATCATGCACTGTCATTTCCTCATAACAATGGAAAGTGCAAAAGTGTTTCGGAAACTGTGAGTTTTAACAAAACAGTACCAGAGGGGCTTACTTGCCTCGGCTTATACCATTTGCGAGGCCGCATGTTTGTAATTTTCTTTAGGAGCAGGCATCCATTTCAGGCACTTAAAAGTTGACTGTAATCTGAAAAATATTAGGCAAAGTTTTTCTTATAGCCTCTGAGGATGAAGCATGTTTTTCGAAGCACACAAATTCGAAGCTATAAGCCCCAAATGTACACCAGGTATATTTCTGGATAGGCAAATGCGGAAATGCTGGAGAGGCAGCAGTCAAAATTCACCCAGCATTCGGGGATCCCGCAAAACCAGCTTTGGACAGCAGTCTTGAAGAAATAACCGATCGGGTATCGTAAATCAACCGTGAGAAATTACGTTGTCTATGCCACGGCCAAAAAGTCTCCATCACTGGTGTTGGCGGCTTTCCAATGGGCAAAGTAAACGTTTATATTGATGAATTTGTAAACATGTTTTTCATGAACCATTATCGCATCTCGAATCGCCTGTAAAACTATGTCTCCTTTGTGTCACCAAAAACGCTCAACTTCCCGGCAACATTTGTTACATTGTCTACAAAATTCAAAATATTTTAGTGCAAAAATTATCCGAGGGTGGTAAGTTGTCGAATCGTATTCAACTGAACAGATTTCCGGTCGGTAAGCAAATTACTTGTTTAAAAAAGTATATTCGTCTTGTTCGCTTCTATATTTTCTGTACGTCATGTTATTTTGCATCGTTGTCCAAGTGGAAGCCTGTTTTAACACCGGTGAGTAACGCACCAATGCAACCATAAAATATGTAAAACAGAACATTAAGCGGAAGCAAGGATCACGTGCAATACAGAGACCTCAGGGAACATTAAAAAGGCGATAACCAAATATGTGTTTTCCACTCTTTGTCAGTTTGAATACAACAATCCTGTGGTGTATACATATTAATGTTAGAATAATCCCACCTCAACCCACAGTTTGAGAATATGACCCTGGTTTTTCCAATTTAGAAAACACGATATGATCTTCACATACGGGAAATTTCATAGAAAACTAGGCGTCAATTTTGATTGTGTAAAACATTCACCAAGGCCTTGGAAAACATCCTGTGACTTTTTGAGTTCCAAGGGACTTCTTTTGGGACTTCCTGTTTGCTTTGGGCCCTCAATTGAACAAGTATGTTTTCCGACGCAACACCGTTCTTCATAACACAAAATAGCACGTAAGTATCTACGGATAAAATTTCCGCTTGTGCTGTTCATTCGTAACTGTGTGCTATTTCCAATGGTGACGAAAAACAATCCTGGGATATTTTGCTAATTACAGTTGTTTATCCACTTGAAACAATAAAGTGGAAACTTGCAAAACCAACGGTAAGTATCCCCCTTATTCATCTGAAGAACGTCTGCGAGTAAACCTGCAGTATACACGGTTTGGAGTAGAGTTAACGAACATAAACATCACCGAACCCGTCACAGATGTAGCCGCGGCAAAGGTACCATATGCAAGTGTTAAACAATATAACTGGTCACGTAATCGTTGCCTATGTTTCTCCAGCATTCACCAGCAGAATCACTGCGAGTTGGAGCATCCGATTCATAATTTGATTTTAGAACTTTGATCGGCTAATTAGATAGTCGTACACGTCAAAATTACACGTTTTCCATTATCTGGCAAGCAGTGGACCGACTAGGGATGACATGGTTGTTTGATATTTGCTGAAACAGCAAGTGATAATCCGGGGTCTTCATTCCAATTTGGAGAATTTTATTAATAAACTCTTAGCGTATTACGTCAGTGACTAGTTTCAGATGCACATTTGCTGAAATATGTCTTCGGATAAACATATAATACAATATCAACTACTGTATGGTTTTCAGTAGACAAAAATTCTGATATGCACTGTGTCTGCACGGACGTTTGTCCTCTCAGTCACAGTTTCATCAGGTTCAAGAAAATCTCCTTTATCAAATACTGATAACCGATTGAAACGTATCCACAACACATTAAAAGCGATTATCGATGTTCTACTCCAAATGGCCAAGTGGCGAAACTTTCTACTGACGGTAAGTATTCACAGGAAATTTAATAAGCCCTCACGAAGTAACAAAAAGATTTCGACGTGTTCAGGAAAGCCCAATTGAGTGAAGCGCAAAACCATAAGCCAGAAATTGTAGATTTTTGAGTTTTGCCAATAAAATGCGTTACTACATGTATAAAATAGGTAACAAACAGGGGTACAAACCTCAAATTATGGGGATTTCCGTCCAAATTGTTGCACAAAGTAGTGCAAGTCCAAAGAAAGCCCGGGGAAGAAGGAAAACTGGTCTACGTTTGCGACACACACCTGCACACAACATGCAGTAACGCAAAGTGGTCAAAAAGCGCGCGTAAAAGGTGGTCGACCAAATTGGTTCGACAGGTCAAGGGTTAAAAGTTCATAAGGGATTACAAATGCATATCGAGTCTATGAGGTAGACGCAGTAAACAGCAGGCTCAGACAAGCGAAGGAAGGGAAAGTAAGTACAACTCCCTTCGGGAGGTTGCTCTTCCATTTGCTAATATTGAATGCGATTGCTCTGGATACCAAGTGCTTGTCTGAGTCAGACATTCACTAGCATTCAACGGCCTTCCACATGGACCTGTCTGTTCAACCGGTTTGCCTTTATTTTTTCATCTGTCTGTACGGAAATAAAAGAACAAACTTTTGTCTTTGAAGGTTTGTCTTAAAAAAATTTGCTACTTGAATTCATGCTACCTTGCAACCTAAATTCCCAGGGCGCAGAAGACCGCCGTTGCTACTCTCAGGTAGATTTTTAAAAAATACTATCCACCCATTACAATGCGTGAGAGTTTCAGAATGCCCCAGAGAGGTGGACAAAAGAGTTGCTACAGACCATACTCGACTGTGACGCCAATTCAGAGGTTTGCCTTTTATTTAGTGATATTTGTGCAACTGTCAATAGAGACTCGATTGGTCTGCTACCACCCTGTACGCTAAGCTCTCGCGTGGGTCAAATATCCGTGGACATTCAGAGACGTCTGGATTTAAAACCAATGCTCTTCTATCGGGGCCTTCAAATTTGCTTTCGCAGGTAGCATAAAATGAGCAACACAAGCGGCTTTCTAAGCAAAATTGCATGCAATCGCAGCAGCTAATAAACATCTGATGGCAAATACGCTGCTTAGTGACTGGAACACGCGACATAATTGGCGTGTGCACAAAAATTATTCTACACATGAAATGCAATAAAACTAGCATAATTGTTTTCGTACTCAAATCACATCAGTGGAAGCCTGTTTCCCAGCCGGTAAGTCCGCTCCTAGCTGATTGTTCATTAGAGGTAATTCAGTTCGGTAGTTTGCGGAGAATGTGGCCTTCAATAGAGCAACAAACCGACGGGACCACAACCTTTGACAGATGATTTCACAATTACGGTCGGCTCATGTCATATTATTAGTCGGAAACGCTCATTATTGTAGTATGGCTACGCAACCATTTGAGGTGTTACTTGGGACTTCTTGCTTTAAGTTGCTTTTTGTGTGCTATGTTTTCTATCTCCTACATCACAAACTAACCGCGGTCACAAGCTCTGGCGAGCAGAGCAACTGTATAAATGTGCCTGGCTAACGGGTATAAAATTGAAGTAAACTACTAGCGAGTTGGTGAGATACGAACCATATTTTCCCTCCTTCCCGTTCGTCCTATGTACCGTTTGTCGCACTCCCTGTATTGGATCCCGTATATGACATTGTTCCTCGTCAGTGGATCTAATTTCCCCCGCCGCTGAAAGACACGATCAGTTTTCCCTCATCTCTGTACACAAATATCAGGACTGACACGATTTAGACTGCAGTGGCCTTCGCATACTGGCTCAAGCAAGAACGAAGTAAGAAGGTGCATTTTGTAGGCGTGGTACTCCACCTGAGAACAACCAACAAACATATCAAAATTGATCCCAGTTACCAACTACTAGCTGCAAGAAAACGCCAGAACTACAGAGCTTTGAGCTGCAAATAACCAGGCGAAGAATTCCCAAGAGATGCAGGAAAGCCACACTCAAACAAACACATCAATTTCATTGGAGAATGCGCCTAACCGATAAACCAAAGCACCAAATTAACCGGCGAACACAGGGACACAAACCGTTACAATGGAGAAACCAGGGCGGTAAAACCAACCAGTCAACCTCGAGAAGGCCAGACCACAAGGCAATGCCAATCAAGACCAGAGAACAGACTACTAAAAATAGAAATTGTAGAGATCACCAGTCAACACAAAGGGATGCAGACAACAAAGCAACAAAGATAATAAACGGGCCATTGGATTCACGAAAATCGTTATCTCAACTGGCCAATCACGTTACAAGATAACAGATAGTCTTCAACTTCTACATAGACGTGTGCTGGCAAGGAAGAAGTCCCACCCAACTGCGAAACGTTCGCCAGCCAATTGCCAAGCTCAGTGAGCAGATCACCAACCACCTGACCATCAGCCAATAAACTCACCTGAGCTACCAATCGTTCAACACATAACCAATTGCCATTTACTCTGCCAAAGGCGTATGAGACCATCTTACTACGTTTTGGTTTGAACTGGTTTCAATCGGCCATCTGAAGTACCAACATGCTAAGCAGGTTCCATGTACAACAATAATTTGCTCTGCGTGAACACGCAGCATATGAAATATATTTATAGGGAATTCGTGAATTAGCTTTTATAGTTTGTTACGGTGGCCATACCCGCAGCATTTGTGGTGCCGCCCGGCGAACACTATGACACGCCAAACAGAATCACACGAGGTCTCCAGGGGAACTGCTCTGCTCTCATTCCTAGAATTCCGAGCGTACACTAAAGATGAAAAGTGAATTCGCACAAATGTGCTTGACTTTCCGGTTGTCTTTTGCTTTGGTGTGTGGAATCTCTCATCACAACCAGACCCGAGTAACCAGAATCCTAATATCCGGAGAAGATCACAACGACCGCTGTCCCAGCTGATTTTCACTTTATTCCAGGACTCAATGCTAGTATTCAGCTAACAAACGCTAGCCCTTTGGGGTTCAGATGGCTCAACTGGTTACAGCGCAAATTTACTGACCGAAAGGTCCTTGGTTCGAACCCGACCTCTGCCTCTCGACTTCCTCTATCTAGGCTTGGGCAACCTGGCAGTATCCCAGCCCTCATGCAACCTTCGGGTGGCACGGCAGCTAGGCACCGAAGGGATGTTACAAATGAACAGTTTTTTTAGTAACAAACGCTCAAAATATTACACATAACAAAGTGCAAAAATCCGACGGTCAGCAATGTTCTCTTGAATTATTTACACTATCAGACTGTTTAATTTGAGATACAAACTCTTTTACCACAAAGTGCAAAAAAGCCCTAATCTATGCAAATTAGCCACTGACGTTATCCTCACATGCATCTGCTCCTGTGCAAAACCGCCTTCAATACACTTTGCTACAATAGTTGAAACTGAAGGAGTCACGGGCGAAGGTGAGTATTTCATGTTAGCTTAAAAAATTATCCCCGTCAACTGACAGTCCTGTGTGGTGATAACCTTTGTTTACGGTAGATTTCAGGGAACTTACAGAGCGGAGTTACTTCTCCCCGATAAATTAGGACAAATAAAGGAAACATCACGCAATCCTCACAAACAAAAGGTATATAAATTTAATTCCATGGATGAGATAGCGTAGCGACAGGCTGACCTATAAATATATTGCAAAAGTTCGCCAAAATAACGATGGGAATTTTCAATAAATTTGCCCTTAGTTTTGAGATTTTCTATAAGTAAACTCACACAGCACCAATAAACTTCCGGTTCTTTCGAAACGGTTTTTTGGATGATGTCACTTGTGCAATTTTTACCAAAGATGCATACCCTCGTACGGTTTGGAATGTAGTTTGTCTCGCTCAACACTATCGCCTAATTTTCTGTGCCGCTATGCAACCTTTTTATCTAATAAAAAACCTTTTCCTGCTCGACTGAACCCACTCATTCGTATTTTTACATTTCTGCTTCCAAAGGTCAACCACTGAACGCTGATTGGATCAACGTTGTTAGCGTGTCCCTCCTGACCTTCAGGTAACTGGCTAGGTGTATTCTGTTAACCGTCATTGTTTGTGGAAAATTTTGTTACGATCAATATTATTGATACGTTTCGCCAAAAGTACGACCGCTGAGATAAAGTGTCCATAACCGGTCGTTAGGCGTTACTGAGGGAGCAGGTAATATTCCGTTACATGGGTTACTTAGAGCATTCAATGACTATTTCCCTAGTAGCATTTTGGTCAAATGCAGGACTTCGATAAAAATAGATGCTGTAACCGGAAAAAGTGCATTTGGGTCAACTTGAGATCTCGAGTACTCGCAATTTGGTCAAGAATTATGACAGTTTAGCACTGTTAAGGTTCCCGATACGGAACTTTGAATGACGCGCAGGTTTGACAATCCCGAATATCAAAAGGAAGAATTGGGTTCGTAATTCTACGGTACTATTTACATAAGGGTAAGCAAATGTGTACAACAAACCTCAGTTGTTCACGTTCGTAGCGTCAGCAGGCTCACAGGTCTGTCACTGACCGGCACAGTACAGTGTCAACGTCCACACACCAAACAACGGCGAGCGGAATGATGGCTCAGTAGCGTGGGTTGCGGTCGTCCCTTTCGACGATAGTCTCGTGATTCTCATTGGACGTGCGATCACACGGAACTCATGAGAAAACAAGTCAAGGCAGGCTCAGCAAACGGGACATGAACGCGCATGGGTAAGTAGGTCAGCTGCGCACATACGCACACGGACACACATGCCAATACACCAGTGTCGGACGAGACGGCCTCTGCGGCAAGGTGAGTGACGGGTACGAATAAGCAAAACAACTGGAGATCAAAAGTACATAGGCGTAGTAAGCAAATGAGTGGGAGAATTATCATGAGGTTAAGTTAAGCACACTCGTACAGAAACACGATCGACCATTCGGAAAGTTTTCCTCACAAGAATAAGCACTAGTAAACTATACGAAAAGTGCAAACTTATGTTCCGTCTGGTGTTGTGTGCACAGCAGAGCGTTCTAAATGCACCATTCGTCAGTTTTGTTACGTTAATATGTCCTCATAGATAACATGCAAACATTTGTCCTGCGAAAAAGTATCTTAAAGCTCTTTAACTGATATTAATTCCGGGAAAGCAAAAAAGCCCCTTCGAGAATGCTGCGTTCTAGGGGGCACTTGAAAGTCACCTATCGAGTGTTTCCACCTACGGATGGACTCAAATGTTTCGCAAGCGCCTTTTTCATGCAAGCGTTGATAAATCACGCAAACTCTCATAGCGTTTCCAAGCGCATGGTTACCCAAATGTGTGAGGGACAAGTTCTTACTACGTAAGCTTGGAATCAAAAAATAAATCCTAATTTAATTTAATTAATTTTGGGGACTGCGCCTACCTGATGAGCTCCAAGAAGGGCGAAACCAGTCGCTGAATGTCGAGGAATTTTCAGAAAACTTATGAGTAGTGTATTATGTCGCGATATCTCGAATATTGCACCAAGTGAAACGTGAGGCGGCCTGGTGCAGCACGTTCAGCTGCGTGGAAGCATCACAAACGAGAGATTTAGCTGTGTTCCAGGTGAGTGTCTTGTAAAACCAAATTTGTTTGCAAATGAGTGTTTTTTGTTAATAAATTCGTCTCTTATGACACAAAGATAGCCATTTTCTCACATGTGTTGTATGCCACAATTTAGTGCGCTTCCAGTGACTTGGGATGCGCAGAGTTTCGAGCACTTGAATTGATGCTATTCCCCATCACGAAGTTGAAACCTGTACGCCACTGCACATTTATTTGTGTTCTGGAACACATCACGCTAAACTACATCAGACATAGTGCGAACAAAAGCCACCTCTAAGAATGACACAATAATTCGGTCGGTTCATTTTCCAAACCGTTCATTCACACTGACATAGCACGCGATCAACGAAGTGTCAACTTCTCTAAAAATTGGTGAACCTGTTCCACAAATCGTCAGAAGAGCGCATATTAAGTCTCGATATTTTGTTTTGAATGTCCATGTTTTGAAAAATCACCTGGCAACTCAAACACTGAATCATAATTGATAGGAACGATTTTGTATTCCAAGTTCTCAAATCTTCTGTGAAAGACGTTCGCGACGAACGACATAGGTTTTCTACCGCACCAGGTCAGTGTGTGCCAAATAAAGCTTTTCAGGCCATTACTGGTGACGAAATCGTCTTTCGGTAACTTTCATGGTCCCTTACACTTTCATGAAACTTCGTCTGTTTCCAGACCATTGTGGTAATTCTGGGCTCCTCCACGAGCAAGTAGTCGAGAGCTGACTACCACTCATTTCGACACCTGCATACTCTAATCGTAATTCAATTAAACCACTGCGTTCAGTGACCTTTACAAAGCTCTCTGTTTTACCATTCAACTAACTTGATTATATCTAATCCACACTATGCGTTAAAATTTGTCTCTAACATGCATAAAAGCATTACAGTCTGTTGAGCCATGTCGGCGTTTTCCACACGTACTTGCTTACTTGCAAATGACAGCATCCGTCTATTCAGGGCAGGCTGAAGTGGATGCTGGAAATTCAATAAACAAGTTTCGAAAATCAACAACTATCTGCCTATGTCCGGAGTGTGGCACATTTTTTAAACGAGGCACCAGTCTACGACCTTGTGAAGATATACATGGCAATCACGCGCAGCAAAAATGCGAGCTATAAGGTAGTTTTTTTAATCGGAGGGCAAACAACTTCATACATCTGACAAAAACCCATGGAAAAGAGAATCCCCACAAGTGTGAACAATGCAGACAAATTTCGATAAATACACTCATTTGCAAATCAATTTGGTTTTGCGAGAGACTTACCTGGAACCCAGCTGAAACTCTCGTTCGTGATATTTCCAGGCAACTGAATGTGTTGCACCAGGCCGCCTCACGTTTCGGTTGCGAGATATCGCGACACATGTATATACGTAATAGACTAGTCATAAGTTTTCTGAAAATTCCTCGACATTCAACGACCGCAAAACCAAAATGATTTGCAAATGAGTGTATTTATCGAAATTAGTTCAAATGGAACATGAGGTTTACGGAAACCCGAGGACTGCGCCTGTCTGATGAGCCCCAAGAAGGGCGAAACCGGTGGTGGGCTGTCGAAGGGTTTGCAGCAACCTTATGAGTAGTGCAAACAAATGTTTTTTACCTCACCTGAACTTGGAGCTCATTTGTCGACAACAGCCAATAATTCGGATCATGAAAGGCCTGTTACAATATGCGTCAGACCATTGAATACACACTCGGTTTTATTTGAACCACTAGAGTCGCTTTTTCAGATTTCAACTGACCAGGTCAGCGTTCAGAATCCTAAGATGTGGAAAGTATTTCCAGATGGCGTTCTGCGTCTCGCATATATTTGCGTTTTGTCGGGAGATTGCTCTGACGCGGATTTCCCTTGTTCTCCATTGGTATTGCGCCAAAAATGTGGTACATCTTTGAATCTGTTACGCTGTACGTTGAAAAGAATCCAATTAGTTTTAGAGTAGATTTTTCCTAGAGAAAATTATCAGTTCTATGCGGAAAATCTGCCTCAGTGATCATGATGTTAGCTAGCACTTGGATGGTACGCAACTCAGCTTGGTGTACCACCGATGGATTGGTTGAATTTTCTGTTAAAATTTCCCAAGAGGTGACACCTCCTTTAGTAACGGCCCACAAGTTGCCGAGCCTCTAGGAACAGTGCGTGGTGCTATAGTCCTGAGATCATTCAGGTTTAACATCTCAGGTTTAACAGAGCTTCACACATTCTGAGGCAAAACAATGGGGCGCAAATTTACAAAACAGAATTACCATTTAACGGGAAAAGTTTTCATCGAACGCACGATGAGCTCGACAATAAAAACCTAAAGGACATCAGCATAAACAATGAAGATGTCAGTAGAACTAGGGTGAGATTGTTGTCCTGTACATGCCCACACATGCAATGTGTGAAATCTGTGGAGAGAAATGAACTTCTACACATGGAACAAGCACGAAGACAGCAGCTAGCCACCAAGCGAGAGAGTAGTCTTTCTGATTTCACTACGCCCTGGGCGGTGACGCGATTACCAGCGAATACAAATCCTAAACATGTTCGGGAGGCAGTAACCTCAATGAGGCAGAACGTAAAGGTGAGAAATCTCGTTGACCAAACTGCGTAAACGAATGCTCCCCCTTTCGCAAAAAGAACGATATTCCTTGACTGCTGTCCAAAATTATTACCGTCGAAATCACCACTATTCGTCTGGATAATGACTTGGTATTTCCGGAAATCGATTATTCGATGTAGTAACTCCTACTAATTTCGTGGCACTCGGGTGCGCAGAACGATAAAGTCAAACGAACACATATTTTGCTTGTAATTTGATTGTATAGAGCTCGTAGGAGAACATTGCCCCATTCAGTCGTAGAAAGCCTGTGATTCTCCAATGAAACTGTCGCAATTGGAGTGAACCCGTATAATTCACCGTTGGTTCAACAGGACCCATGACGATAATACCACTCGTGTTATATTTCGGCGCACTGCAGCAGCAAGGCTACTGGAGTTTTTGCATCCCCACTGCCGCTGAAAAAATTGTGACTGAAGTCAAGAAATTGGCGTAACCTGTCTCGGTTTTGCCATGAACGTGGCACTAGTGCAGGAAACACGAGTAACTCACGCCTCAGTATTTTGCACTTTCGTGAGAATCCAAAATGCCCAGATAAAAATTGAGTGTACGGGAAGAGTATTATGCCCTGCGCGTGCATATAATTTGATATTCCTACTGCATTTTATTACATATTGACTATTGAGTGAATAAACAATAGGGTTAGTATTATTCTGCCAGTACAAACAAAGTGTTACAAGCGAGTGTCCTTCCTCGAAATATCCATCAGCGACGTTTCGAAATCATCCTTCAAACGTCAACTGAAGTTCACACCCTGGAACACGACGAATAACAGAATGCGCGTGCGCGAATAGTGGACTCGGTTTCCATTCCTCAACGTCACCATCATCAGAAGCACCAACGAAGGATTAGCTTATTGGTGCATCATTGTTCAAGAACCGCGATTCAGAACACAAATTTGGCCCAGTAAAAACGCTTATTTTTAGGTGGCAAATGTAACTGTCATAAGGAAGAGGCGTCATTAACTCCATGAATGCCACTCGCTTGATAGATGACATTCAGGGATCGCTTGGCCGGACAAACTTACTCTTGATCAAGCAAATTTCATGGATGAGGAACTTGGTTCCATTAACCCCTATGGATACAAAAAGTCAAGCAAACTGTGAGGCATTTGTAAGGCTAAATTATTCAACCATATTTGGAGAAATGAAACCTTCACATATCAAAAAAAGAACTTCACTCGTATGACTTTCATAAATACAACGCGTAAAAGCAATTAAGGAAAAACTTGCATCCTGGAATGAGACTTGACTCATCTAACCTAATTTCGGAAGGTTAGCGGGATGACGACTTGGTCACAATACAGGTAATGCAACTCAGCGAGGCCTTCGCCTTCCACCACAGTTAAACCAGCGGTTGTCCTCGTGGCTGCCAGTGGGAGGTGATAACGTGGCTTTTGAAACCAACCCTAAATGATGGATAAGAGAAGGAATCTGCGGCAGCAACCTCACATTTTGGTCCAAAACTATCACCGAAAGGTTTCATCAGGAAGCTAGTGAACTTGGATCACAAATGTTGGTTTCCGCAAGCATATTTATTATATTCAGTCGGATTTGGGGCCGGGAAATATCTGTTAAATTCGAGACGGTGCGTTTGAGGAGATTAGAATCATATCTGCTAGAAATCTCTCAGAGTGCAATGTTAAGGTAGTTTGGGGAACAACTGGACCTCTCTCATTTACGTAGGTACATACGCAGTTCACATATGAGGAGAAACTTATTTATTGCGCGTTTGGTGCCAGATATACTCATCTGAGTTATTGTTGAGTGACAGAATGACGGTTGAGCGAAGACGTCGCCGTTGAGGTTTAGTGAATCGGGAGGAACTGCAGACTGGTTGTCAGTTCTTGCTCCACCACAGTTTTCTTGGCTAATAAAGCGGGTCGAATGAATACACAACTATTACGCACTGGTCCATACCAGTCTATGCGTAGCTCGTGGGGAACTCGTCTAGAATGTAGTACGTAGAAATCTCTGGTGGACGCGCTCTGTTTGATGAATTTGTTGAGAATAGCTAACGCCGTGGACACCTGCGGCTGATTTCGCGTAGATATCGCCTCAAACGTAGGTGGAGGTGTACCGTGTAATATTTTCAGATTAACGTGAACAAGTTGGTTTGTAGGCTTCAAGCAAATATCACTGCAATGAACGACATGACGTTGCCTCGGAAAGTGGTGCTGTAATACGTGCACCGTCTGTGTTGGCGACGGTGCTGTGGGGCAAAAATCCTCTGTTTATACAAATAGGTAGGTGTGATTATTTGCTTGCGTATAAATACCTCCTTTGGCGAGTAAACGAACAATATAATTGATAGGGTAGACTTCATTTGGGCTCTGAAAACAACTTTTCTGAAGTAAATATCTCGAAAGTTAAAACGCGTGCATTGCAATATCGTTCACTATCGTTCGGAAAAAATATGCAGAGAGTATATTGATTGCCACTTAAAACAGCACGGATATGTCGGTAGAATAACTTGCATTAGGTGTAATGACGAAATAATTTCTTCCGACAATCAGGGGTTGCTTCAAAAGCAACCTTACCTGCTTGTTTGATTACATTCTAACTGGGATGAGGCTCATTCGACGAAACATAACCACTGCTATCAAATTCTTTCAACAACCTGGAAAACATGCAAATAAATGGGTTGCTTTAGCGCCTAGCAGTCAAATACGCATCCCATCTAGCTGGAACCGAATTCGGGGCCGGTCTGAAATCTGCCATCGGATTGGTAGTCACTTTTCACCAAACCCACTGACTTCTTGGATAAGGCCTTTACTCAACGTGTAGATTACCCTTAGTTGTTAGCAAGCTGTAGTCTGTTGGTAGTAGAGGGACTCCTGGCAAAAACGCTGTCCTCAGCTGTCTGAGATGAAACGTACTGTTTATACAAGGAGTCGATTTTTGCAACCGCGGAAGGTAGTAGCAGCTTAAATGAAAGCAACAGAATACACTAGTTGACTTTAGCCGTCCAAAATGCGGCATCTATATCTGCAGACCCACAGATGTCCTCCGTAGCTTTCACCCACAGCCACCATACAAAGTATCCTTATATTGGACAATTGGATTATAGTAATGCGGTGAATCCCATGACCTTCATCTGGTGTATCAGCAATTGGCCGTTTAATTAGCGCCAATTAGCTGTTTGTCGAGAGCATCACTCGCATGAGTCTACAATAGCTGGGGCAACAGGTCGCGTACTCTGCACAATTTTGTCGCCGACCGGTAAGCGAGTTTACAACACAGTTCTAAATACGAATCCTATGATTTTGTATAACTCATCTGATAGTTAGCAGTACAGTAATATAGGCTCCACTGCATGCTGATCACACTCTGGGTTCTTAATAGCCCACAAACTTTGCTACATTAATGAAGAACATGCTGAAACTCGCAACGTGTATGAAACAAATGACCCAGATCTCCTCCGATCCCACTGAGTTAGAACGCCAATTTTGCTTGAGGGTGTTTTTGTCCGTAGCATTTGGTTCCTACACACACAAAAGATGTGAGTATCAATGTCAACAACACTCACATGCACTTACAAACAGGCAATTTACTATACTAATAGACGTATGTTTATCGATCAGCCACACTTTCCTTCAGAGGCGAGCCTCTGAGGCAGAGTTTCGGTGATTCCACACTTGCTCACATACGACACAATCAACCCAGCAGTGTACATTAGTAAATCAAGAATGACTTAAGTTTGTCTGACCGGCAGATTTCTAAGGCCACTTTTATGTTCTGCAAAGGGTTTCGTGGAAAATCAATTTCTTCCCAGATACAGCTCATTAGTTTTATATGTGGCGCATTATGATGCCTGGGTGGATTTCACTAGATATTTAGAACCTCACTCCGACCAAACTGAAACGAATGGCCATCACAAATGTACGTCAAGTTTCTAGCTGCAAAGTTTAACGAACACTAAATTCCTGACTGGCGGGTCACTCGATCGTCACAACCAGGACTGTTACTGGGTCGTCGTTTGATGGGTCGGGCACACCAATCACATAGCTCAAGTGTGAACACGGTCGCCTGTTCAGACGTGAAAATTCAGATGCGTCCAACATGCGTTGGTGGAGTAGTGGTAGCACGCTCGCTCCGCATGTCAGATGTCCGCGGTTCAAATCCCGGCACGGTCACTGGATATGCACTGCTGATGAGCTCTAATAAGAGCGAAAATTGAGTGCTTCCCTTTCAGTGCTTCCCTTTGGTGTGGACTCACCGGAATAATTACGCCAGAACAGGAGGACGACCGTTTAAACGAGAGTGGTGTGAATACGAATAAACTCAAACTGTGCGTAGATCTTGGAAAATTTGGCAAGGACTTCACACGGTAACGTCAAAGATGTGTACAATGCCCCTAGTCGTGTAAAAGTGAGTGAGTCTTGCTCACGTTTGTGTGTGCCTACCGAAATATGGTCTAGTTACTTGTGTTCCTACTAGAATTGAGCATCGAGAACTGCAATTATATGTGTAATGAAAACACTTCGCGGGCCAAAAATTATTTCAAGTAACACAGCTGGTAGATATGTGGCGGAGGTTATGTTGTTTCCTCAGATGAGGTGCTCGATTCGGCAACTAGGTCATATTTTGGTAGGCACACACAAAAGTGAGCATGCTTGGTACATTTAAAAGTCCATTTATCACATGTTAGAATACACCGTAACCGATGAGGCGTTTTACGGGTAAATATAATGCAAGTTTCATTTTATAAGCAAATACAACGGGATCCAACTGGTTCGATACCCTGACGATCATGATTAGTTCGCATTCACTTGTGAGCTATCGATCGTTTGTGGAGCTCACACCCGTTAGGAACGAATCAAGCTTTCTGGCCAAGAGGTTGAATACATTAACAAACGCATCCTAAATGCCATTTTTTGAATAAATTCATAAATTGGCATGGAAATGTTTCCTGTAAGACATGTAATTTAGACCAGATGCCCTCATGCAATACACACCCCGGTGAGACTCTCTCACTTAGCTGGCTCAGGACAACCTGTGATTTTGATGTGACCCGGTCTATTATCCCCTTACTTGTTTGACCAATGTGTAGACCATCACACCTGCCGCACTCTCTTCTGTTGATCCAACATGTTTCTTTCTCATGTCTGGTCATATCGTCTATGCGAACAGGCTTCAGGTTTATGTGTGCGCGATTCGACTGGGACGAATACTTCTGAACGTATATTGTGACGGGGACATTCTTTGACTGACTACTTAGCGGTGAGTCCGAGAGCAACACCGCCGATACAATAAGCCCTCTATATTGTCCAAGATTTCCAGAGTCAGTTAAATCTAAGCGACCGCGGTTTCAGGCGGCCATGGATCGCTGCGGTTTTGCACACTTGGTGGAATATCCTAAGAATTAAATCTCTCCTCATATTCGATAGGCGGACGGAGCTGGATTTCGAGTACCTGTCCAGCTGGAATGCCTTGAAAAGTTACCCTATTACATCCTGAAATTTACATCTGAAATTTACATCTGAAATTTACATCTGTCGTTCGCTTCACATGGGGCTATAAAGTGGGTGCGCAGATAAACAAATGACTGAGGGTACCTCAAAAAGCAGGGCCGATAAACAACATTTCGTTGCTGATAGAAGCTTTCAGCAAAAATCGGTAAAGTTTTAGGCAAAAAAACAATCTCCAGTGCCTTTGTATTGGCACTGATATACGGACCAGTGTCTATTGTCGCCTTGACAGCTTAAGTTCGTGTAAAAATCAAACTGACACGTCTCAGTGTGCAAACCTCCCATCCTTAAGTGATGTAATACAAAAATCAGGTTGACCAGATTAGTCACACCTGAGAAATAGGGAGACTGTGCGCTGTTTTCGTCAGTTCGTGGTTCACTACTGACTAATTTGTACAAAGAAAATATATGCAAACTTAGTAATGCGTTGGAATACTGGTAGCTGGGGTGAGTTTATTGGTTGTCGATCAGGCGGCTGTTGATCTGTTCGCCGAGCTTGGCAATTGATTTGCAAACGTTTCGTCACCAATCGAGGAGACTTCATCAGTGCGCAGTGACGATGATGATGTCTCCTCGCAAAGTGACGGAACGTTTGCAAGCCAATTGCCAAGCTCGGCGAACAGATCAACAGCCGCCTGATCGACAACCAATAAACTCACCCCAGCTACCAGTATTCCAACGCATTACTAAGTTTGCATATATTTTCGCAAAGTTAGTTGGTCCAGTGTTCTACTGTGACATCCTAGTACTGTGGCGTCCAGCTTGACAACAGCTTCACCTGTGAAGAACGTTCACCCAGTGAAAATTCACTTATGGTTATCGAAAAATTAAGTGTCTATTTTTTCTTTACTTATCTAATTTAACCTCGTGGTCTCCATTAACGACTACCTCAAATTGTGGACCAAATACCTGAGAACATTCTAACCTCGTATTCAGTTATATTGCAGCAAGCGTACGTGCAGTCTGTCAGACTTTACCCACTATATCGATAGCATGACTGGGTATTTCTGCAAACGGCATACTTGGAACGGTGTGCTATGACAGTTGCTAGTGAACCGAGAAAGCGGCGATCTTGGGAACTTAGTCGAACACAGTTTACTAGCTAAGAGAACAATGAAGATGTGGCCCAATACGCGGAAGTGTCAGGTTGTCTAGGCAGCGTTGACCAGTGTAATTTCCAGTCTAACTGAATGGTAAGCGAGATGGCTGTTGGATCATTGTTCAATAACTGCGAAGATCTAGTCACATCGTTTGACCATGAACATATGGGGCAATTCGGATGTGACAATTCACGTATTTGCTAAACGAACCTATACAGCTCTATTGATACGTTCGCCTCGCATGGCCAACGTTGGCAGTTCGAACCCACACACATCCAATGAGGCGCACAGTTACTAACCTCTTAGCAAATCAAAACACGAGTTTAGAGCTTTCCTGTTTTGGTGTGGACTAGCGAAATTAATCCTGTCCGTCCAAAAGGCAGATAGTTCGAAACAAGATGATATGTGTACAAATTCAAATGAATAGCTAGACCGTTGTCCAAGAAATTCTTTGTGTGACTATACTGGGTCCACTTATCCACGGCTTCAGGCGTAAACCAGACCAGTTATCACGCTGCGGACTTGGGTCGACTACTTATTCAGAATACGTTTTTCCTGTTCACCAGTGATCACATGGTTATCTGAATCGCTGATAACTGCTTCAAAACCTAAACGCCAAAAAGGTCGCACTACTCATGAGTAAGCAAGTGCATGGAACAATATAAAGCAGAATACGCCGAAATCGACGCCACAGTGAACTGATAGACATTTCCGACATTCCAAATCAGCTTGTCACTTATTCTTATTCAGGTTAACCTTTGTGACACCACCTCCTGAAACGTTCATTACACCTAAAGGCAGCATGGAAGAGTACGTATCCGGCTATGGAGGGAATTTTGATGAACAAAAACGAATTACGATGTGGTAGTGGGCTTCGCGATTTCGCTTTTCAAACTCAAGGATTTCTGCTTTGCTGTGATATGCTATGAAGATATTTGGAGAAGACACTAATTCCTAATTACGCACAGTCCTTGTAAGTAGGTTCCCCCTTTTTAAAAGCGTCTTCCAATGCAATGTATTCAACTGCAATTCTCATACCTTTGAAGGAAACCTGTCCATTTCACTGGCCTCAGACGGTCCCCACTTAATCAACAAGTGGAAGTAAGACGGACGAGCCACTGCCGACATCGTAGACGCACAATGGTGTGTTTTAACTGGGTCAGGCAAAAAGAATTCATCATGGTATCCCTAAGCACGAGGGTGTCGGATATGGAACACCATTTTGTACGAGAACCACAGTAGACCAACCATGTCCTCGTGACTAGACCCAAAATAACACATGATGTCCTGCAATTTAGCTAACTGGAAATTCTCTCTGATCATTGCACAAACTGCTATTTTTTTATTTTGGAACTACGGTGGAAAGTGGCGTTAGGATGTTGGTTCCCGAACACTCATAAAATTCGCGCAGGATCGCAGGCTGACTTCAGGAATCGGAGCTTCAAATGAAGGCCTGCAACACTGCTTTCCTCAAGTCCTCTTTGACCCTTTGCCTGCTCTGGACAGATCAATTCTGAGAAACGTAAAAGTTGCACGCAACTCACTGGCTAGCATTTTCTCTTTTCACTTGGACTCAAGCGGGATTCTCTTCTAATAGTTACACCCACAGCAGGAAAAAACCCACTCAGCCTTGCGGCAATTTCGCTGTGCATCGCACTCAGTTTTTGTGCAGAGAACTATCATTTTAGGAACAGAACGCATGTTTGTAGCGTCTTCAGGAGATCACCCTTTTAAGAATCTTTGGATATGGAATTCTTATATGGAGAGACTCTTGAAGGCAAATGTTCTCCAGTCCCCCACAATAGGTGTTTGGTACCATAGTCTCGTAATTCAATATGTGGTCGATGGGAAGACTGCTCAACAGTCATATCGACAATAGTTGAACGGTTTTCGATACATCGATCTAATGAGGGATTTCATGGATGTGTACAGATGTCACCTAGTACAGGTGAATAACAGGATAATTTCAAATTTTAATAGGTAATAGGCAATAAAGTGGCAAGAATAAGGAGTGGAAACGTGTGTGACAGCTCATTAACAACGGGTAACCGCAAGTATCTATTTAGGTCATGATTAGGTCCGAGTACATCTCCTAAATCCGGGGCACATTGATATACTTGTCTTAATGGGCGACCAAGAGAAACTGATATAAGGCTGTTGGTGAAAACGTCAGGAGTCGAAAGCCAAAGTACACAGGCTTCTAAAAGCGATACATCTGGCGCAATTTTTACAACCATGCTTGAGTTGTTGCGATGCAGTGTGTGTAAGATGTGACTCCCCAGGCACACCACGTTTATATGAAATTTGTACGTACGATTTTCGCATCAGCGAACTGATCACGTGAGCTTGAGAGAACAAGTTCACACATGTCCTTCCGAGGTGACTTCCGGGGGGAGCAAGCATTGCTTGAATCTGCGGGACACGCGTGTGCGCGTATTTTTCCCATAGCAAAGTTCTAGATTTCATACGATAAACAATGTCTACACCGGTTGTCTACCTTTGTATATTGTAAGAACACTGATGTATTTATTGCATAGACGTTCAGTGAGGAATCCATGCAACAAGGTCTGCAATACTTCCGTGTTACTCCTTGGAATCACGAACCGGTATACGTGATACGCGGACAAGCCATCACCTGTTGATTACATGGCACCCTTATGCAAAAAGATGAAAGCAGTACCGTAAAAGTACGAGTCCCGCACACAAACAAGCTCTCAATGCATGGGAGGTATGCTTATCTTATCTGTGCAAACATTGTCTGACTGCCAACGTCCGGTATAAACATGGTAAGTGGTTGAGACGAACGAGCTTTTATTAAGAAATGTCAAGTAAGTTGACGCGATACAGTTTACCTATTTAGTTTTGCCCGAATTACAGACAAATCACCATTTATCATTTTGGGCATCAAGATTCTATTTTTCACGTAAACTGATGTCCCTCAGTCAGTACGCGTATAGTGCTCATATAGTGAACATGCATACCCTCAGGGAGTATTCACGCACTGACCGTAGAAATGATATTCATGCTTCTTGTGATGCCATTGTGCCGTGACTTCAAGCAATCTGAGTAATCTTTCCCCGGATAACCTCGGCTTGCCCAATATTGTGAACTCCCCGAACGCATACAAGCCAAGTCTCGACTGCAACACAGTTGTACTGCGTACCAAGAAATGCAGCATTCGTTGGCCAGGTAAGTGAAAATCATTACGAATGATAGCTGAGACCTGAGATTTCGGTGTTTTGACGGTGCACCGTGTAGACCTTGTGCTGATCAGTGGAAACTCTGTGGACCAGTCACGTGCTCATGGAACTCTGTCGCCGTAGAGAATTGATTTAGAAGAATGAGAACGGAGCAAACCATTCATTTTATAGCTGAACTTTCCAGTCTGAGCACTGCTTACGCAGATTTCACACTACAGCGAAGCGACACAAACAGCTGGAAGATGGTCAAAACTCTCTTGGTTGAGAGAACACAGAAGGAAACTCACATGGCGAATATCGATCGGGTGGAATAGTGTTCGCGCCGACAGACGGCAGTACAGGAATTTTAGATGCATACGTTCGTGTAAATACACAAAGTTCCGTTGTGTGCATCCGCACTTGTCCAACGAGCCGCAAAATCTTTGTGCATCTAATTCCATGTTATACGAAACCAGTAATGCTGAATTTTCATATAGAAAAGGCATCTTATCTCGTCTAGATTTATCCAGGATCCGGGAAACCAAATGTAACCTAGAAGTGAAATGTCTGCATTGCGGAATGTCTTCTATCGGTACAGTGGGTCTGTCCTCTAGAGGGTGCGTGCTGTATTGTAATTTTCGACTCGAGTAGGCGTACCTTAAAGTGGAACAACTCTGTCGCAGACCTTGTTTCATGGATAACCTGGAGAAAACTGAACGCATGCTGTTATGTTTGAGGGAAAATTCAAAGCATGTTGCCGTCACAAATCCAACGAGTTTGCAACTCCATCCAACTGTCCGAATTGTACGCCCTGAGACGACTCTCCAGAAACCACAGATTACAGTCAGTCTTCCGAATATAGGACTCTCGTGCGCAGAGGTCTGTAGGGGTTTGTTCCAGTGTCTTTGAGGTTCTCTGAAAATCCTGGGCGAATCGGAAAAACGTATTCCTCCCATCGGTGTATTTAGTGTGTTTTCACTCCACTGAGCATGACTTTCTGCGTCCTTGTCGTGCGTATAGACAGGAAATTTGAAGATCAAAGACCATTCATGAGTAGTACTTTTGGTATTGATTGCGTTCGTTTAGTACTTTGTGGTGATCAAAGTTCCTTCTCATCAGAAGATAAAATATGAACAGTAAAAACTGTAATGCCAACTCAAGAATGACTACGAAAAACCAAACTGAGGGTTTACAGATGAGTCGGATCCACGGCATTTAACAGTCAGTCGGGAAGTTCACAGATGCTGATACATGAACATCTAGAGGAAACCACAAAGTGGGTTCAAGAGAGATATAATCTTCAGGTTTGCCGAGACGGGGGAAATCACGCGAGCAAATTGTTCCTGGATGTGGACGCATATGCTTTGACGAAGGCCCGGATTCGAAGGGAAAGAGTAAAATGGTTCCAGAATGAGACAGCGACACTGACAGACAGACAATTCACAGGTGTCTCAAACACAAAAGTTGATTGAGAAATGCCTATTATGCCTAATGCTACTAGTGAGAATCATAGAGGAGGGATATAGCCACTGGAACCGTCACGTAAATTAGAGGATTTTATGTACAAGTCTGAGTGAATATAGGGATTTCTCATTATCCAGTCAAATACACTTCTAACATGAGGTGGAAACAGTCGGCCATGGAAAAAAAGGCGTCCAGGCTAAGGATAAGATGATCTTCCCAGTTCAGCAAAGGTGGGGACCTCAATTGAGGGAACCGAGTCAGTGTCCATCGACTAGGAAGCCACCCGAAGAAAGAAACAAACTTAACAAGGGGACAATGAAGACTACGGTATTTTTGCGTATTTCTCTCATCATTTCGTGGCTGGATTGTATAAGCTTTATAACTTGTGCGAAATTTTCGTCAGGCCACGCTTACCCTAAAAGATAACATGTCGTGGCAGTGGTCGACAGGGCGACAGACCTAACTGTCTTCCAAAATAACGAATAGGATTCATCATACTACTCACGCCTGCGTCTTTCGCGTAGCTCTTTTCGTGATTAAGCCTGGACTTACCTCGAGGATAAACCAACCGAAAACGACTTAGCTGCACCTTACTTAAAAGTGACGTCGGTACCCGATTGGCACTGGGTTTATGAGTGCACACTGTGGACCCGAATATCAGGTACCCACACCCACCTAATGCACTTCAATAAGAAGGAAACGCGCACTGGACTGCTGTTCCAGAATCGATCATTTCTGTAAGGATTCCTAACACACCAAAAACTCCGTTTTAACGTAGAGACGTTGACCACAATGCGTTATTAGAAACCCGGCTATCAATTCAACACGGCTACCGTCGTGTAACACACGTTTTAAGAACCCATTGATTTGGTAAACTCACATGCGTGTACAAAACCATCAGTCAAACCTGAGCGAAAAAAGGCAAACCGGTTTTGAAAAGAGTTAAGATCTTCCGCCGCTGGAGAGGTCAGATGAAGTGATGACCCGGTTTCATATTTTTAGATTAACATTAATGCAAAAAATCTCTTTGTACAACCAACTAATCGGGGTCTTTTATAGATGAAATTACTAGTGAACAGCCGTCTCAATACAATCATATCTTTATCCGCTTGGTCAGCTACTAGCTTGGTTTCATGATGTAAGTAATTTTTTTCCGATTCAGCCCATCACCGGATCGATTGAATTCCTGCTCCACAACGAACATTCTTTGAGCTAAAGACTCAAATTCTCTCATACAAATGCGTATTTCCGGCACTTACTGCAGTCAGATGATGAACAGGCTTGAGATGAATGAAGTATCACGGTGAACTCTTCCAGGGTAGCTTGTGGTGATTCAAAGGAATTCCCTACATTCCTTTTTTTGCGCGCAGGAATGTCCCAAGGAATCGGGACCGTCAGAAATGTGTAAAGAGATTAGTTGGAAGTGTGCACCACTTTACAGCCGTTTTTATCCGTGTTGGACACCATCAGCAGTGCCAATTTTGTGATTCGAGCAATCACACTCAAGGTCAAGACTGGTCACATGCTGCTGATTGCAATGCGATCGACCCAGACAAATATCGATAAAGATTCGTAGGAGGCTGCCATTTTTCAGCCAGGAGTGCAGTACTTCTCGATCAAATAATCAATATCTCCACGTAATATCAGGAAAAATTCCCCCATTTGACTGGGAAAATAAGTTAGTTTAAATAAATCCGGTCCCTTGAAGCCCACCTATGCCGTTCCGAGCGAAGCAGAAAGCATTCCGTTTGTTTTCTGGCAAGGACCGTTGCGTGCTTGTTGGCGGCAACCATCCTAATTTTCAAACTCGGATTGAGCGTTGGTAGACGGGATGCATTTGGTCACAAAACAACATCTAGCTAGTCACCACACCAAAGAGTTTTTTCCTGCCACCCACTGTCCTCTTTAGGTATGTGCTCTGAAGTGAAAAACTGGCATCTTGTCAGAAACGTAATTCTTGTGTTTACTCCAGAATACATAGGGTACGGAGACAAATGGCAAGGGGTATCAGACGAAACCGACAAGCTCTGTTGAATTTAAGGCCCACAGACAACACCTTGCGAGCTTGGTTGTCTGCACTGCGGTCATGGTGTGACCAACGTTCACTGGTATTGGTTCAAGAACTTATATTAAGCGCCTGCCCTTGAGTGCTTCGAATTGTCTCTAGCGGACCTAGGTGCAGCTGACTGGAAGGCCATTGGCGGCGACCTCGTTTACGTAGCCCGTCACTTGCAGGCCGAGGTCCAATAGTTAGGCGTATTCTCAAAGCATTTTCTGAAGTTTAAACCTAACCTAGAGACTTTGCGCACTTTCTGTCTCATGGTGACCTAAACCACTTTAATGCGAATTTTTTAGGGTAGATGGGATTACGAACAGATTGAGCTTTACGACCGGAGGCCGACCGATTTTACCGATAGATATGGCTCTTATGGCTCCAGGCACAGCAATCTCTATCTGCTTCTAACCGCTGAGATTTACTTCAAATCCACTTCGAAGTGAATAGCCATTTGATCAGCCATGTTCTGCAGCGCCGTATCTCTAAACGTATTTTGTCTACGCATGTCTAGGTTCTCCTCCAATATGTGAACTGACCGTTTGAATGGCGGTATTCTGTTCACAAGGGATGACGTCCATTCGAGTTATCTGTAGTTGTTGTGCTTAGGACAAGACCAAGTCTTGTACTCGGTCCATGGAGCTGGAAATAGGACCAGCACCAAAAAATTCTCCACTCACTCTAGGACAAAGTATCTGAGCTAAAACCATCGCTGAGTACTTTCTCTGACGGCCTGGGGATGGGGTTGCACGCCCCTGGACCAGAAAATGAGATACGCATGACCGCCATATGCTCCAAAAAACTTGGAGACATGTTTCTCATCAACGTTTGTTGTACTTTTTACCCCGTGTATACATACAACCGCAGAACAACATATTCAACCAGAAACTCTCTCACAAATGGAACTGAGAGAAATGTGTTCAAATGAAGCTAGCAGACAGGATAAGATTCTCTCCGAGGTTCCTGGCTTCACAAATAACTATTTTATTGTGTCGGTTGTGCCGTCTTTTCGTGGAAAAAAACCCTACTTACAGAAGTTCCAAATAATTACCAAAATAACTCCATACATAAGAGTTTTCAACCTCATTGTCCACTGAAACTCGGTTGCACTTCAGGAACCACGGTTTCTTTGTGAGTACCAGGAAGGTTGCTCACAGGCGTTCTTGGGTATCGCTTTAGTAGTTTACATCATTTTACGTGGGAGGTGTGCAGATTCACCGTGATTAAACTGTAGTAAAACTTCTGTCTGTTTGTGTGATGTGTCCCAATGGGCCGTTTCTTTCACTAGCCGTAGTTACCCTCTACCTAAACCCTTTAAAACTTGATGAACAAGCGAGAGCCACTGGTGTCCAATAGTCGAAACAGGACGGAAGAGCTGTAGGTCAATGAACACACGCCAACGCATTATAGTTAATCCCGCTCACCTTGCTCACAGTTTTCCTGTACAGATTACCTCGTCCGCCAATATGAGTAGTTGCCCACCGGCTCGAGTTAAAAATCTTGAATAAATAAATAAATAAATAAATAGCTGTAAGAAACCGTGTACTTGTCGTATCCAAGAAGAGCTATGTCGTCTGCATACTCGATATCTGTAAGCGGAGGCCCCGGGAGCGCTTCGACCCCACAGGCAGTAGAGGCTGATAATGAGTCTTCCATGATCGTATCAATGACGAAATTGAAGAGGAAAGGTGAAAGAGGACAGCCCTGTCTGACACCACTTGATGTGGTGAACTCAGAAGAGAGCTTCCCGTAGACCTTCACACGGCCGCGGGAGTTGGCGTACAGCGCCTTAAGAAGGGTCAAGAATTTAAGGGGGACACCTTTGCTCCACAGACACTGCCATAGTGCCTGGCGGTCTACAGAGTCAAAGGCAGCCTTCAGATCGAGAAACACAACCATTGTTGGTTGCTGGAAGCAGTGTCGCTGTTCAAGAATCTGTCGGAGGGTGAAGATATGATCGATGCATCCTCTTGCAGGACGGAACCCAGCTTGGTTTTCACGGATTTGTCTCTCTCTGTGTTCAGTTAACCTTCGAAGGATAAGACCAGAGAGTACCTTCGATGCCACAGCTAACAGGCTGATGCCACGGTGGTTTTCGCACAGCGTCCGCGTACCCTTTTTGAAAATAGGGATAACTGTCGACATGCCCCATTCTGCAGGCACCTTCTCTTCGTTCCATATAGCACCAGCAAGCTTTGTCAGATGGGTCACCAGGGATTCTCCGCCTTCTTTGAAGAGGGCTGGATGGAGACCGTCCGGTCCTGGTGCCTTCTCACGTTTTAGTACGGATATTTCGTACTTTATTTCTTCTTCCGAAGGGCGATCAAGGTTTACATTCCACTCGCCTGTATGTATTATCTCCACAGGCTGTGTTGCAGGAGGCCAGCTGAACTGTTCTTCGAAGTGTTCGGCCCATCTTTCCAGTCGACGTTTTTTGGGAGTGAATTAATGAGCCGTCTTTTTCACTTATCGTTTCGCTGACCGTTGTTTTCCTGGGACCAGTCGATTGTATCAGTTGGTATAGGGCACGGCTGTTTCCCGTAGCAAAAGCCTTCTCCATCTCTCGAGCTTTCGATTTCCACCAGAGCTCTCGGTCTTTCCTTAGGCTCTTCACTATTTGGCGTTTAAGGGATTTGCGTGCGCCGTCGTACGCGTTGCCTGCTGGTATGGATTTCCGGGCATCAATCATGGATAGCGACCTCGCCGATATCCAGTGGTTTTGTGGTCGAATCGGGGAGGTTGGACAGACAGCACTGAACGCCGCTAACATGGCTTCTTTCACATTTTGCCACGCTTCATCTACATTCGCATTGCCAGTGCATGTGGAGAGTTGTTGGGCTAGCTCAGATCGGTACTGTTGAGCTATGGTCGATCTTCGAAGATAGTGGATTGGCATGATTCTTTCTAGTTTGCGAGGGCCTGAAGGGAAGCGAACTGTCAGGCGAGCACGCACGATGGCGTGATCGGAATCAAGTGGGGTGCCCCAAAAGGGACAGCAGTCTTGAATTGTGGCTCTCCACCGGTACAAAAACGGTCACTTAATCCTCATGCTGGCCTTTAATCCGTATTTTCTACCCTCTGTTTTCAGTGAATTGCCAGAAAAATGGCTATATCAGATCCAGCGGTGTATCCGGAAGCTGTTCGCTGATATTGTACTGTTCCTCCAACAAGCTGTTGAAAGTTGTGGACGAACAATAGGTCCATTGCCGTTAGCATTACCAGAAAATATGCCACACAACAAGTTGAATAAAGCTCTGTAACGGAAAGCACAAATGAGCCAGAGGGGAGAACCTGTGTTTAGCCTACCACAAACATCTCTGATGTCCACACATCCAACCCTCAGTCAGATCCGATCGTCTGGATAGAAGCGGACGGGCACAAAACTCATTGACGTCGTTATATGCCATATCTTTCAATGTAGCCGGCCATGTACAGGAAGGGGGCCAATCGCGGAAAGCTAACTTTTTGTAACCTTTTTCTTCCATGAAAAAAGGGTAATCAGTCCTTACGAAAGCGTTAATTCCCAGTAGTAACCTTTTGGATATGCAGTCCTCTACTTGGGAGGTCACCATGGTTCACTGCCTGATTACTGTCTCACTGAACGGTGAATACTGCGTGGTGTGAAGGGCAACCAAATCACTGCTTTTTCAAAGCATTTTTCAAGAGTTTGATTGTTCAGATCACTGGAATTTTCAGGCCCATATACGTCATAATCCTGATATTATGATATGGAAAGTTTCATCTTTGCGTAGTTATTCCAGCACAGTGCTGTTCTAGAAGTGCCAAGAAAATCTCGGAAAATTACTCGATAGGACAATTGTTCCCCCACTTGAGCTCGGTTATAATATATATATATATATGAACAGTATGACAGTATGATTCTACACTAGTTCCTCCGATGAAGGCGGAATCTTGGCTGAGAATCATTTCGCAAATCAGTTGGCCAACCATGCAGGACCAGAATTAGTTTGGTTCAATTGCTCCTCAACAAGGGGTGCCAACAAAATGGACTGTCGCCTTTTAAATAGGTAGTTTCCACCTCAGAATATACCATCACGGAGCTCTAGAAAATAGCCTCTGGTCCACAATTTAGAAGAACAACCCTTAAGGAAGAGAGATCCATTATGACAGTGCTTGTAGGCGAGTGGAGCCAAATGTGAAAGTCCCAGAAAATCAAAACTCGTAGCCATCCTGATGGCAATAACATTTTACGAGCAGGCTTTTCTTCTCGAACCAGCATTGGAGTTTCATTTTCCAGGTAGGTCAAGTGAGTATTATCCAGATGACGGTAGGTTTGGACGTTCACAAAAATGGAAGGAAGTTTTGCACTGCACCACCGCTTCCTTACTCACGTCTTCGAATATCAACTTACAAACACTGAAACGCATTCAACAGAGTCCAAGAAAGTCACATTTTATAGCTGGTTGCGCGTAATCGCTTACCCGTTCAGTAATGTTCACCGCCTAAAAAGAAACTTTTCTTGACTTTGGCTCCGGTGTGTCGTTCCATACTGACACAGAAAAGGACATATTTTCATTTTCTGGTTCCAGCCTGCTCTGTAGAGGGGTCTAGTCTATTTTGAACCGCATTGTACAGGGGCTGTCGGTTTGCTTTCGGCCTGCTAAGCGAGATCTTTCCAGCTCCGATTTGTGAAGATTTTTTGAAGCCATATCAGATGGCCTGAAGGTTCCATTTCATTGAGTAAACCTTTAATTAACTGAAACAGACTCCTTTTCAGTGATGGTTTGTTTTCATATCAAATGTGAGATCTGAACAGGCTGTGAATGAACCCCCCGTTTATTGTTTACGTGTGATAAAACCACACATATCCACAAAGAGTGAAAGTGGTAGTGGACTGTGGGCCTTAATTTCCTTCTCGTAAAAACCCACTTCAGCTTCATCTCACACTTTATTACACTGAGCAATCTCCTCCTTTGGCATTTTCACTCGCGAATTGCATGAAATATCGTGTCGTGCTGTCTCCGTTTCATACCAGTTTCCTATCCAACTACCATAAGATACAGGCTAACATCAGTTCCCCGTAATCTTAGACTGTCTTCTCCTCAAATTGAGGCTAATTTTATGTGGTTGCCTTCGTGCCAGCGTTGGTGCTGGTGTAGATCAGTATGATAGTGCCTGTAAGGTCGAAGCAATCCGAAAGTCCCGGTTAAACCATAGAAGCCCACTGCGCTTCCGAAATCCCTTTCCCCAATGACTCTATTTGCTAATCGTCCGAGTTTTGCCTGCGTGCTACGTATTTCAGCAATACGGCTCTTGTGATCCGAATTCCGCTTAAACAGCTGAATGGCGCTAACCTAGACATTCCGTCTGACCCATCAGGACTGGTCGAAAATGGGCAAATAGCCGCTGTCTGATCGGTTTGGCTGTTAGTAATTCTTGCCTCGTTCCAGTTTGGCAGACTACCAAACGAATTTGTCCAAAACAGCCAAAGTGGAAGAAATGTGGAAACATGCACACCAATGTGAATCGATAGATAGTGGGATGAAGTCAGAGGAAGTCCTAAGCCAAGATAACTATACGTACCAGGTTTTGAACCCCACACCATTTGGACAAGAGCGGTTAATCACCAGTGTGATTAACTCGCACTTAGACGGACTGTTGCTCCAAGTTCTGGCTAACTTCTCGAGTAGCATCTAACCAACAAAAGGCTCGTGCGACTTGTGGGTATTTCCTTCCTGAGGAAGAGGTTCCGCCATTTCAAGTGATAGTTCATCCAGCAAGTGTACTCACTCTATGCTGAAAAGCTGCTTCGTTCATGTTGATAGTCGTCAGCGCTGCGCACATCATGAGTCCATGGAGAATCTGGTCCGCCACTCATGGATGAATGTTACGGGGGTAACGAGCTAACCCGAGGATAGATTCTTTTTAGAACTTTGCTAGGTGCGCGTTTTTCGTGGCGCCCAACAAGTACAGTAATGTCTTTAGATTCAAATCGATGCCAGCTGATCTGTCCATGGTAAGACACATACTAGAGCAGTAGCACTCAACAAAATGTGCAGGGTGTTCCAAACGTTCCCGGTTATATGAACTGTTAGAGACGTGTACGAACTTTCCGCGGCTTTTGAGATGCAGTTCACTTCAAAAACACACTGCCCCTACTCAGAGGTAAAAGTCAAGAAACAACTATATTGGTCGAAGAAACCGCAAGACGTGGACAAGACAGCAAATTTCCACATTTGTCCTTCAGTCAAAAACTTGAGTGTAGCACACAAGTTGCAAACATTACGCACGGCAGGTACCCTGGAGACCCATAAGCAAACTGTCCTGGATACTTTCATCATGTAGAGTAGCCTCATGCGTCCATTCATTTCAGTATACGAAGGCTATTTGAGCCTAATTTAGAGTAACCGTGAACTTGTCTTTAAAAAAGGATATAATCAGTGAGAACATATTTACAGTTTCACCCAACAGTTTGTGGGGTTTCAATTTTACTGAAATGTGGAACACGGCGTACTCTTCGTCCGTTTGAGTAACAAAATAAAGCTGTAAAAACACAGGCGGCCATGTTTGTGATATCTTCCTGATGCATAACTTTTCCCTAGCATTTTGAAGGTAAAAAAAAGCCACGTTTTTTTCCATTTATTTAACTTGTCATGATACACGCCTGCGGAATGTGCCTGGTTATGTATTGAGTTCATGCTGAGGGAGTCTCTTAAGGTTCTTTGGTGGCCTGAATACGATGCTTAGCTGCACTTATTGCGTTGCTGTTTCGAGATTTTGGTACCTTGTTTCTGTTCATTATGCATCTGGCCATAGTACACATATGACCAGTCCGGTTTGCGATAGGCGTCTGCACTTCCCCTCTCTGGTTCAATCAGGGCCTTCTTCCTCATGATTGTGTTACAGTTAGGCGTGTAGGATTATGACGGAGTCTACACAGGTATTCCAGGAGCGGCGGGCAGTGAGCGACCTTTGCCACCGGCAACTAATGGTGACATGGCCTAGTTGAGATCGTTTCCATGGTGGACATCACGTGATCGAACGATTGCCACTGTTCCGAAATTTGGAATTATGGAGGATTAGTATGCAGTTGCAACAAGCTCCCCCAAATACAAGGCGGGATCATTAATTACAGTCCTCTGACGCAACATGATTAACCCAGTCTATAAAAGAAAAAACGTAGGACAAATTCTGTCAAACCAGACAGGGTACCGAGCTCGACGAACAGACCAACAAATACCTGGTTAACTGCGAATGGATGCACCTGAGCTACAACATTCCAAAACATTAGCAGTTTTCCTTCCTGAGTGGATTCTTCCTAGCTTATTGGCGGTATGAAAAGATTCTGCCATTTCAATTTATAGATCATCCTGCAAGTGTACTCAATCTATGCTGCAAAGATGATTCGTCTATGTTGATAGGCATCAGCGCTGCGCACATCATGAGTCCTTGGAGAATCTGGTCCGCCACTCGTGGATGAATGTTACACGGGTAACGAGCTAACCCGAATGTCCGAGGTTGGAGTCTTTCCAGAACTTTGATAGATGCGCGTTTTTCGTGGTGCCCAACAAGTACAGTGATATCTTTACATTCAAATCGATGCCAGCTGATCTGTCCATGGTAAGACACATACTAGAGCAGTGCAGGATGTGCTAAACATTCCCGGTTGTATGAGCTGACAGAGACGTGTGCGAACTTTCCGCGGCTTTTGAGATGCAGTTCACTTCAAAAACACACTGCCCCTACTCAGAGGTGAAAGTCAAGAAACAACTATATTGGCGCATCCGAAAAAAACTGCAAAACGTGGACAAGACAGAAAACTTCCACATTTGTCCTTCAGTCAAAAACTTGAGTGAAGCACACAAGTTGTAAACATTACGCACGGCAGGTACCCTGGAGACCCATAAGCAAACTGTCCTGGATACTTTCATCATGTAGAGTAGCCTCATGCGTCCATTCATTTCAGTATACGAAGGCTATTTGAGCCTAATTTAGAGTAACCGTGAACTTGTCTTTAAAAAAGGATATAATCAGTGAGAACATATTTACAGTTTCACCCAACAGTTTGTGGGGTTTCAATTTTACTGAAATGTAGAACACGGCGTACTCTTCGTCCGTTTGAGTAACAAAATAAAGCTGTAAAATAAAAGAAAAAACCGAACCGCTCAGCTGTAGCACTCTTCCGGTGCCTTACTGCCATGCCACCCGAGGGAAGCACGAATGCTGGGATACTGCCAGGTTGCCCAAGCCTAGACAGGGAAAGTCGAGAGGCAAAGGTCGGTTTCGAACCACGGGCCTTCCGATCCGTAAATTTGCGCTCTAACCACAGCCACCTCGCCCTGTTATGTATTGAGTTCATGCTGAGGGAGTCTCTTAAGGTTCTTTGGTGGCCTGAATACGATGCTTAGCTGCACTTATTGCGTTGCTGTTTCGAGATTTTGGTACCTTGTTTCTGTTCATTATGCATCTGGCCATAGTACACATATGACCAGTCCGGTTTGCGATAGGCGTCTGCACTTCCCCTCTCTGGTTCAATCAGGGCCTTCTTCCTCATGATTGTGTTACAGTTAGGCGTGTAGGATTATGACGGAGTCTACACAGGTATTCCAGGAGCGGCGGGCAGTGAGCGACCTTTGCCACCGGCAACTAATGGTGACATGGCCTAGTTGAGATCGTTTCCATGGTGGACATCACGTGATCGAACGATTGCCACTGTTCCGAAATTTGGAATTATGGAGGATTAGTATGCAGTTGCAACAAGCTCCCCCAAATACAAGGCGGGATCATTAATTACAGTCCTCTGACGCAACATGATTAACCCAGTCTATAAAAGAAAAAACGTAGGACAAATTCTGTCAAACCAGACAGGGTACCGAGCTCGACGAACAGACCAACAAATACCTGGTTAACTGCGAATGGATGCACCTGAGCTACAACATTCCAAAACATTAGCAGCTGATTGTCTTTAGCACACGGATGAAGAAATGCTGCACCAGAAGTTATCGTTTTCGACAGTTACGGTGTGGGAGTTCCGTAGTGGCAGTTAGATCGTGGAAATTGCACGCTACCTATACACGTTGACACGCTCAAGACAGATGTATACGTCGTTGGGATCCAGATAGCACAATGCTTTTGCATTTTATGTTCAAAATCATGGTCTTCTGCTACAAACATCTACCCGTCGGCTGACAAGCGAGGCTCAAATTGGATAAAGTCCACTTCTTTACTTTTTTCCACTGCGGTGCATGCACTTTTGGTTTTGTTTTTTGACAAGTTTGGGAAACAAACTAAAAATTTAAAAATTTCTGGAAAAAAATTGTATATTTGGTATGCTGTAAACCTCTATAAGTATTTGACACTTGACGAAACCCCTAGACATATTTTTAAGAGCCCAAAATTATGTATCGAACGACGAACACTGTGATTTATTGAGCGTGATTTCGTCAGCTTATTGTTAAGTAGTGTTGAAAACCATAAAGCGTGCAACGCCAAGAGAGTCGACTATCAGATATGATTCATCCAACACGTTCCGATTCGCAAACCTCAGGGTGACCGGCTCAACCCATCGGTTTGCGTATGTACGCCTCGGTTCACGAAATTGCAATTGTCATGCTCAGTACAAGCGGTGACATTCCGACCGCGTGACCTTAACGCGCGTGCGCACAAATGATTTGTTCTAATCTCAGCGAGACTAAACAGGTGCCGCTTGAAAAGAAACTGCAACGGGCCGGCTATCAAATCGAATCATGGAGATCCTGCATGAGAGTGAGAACAACCGATTCCTTGTAAAATGGCCACCGGAGCTGGGACGGAATGTGTTGTGAGTGGACCAAGCGACCATACCAGTTATGTGCCTATAACCGTGCGATCATTTATGCAACCTATTTGTGCATTACATAACAGCAAGCAAGCATACATATTTGGCGAATTTTCGCATCGACAGGCCACAAACCTTGGACTTTGGTTTGTTACACGCCAAACGGGATGATGTATTGGTTGCGATGAGTTATCATAAACAGGAGGGTTTGGTTGTCCCATGGTTGTTACGGCCCAGACGGGCGCATGGGGTTAGAATGAAACTTCCATGGTCGTTTTGACCATATAGCGCAGCAAACTAACGTTTCGTTAGGCTTGGGACTGCTTAGGCATTCTAATGATTACCAACAACGTAACACCTTCTTTTAGAGGCGAAAAATAGTCCATAGGAAACACACGAATTAGGCTCCTGTCACTGTGCTAAGATTCCGTTACAAGCACAAAGGCAGAGATGCCCAACCATTGGGAAGATACCGTTGTCCCTAGGATGACTACATGTTATGTGTGGATTGATCAGCAAATGGAACAAACTCACTGCAGACCCAGTTCACCAGGTACAAGATAATTTCGTTTATTATGTAAACCAGTCTGAGTAGGCCGGTGACCAACACGATCACATCCTACGAAGGCATGTGCGTCCGCATGCTGCGCGTATCCATATAGACCTGGCTGCCGGGGGCGGGAGTGAGCCCATTCGTAGTAACGCCCCCGTTTTGCCGCACTGAGACGCGTTGAGTCTAAAATCTTCTCCAACTTGAGTTGATAACCGGGCCTCTCTGTCAAGTGTCAACTCCCCCCGTGGTCCGAGGGGGAAATTACATATTTACGACATATCTGGACGTTCTCTAAGCAGCGGAATCATTTGATTTGCCTTTAAAATAGTGTATAGTCCTTGTAGGGCTAAAACTTCAAAAACAAATACTCTCAGTGGCGCTTGTGGAGTCTCAAAACAAACCACCTTTGACGTATATGGACTGACTGCTATTTGAGGGCAGTCATTGAATTGTTTTGCCAAAAGCAATGGAGTTCTCATTCTCAGTACAGTAAGATGGTGGTACCCCTAGACGGAGATGTGAGAACCTTGAATTGGTTTTATTTCCATCCCAAAACAGCTACAGATGACACCTGAACTCATCAACAATCGCAGCAATTGACCACATCAGGTGATGGAACCGTATTTCTATTTTGACCTGAACGAAAATCCGTGCAAACTTGTTTAGGAATATTCCTGCAATCAGTGTGCGTCTTGTATGGAGTGGAGATTCAAACACAGTCACAAATGGTAACAGCCAGCCATACACAAAAAACATGTCGACACCACCACCAGAGATAGCAACCGTAGAAACCAAGCACACCCCATAACCGCTCGATAATACATGTGACGGTCGTCTAAAAGTGCACAAGGCTCCTAGCCTAATACAACAAAAAAATCAATTGTCCGTACCGTATTAGAACAGTAAGGACACCAGTAAGGATTAATTTTATTTGGCCACCATGTTCTACTTGACCCGGAAAGACTTGCAGGGTAAAGGCCTGTTATTGGTTTGCTTACATGTACTAATATTTCTGTTGACAATAAAAAGGACGTTTTTTAGCCACCAGGTGTGTTGACAGTATTCTAAACAGAACATTTTCTAATCGATAAGACGCAGCGTCCGACACGGACGTGTTCCGAACTTACAGGCTGGTTGGGCAGGTTACGAAAACTTGTCAGGCATGGTTTCCACTGCGAAGCAAACCAAGTCTGTAGATCATGGCGTATGTGCGAGGTCACCCAAGAGGGTTTGAACAATTCGATACAGTCTCGCTTGTGGTGGGCTCTTCTGACTGATAAGTGAGCCCACCAAAACCATTTTAGTTTCCCAATCTAGACAAATACTTTATCATAATTTATCTCTGTAGGTTTTGGATTCTCTGTTCCCCTTGCTGCCCGTCACAACGAAGGGAGAAGTCCATAACGGCTCAAAGTGGCTGTGTTAAGCTACCCTTCCCCATCTTTAAATTGGTACACCGGGACGCAACCCCACTGAGAGCTACTTTCGGGCGGAGTGTACCCCTGTGCATAGACATGGCTAAAGATATTCATTCAAAAAGTCAAAGTTGTCCGAAATATTCATGGTATTTAGGTTTCAGGCCTCCCCATCTGTACACTGACGATTTTCAGCTGATGGTACCGAAACATATACCACTCTCCCTCTGCAGACGAACAGCATGACGCCAAAAATTACCACCGCAAAAAGGACTAACTTGGGTCGTTTTAGACCGGGGCAGATGCTAGAAACAAACTGACGTCGGTAAGTGCAAACCATCACATGTTATACCGTTCGACGACGGAAAATTTCAAGTCAATTTGGGCAAATTCGACGAACATGGACATTTGTTCCACTTTTTGCAGAATTCTTACGCATTGTTAGGCTTTATCTGTGACTGCGTGCAGGACAACTGTGCAGACTTTCCATGTACCTTCACAAAGTTTTCAGGAAATTTATGCACTTAATAGAGAAAGTGCGGGAAATGTGGTGATTCCGATGCTGAGTAGAGCTAATCCGTAGGTTTGGGCATGGAATGGACGCTCGCTTGGTGAACTCACTGCAGCCACATCGGTCGATAAAGATGAGGTGCATACTTCCCAGCCACTATAGCGCTAGACACTCTCAAGCCCCACCTTACGGATAGAGATGAGGTAATGTCTGAGGTTATTTTCTATGCAGCTGCGTGGCACTGAAACAACTAAGGATACATTGAGTACGATGGTCGTTTATGCACAAAGTTCATTTTTCAAATACAAGGCAGGTCTGAAAATGTCCCCATGTATAAACCTTGATTTTAGAGAGTATTCTTTGGGCACCCTGACCACTTATGTTTCTGACGTTTCCTCCTGTCATCGTTCGATTCGATCAGCCGATAAGTTATCATTCGCTGAATTTCAACAAGTTAAGACGGATACATACACTTGTGACACAGACCCAATTCTGCATAGTCCTTGCGTCTTTTAAAGCCACTACAAGGCACTGACAAAAGGGTTGACCATAAACAATTTAGCATCACGTATGTCATGGCTAGTAACCTTGTTTCGGGGTGACGGATACCCAAAAGAGGTGCACCCACCAATGCCCATCTACTCCAGCTCAGCGGTCTGACAAGGTCAAAAGGCTAGACCTTCCCACTAGAAGGAAGAAACATCCTTCGGCCATGTTCTGGTCCCCAAAATGCTACCAAACCAACTTGATTAACGAATGAGTGTATTTGTCGCAATCCGTCCAATCTATTTTAGTCCATCTTGTTATGGTCCATGTTCCTGTCCCTGCAATGCTACGGACACCTAGTGGCAGACACACACACTGGTAGCGTGAAAACCAAATGGATTGGCAAGTGAGTGTATTTGTTGCAATCAGTCCAATTTGGGACTGCGCCTACCTGATGAGCCACAAGAAGGGCGAAACCGGTCACAGGCTGTCGAGGAGTTTTCGGCAACCTTGTGCGTAGTTTTCTTTGTGAAAATTACTTATTATTCATTGTGCTAGCGCTTCATCACAGAGAGACCCTGTTTTCTGTGCTGAATTTTTCGGGTTTTCACAACACGACAGTTGGTTTCTCGCTCTTGTTCATGTGCGGTTTTTTCCTCAGAACATGGTGGTTCCTTACTTTATGAAGAACAGTTGTTTGCGCTCGTTCCCAAAACACATGCTGAAAGAAGAACCTATTTCGCGCTCCCCTTCACACTTACCTTGTTTACATCGATTTCAGAAAAACAGGTGAAGTAGAGCGTACCAAAGATATGGTCACATTTCAGCGTGACAACAATCGTACAAGGGGGTCAAAGGAAAAACAGTGGTGTTAGTTCTGTGGTGTACAATATTTTGAAACATGCTCTTTGATATGCGAAGCAAACAAGAGCGGAGCCAGTCGGGCAACAATTCAAATAACGAAATGCAGTAGTTCGCAGCGAGTGCCTGTAGAACCTGTCAGAATACCTTTCAAGTCCGACGAGGCCCTCCGACCAACGTCCAAACTCATCACCTCTTCTTGGGTTCCATGAAATCGCAACATGCGATCGCAACGGACAAATAAAGTGAGGTGATTCACAATAAATGAACGGGATTGCGCTGCTTGTTCTCGAAGGTTTTCCAAAAGATGCATCAGTTTGTCACCACTACCCTAAGGAAACGTACAAAGTTTTCCAAAAGACTCCAATGATTTTAGACTGTTCGATCAGTGTAATCAATATAACGCAAAGCATAAAAACGATTTAATAGGGAGCCACTCTTCTAGGTTCATCGCCTTCTATCGTGTTCTCAAACAGCTGGTCATCGATCAGTATGAAATACACTGCAAACATATTCATTTAGCCGTGTCTACAAACAATACATCAAGGCTAACAAATTTTAACAGAGGGAGGATTGCATGACCTTGTCACGCTGTCTAAACGGTCACTAGTACGGTTACTAGTATTCTGACGATATCGTCAGAATGCTAGGTTCTAAGTATGTAAAATTAACAGAATCACTAGTATTCTGACGATATCATCAGAGTGTTAGGTTCTAAGTATGTAAAATTAACAGAATGCGACATAATTTGGTGAATTTCGGGCACCTGCTTCACTCAAAGATTGTTGCCGTTTCAAACCCATGACCTGAGGTTTGGAACATCTCTGTTGGTCTAATTACAGTTGTTCTGGGCTTTGCAGCTCGCGGCCGAAAAAATCAAACCTAGATACGCACCATTCGTATGAATCGACTTCTGACTCCGAGATCCCTTCACTAAAGATCCCCTTTCACAAGATCTTCGCTGAAGCTTTTCATGAATCCTCGTAATTATTGCTCATTTCAGAACATTTTTCATTTCTCCTCTAAACACATGCAAAGGTGACGACGAGGAGGGTTCTCTGGAAACAAAGTAATGCGGAGTAAAACGGAATTTGTTAGTAAACTGCCCCATATGTCAGGGGATTAACAGACTGCCTTGTGTTCACATAACACAATACATAAAAAGCTGCTTGAAACTATTCAACAGTTCACTACCACTTTCCTCCTTGTAGGAACCCACCAGGAAGGGATCGTGCCGTAGGTTTTGTCAACCATTTGTTATGCTTCAACACTAAATTAAACGCAACCGGCGAAGAACACTCTTACCTGAAAATTATTTTGGTACTAATGAGAAACTCTAGTGAAACTTTTGTCTGCTACACCAGGGCACTTTTCCCCTTGGTCATCACGTGAAGACGTCCACCTACTCAGTTGTTCTTGACAGTAACAAACGCAGCTTCGTCTGGTTCAGACAAATGAAGAAGTCGTCCACGTCGCATAATTTGATTGAGGGGGAGTGTAACAATCCAAAATCGTCTGCAAAATCAGGCCTACTTCGTTTCCTCCCACAAAAATCGACACTGTTTGGCATTCTCAGTCAATTTTCACTTGGCGCGAAAATTAGCACCCCATGGAGGACAAATCCCTGGGAGTTGCAGTGAAATCGTATCAGTAAATCATCAAAGTTCGCACGAATATTTCCAGTAGTCCTGACTACCAGTTTGTCTTCAGCAATAAGCAAGTGTGGGTAGAAGGCTCAAAAAAGGTTTGGAATTCCGTTTCCCCAAGTGCGTGACGTTTCCAAGTTTGGCACTAATCAATCTTCGGCCGGAATCGAGAGCAGTCAGCCGAATCAGTAGCGGTTTTTTTGGTGCGCCGTTGTGCCTGTCGACCACAACGCATACAGATGAAATTTCACGTACACCACAAATGCGTAGAACGCAAAGTTGCTGAATAGTTTTCATCACGGCACTATCGTTTCGGGAAGTATTCTCATCGGAATCCAGCTCATGTTCAAAATTGTCGCATTATCAATGAAGGAAGTTTCGATACCCAGCGCGTTCGATAGATCGATTTTTGCCTTTGGTCGCAAGCGTTAGCTAAGCCACAAACTAAAATGAGAATGAAAAGTTGAACAGCACTATCACAATGCTCGGAGTAACTTGGTTTTGACAGGTTTGATTGAAACACACGACTAGATATACCTGAGTGCCTGTACTTTGAAGTTTACGCTTTATGGGGTGGCAGTTCAACCGGACGACTTCCCTGAAGTAACGAAATTAACTAAACGAGTGGATAGATCTTAAACCTGCTGTAGCTATGCTCAACCAAATTTCACATGCACAATGTTGCCCATGCCTGTCACCATCATCATCATCATCATCATCGACAGCATGACTTCAGTTTTCAACACCGATGCTTCGCTGCCGTACAACCATGATTTTTTTGAAAGCCTTATTGTGAAGAAAAGAATAAAGGTGGATGGGGAAAAGACTTGGTGCTAGCTTACTACAATCATTCCGAGTTGCCTACACCTCCAAACACTCATTCAGGCAACATGATTAGAAACTGACAACTAGATCGCCACTGACATCGGTTGGCAGCCATATCTTGCAGCGTCTCCAACCAGGCGCACCGGGGATCACGCGGTCCCCATCCTGGAAGGCGAGTAGCACCGACAGCACCCAAGTGTTTCGTAATCTTTTTCCTACCTCTCTGCCTGGTCAAAAGTTGGCCACCTCTTTGCTTCCGCCACTCTGAATTGGACATGGAAAACAGCACTGTCTTCGGCAAACGATGGTTAGGCATGCGCAATACATGTCCCAACCAACGCAGCTTCTGGTGCCTGTCAAAAATGAGCGAGTTGTATTCACCCAGGTGGTAGATACAATAACGGACGTTGAAGAAAAAACAACCCAGTTGTTTGCACAATATCTATCTGAGTCAGCTACGTTCCCGGGCTAAATGAGAACTTAGAGTTTGAAATCGTTATGCGAGAAAAACCTCACACGTTGATTCAATCTTCTGACGACACACACGTACCCATTCGTGCACACACACACACACAAGGTAGTTCAGTTCTCCTGTCGCAAGCACAAACCGAAAACCAGATGTAGCATACAGCGTCTGCCAGTTTGGTTTCTGTGTAAGTGTTGCTGATGTACAGTCTTGCTTCCCTTCTGCTTTCTCTGTGTTTTTAATCCACAGAAATCGTAGTGGACCCGTAGCTTTGGAGAATCACTGTCCCTTGGTGCTTCCATAGTGTGCACACTACACATATTTGGCGACCACGCCAGGTGGTTACCCCACACATTGGTGGTTCTTCCCAAAAGTCCCTGATTTTACACGTGTGCACACAGACCACAGAGCCAACACGTTGCCTAGTCACACATGGCCAATGCACTTCCAGACAAAACAACCTCTGTACACGCTCACCAGCCTCAAACGCCACACAACTAGCACCGGCCGGTTCACGTAGGCCATGGTGCACCGGAGACGGTGCACCGGGCCGGTGTAACACAAAGTGCCTACCAGTTTGGTTTGTGTGTAAGTTTTGGTGATGCACAACCTTGTTTACTGGGCTTTGGTTTACGGGTTTTCTTGCTGTTTTCCATGCACAGAAATCGCCATGAACACCTAACTTTGGAGAATCACCGTCTCCTGGTGTTTCACCAGCGTGCTTTCTACATAGCTACTCCGCAGCATATCATGAGCTCTTGCAGTGGACCCGGTGGACAGTATGTTCTGTTCGATGGCGTCCCAGCTGGAATTCAGCTGAGTCTGTGGTTAAATGTGGGTGAACTTCGCGAGCAACTTTCAAATAGAACATAGGGTTGACGGGAACTCCAGGATGACGTTCACTTGGGGAGCCCCAGGAAGGATAAAATTCGTCGTCCGTCGTTAGCAACCTTTTGATTGGAGTATTTCGTCTGGAAGGTATTTTGATTGATCGATGGCAATCATTCTTGTTCTATCCAAAGGCCACGGCTTCCATTTCAAGGGCGTCAGGACTCTTGTATTTCCTTTTGAACAAGCTGCGGTAGCAGTTAACAAGAGATATACTGAAAAACCCAGAATAGTGACAGAACTACATACAATAGGTTAGGACTTCCAGGCCTGTTTTCTTCTGATAAGAGGGTTGACTTAATTAAAACTTCCAAGGTAATTGGTGTTCGCAAGAACATGTTGGTTCGTTTTTTGCACACAAACCAAACTTACGGTATTTAACTGAGATCGGATTGAAGCAAGGAGGTGGATTATGTATAACAATCCTCTCTCTTCGGTATGGATCGCCGTCACAAATTTGGGATAGGTCAGCGCTGAACTTATGTTTGAACCGTCTCCGATATGGACTCGTCCAAACTCGGAATTAGGGTTTTAAGTATCCTGAGCTAGACCTGTACAGAAGGTGTTTCACTCGATGTGCTTCGGAATAGTCATTGGTCAGTCCTTCTGTCACGTGAACAGGGATAATAGACCAATAAACGTTTTTACTAACAGCCAGAGGAAAAAGAATTTGGCATAACTTATTTTTTGCGCAGCAATCAAGGTCTAGGACTATGAATAACCAAAATGTGTTTCTGGAAACGGTTCATCCCGCCAGACAATAACCGAGTGGTCTTTTTGGCTTCTAGAATGCGAAATTAGAAATTTCATCGCACCTTGCCGCCGGTTGCTGTTAATGGACGCCAACATATCCGGACTCAGTTTTCTTCTTACGGAAAAGAACGTGAAATCGCCAGTCCGTTTACAAGGCTTTAGAATGTATTGCCGAAAAAAAGAACAATCGTATTTTTAAGGAACACATGAACCGTAAACCCATTGGGGTAAGCCATTAGCCATCATGAGCGCTGTGTTCTTACCTGTTCCCGTGCACCACAAAAACATCACTGTTGGATAACCTCTGCGCTTTACTTTGCCTCTAAAGAACACTAAGAACCTCGTTTGAAACTTTCGCTCACACTACTTGAGAGTGTGAACTATTTGCAAACGCATTCGATGTACAAACTGATACGACAGAGTTTGGCTGAAATTGGGGTATTGTACTTATCCGATGAACTCGTGCAAGCACATTGTTAATGGATCTCTTACGTAAAAGGAATTTTGAACTCAAAAGGTTGAACTTTCAAGCCCATTTGAAATGCTAGCATCAGCATGGTACGTTCCAGTTGAATCAGCCACTTGGTGAATCACCTTTGTTCTTCAGCCACGTCGTTTCACGTACGGGTGAGTGTTTTGGGAACTGAAAAGTCCAAATCCTGTACGCTACTCACGGCGACATTGTTGTTCAGCAATCGATGAAACAAAGAACACGGTAAGAGTAGGACGACAACTAAGACTACAGCAGGCTCTTTGGAGGTCGCAGAAAACAGTCCGCGCTTTCTGTAGCTGTTCAGTCGTATCCGATGAAAAGTGCCCACAGATTTCATGCCGCTATCTATTGCAGCGATGATTTTTATTGACTGTTCAGGTAGCAAACCGTTGGTCGTTGGTCTGCAGCCCAGTCTAAAACCGGATCGATAGCAAGTTATCTGATCAATGGATCAGCTGTGTCTTGGTACCAACACAGTTCTCGCCATCATAGGTTTTCCACCGTGACACCTGTCACGTTCATACTCTCACTCACGGTCGTAGCGCAACAGCCATCTGGTTTTATAGACAGACAGGGTGGTGATCGATGCTGCTCTGGAACAACACAAATCGAAAATTCGTGTATCAATAAGTCGCTTGTGTACGCATCAACCTTCTTGCCTGATGTGATAAACCGTGTAACAAACAAATCAGAAATCAGATCAGAAATAGCTCATTGACCATTGGCTTTTCAGATTAACATTTTAGTGTATTAGTGAACAGCAAAGCCTGATACTGATGTTTCGCAAGTGGGCTATGACAGGTTTCCATAGAAACCAACTCAATTTTTGGTGCATTTCACTTGGGTGCATAGAGAAATTGACCTGAAAATCACACACGGATCTTACCTCCAAACTGGAATTTACAATGTCCTAACCACCTGTAAACTCCTTAGAGTTTACAATGTCCTAACCACCTGTAAACTCCAATGAAGAGAAACGTTTTGTGTGGTCAAGCGGTTAGGTATTGTTTGGTAAAGATCTGGTTCAACTCTAAGCACACAATGTGGTTTAAACAGACCTTTGGGAGCTGCAATCATCCACTTAGGACAAGCAAACTTGCAGTCCAGCCGCTACCCAGCACAAATAGCACTTACTTTCTGTTGAAGAACTTCACAACCCTTTTCGCAAGTTCTGATACTCCCCTGAGGATGTGATGTACACACTTGGTATTCAACCGTGCCTCACCGATGACGCACTTTTCAACAGACCGCATCATAGCCGTTTTCAGAACAAATGGTCTACCAGATGCCTGGATTTTGAAGCTATGGACTGATGTAAACTGCTGACGATTATAAGCGCGTGGACAAAACAACCAGTCGACACAATGAGATTGTTTAATTGATGTAAACCGAAATATCATTCTGGGTTAACTGCACACCGGTTCAGGACACCTACCTTGAGTTGCTGTCCTAACTACGACCAGTGCTCTTATGAGGACAACTCAAATATAGGTCACTCCAATTTCACTTGCCATTATTTCATAAATGAACCAAAACGCTTTCTGCAGCATGCTGTGTTTGGGAAATAACACGCAAATGACCTAAAGTATTCTGTGATCAGGTGAAAGTCGACGGATAGAGATAAGGTCCTGGGAGAAAGGTTAACCAAACCGCAATTCCTAGTATGGAGCTAAATGGCGGATTGCAGAAAACGCGGGAAAAACTGTGGAAGCAAACAGCGGTCTTGTACAAAAGATGAAGTGTGATGTGTCGTGAAGCATTCGTGAAGCAGTGTACGTCCAATAAACTACAGTTTGTGTTACTGAAGATTTTATTCCAGAAACTCCACAGAGTGGTTGGCATTGAATTCATGTTGCATAGTTTGAAGTATACAGACGCCGGCATTTCATCACGCACTTAGTACCCGCCACTCACCTTGTTTTCTCATGAGTTCCGTGTGATCGCACGTCCAATGAGAATCACGAGACCGTCACCGGAAGGGACGACTGAAACCTACGCTACAGCGAGCCAACATCCCGCCCGCCGTTGTTTGGTGTGCGGACGTTGACAGTGCACTGTGCCGGTCAGTGACAGACTTGTGCACCTGATGACGCTACGAACATGAACAAATGAGTTTTGCCGTACAATTTCGAACCCAATTCGTCCTTTTGATATTTGGGATTGTCGAACCTACGCGTCACTCCAAGTTCCGTATCGGGAACCTCAACAGTTGGTAATACGCTGAGTTTTGTGTTGTAAAACCTGTCTATTCTGAGATGTGCAAATGTTTGGTCCCACACGCCGTCAAAAGACACTCCAGTCACTCTTTCTCAACGCTGTGTTAGTAGTAAGCTAATGAACTGGTGCAGCACATTCACTTGCTTAAGAACATCATAAAAAGACGAGAGAATCACCAGGTACTTCTCCCGTCAAAACCAAATCGGTATGCAAATGAGTGTATAAGTCGAAGTTCTGTGCACTTTGTCACATCTTAGCGTGTTTCTGACAGTCTCGGGCAACACGGACCACTTCACCAGGTAAATGTGCGACCATAACACTAAGAAAAACCAACATACATTGTAAAAATTGTGAGATTTTTATGGTCTCATCCAGGTGGTTGTCAGTTTGAACAAAAATCTGCTGTCTGCTTACGCCATACGATCACGACATCAGGTTTGATGTCTGCGGCTGTTTCACTCAAACTTTTACACTGGATTTAAAACATTTATTCCTCATGAGGGCCTTAAATAATACAGTGAAAGGGCTCGGAGCCTGGTGCTTGCAAGCCCTTCGTATTTCCCACCATTATCAAAGCAGACTTCCTGGGATGAGGATTTTACAGCAGGTCAACACTGAACAAAGTTAATGACTTTCGCAATGCACTACTCATAAGGTTGCTATTGGTAATACGCTGAGTTTTGTGTTGTAAAACCTGTCTATTCTGAGATGTGCAAATGTTTGGTCCCACACGCCGTCAAAAGACACTCCAGTCACTCTTTCTCAACGCTGTGTTAGTAGTAAGCTGATGTGACATGAGGTGACGACGTACAGACGGGCATACACACATGTAGATTATCTAAGCCAGTTTTTTTTAGGTTGAAGTGGACGTGCGTGCAAGCAACCAACGGTACCCGAAAATCTCATTCGGCACACTAGACTGTAACTGACTCATCTTTGCGTTTACTAGGACGATCATTGTTGACACTACGTGACTCATTGGACAGCCATTCATGGAGATACCAGATAGGACTGAGTACACTGCACCTCCCTAGCACTTCACAATAACGTGCAAGGTCCAGCTGATCATCGAGTCACTCATCAGTATGCCCCAAATGCTCTCACAACAATTGACTTTTTGCACAATCGGTTTCGCCATTCTTGAGGCTCATCAGATAGGCACAGTCCCCGAGGTTTCGTCAACCTTATGGTCTACTTGAACCCAAATTGCACAAATTTTGACTCATACACTTTTCTGCATAGCAATTTGGTTTTAACGGGAGACCCACCTGGAACCTAGATGAACCTCTCTTTTTTATGATGTTCAGGTGTGATGTTTCAGGTGAGTCTCCCGTCAAAACGGAAATCCTGAGATTACGCCTACCTGATGAGCCCCAAGAAGGGCGGCACCGGTCATGGGCTGTCGAAGAGTTATCAGCGACCTTATGAGTAATGTATTGCGTCTATACAACCTACCGTGATATCTCGAATGTCGTACCAACTGAAACTTGAAATGAACTGGTGCAGCACATTCACTTGCTTAAGAACATCATAAAAAGACGAGAGAATCACCAGGTACTTCTCCCGTCAAAACCAAATCGGTATGCAAATGAGTGTATAAGTCGAAGTTCTGTGCACTTTGTCACATCTTAGCGTGTTTCTGACAGTCTCGGGCAACACGGACCACTTCACCAGGTAAATGTGCGACCATAACACTAAGAAAAACCAACATACATTGTAAAAATTGTGAGATTTTTATGGTCTCATCCAGGTGGTTGTCAGTTTGAACAAAAATCTGCTGTCTGCTTACGCCATACGATCACGACATCAGGTTTGATGTCTGCGGCTGTTTCACTCAAACTTTTACACTGGATTTAAAACATTTATTCCTCATGAGGGCCTTAAATAATACAGTGAAAGGGCTCGGAGCCTGGTGCTTGCAAGCCCTTCGTATTTCCCACCATTATCAAAGCAGACTTCCTGGGATGAGGATTTTACAGCAGGTCAACACTGAACAAAGTTAATGACTTTCGCAATGCACTACTCATAAGGTTGCTAAAAATTCTTCGACAGCCCACGACCGGTTTCGCCCTTCTTGGGGCTCATCAGGTAGGCGCAGTCCCTGAGTTTCCGTCAACCTTATGTTCTACTTGAACCCAAATTGGACTGTTTCGAGAAATACACTAATTTGCAAATCAATTTGGTTTTTGCGAGAGACTCACCTGGAACCCAGCTGGGTTCCATAAGGTTGACGGAAACTCGGAGACTGCGCCTACCTGATGAGCCCCAAGAAAGGCGAAACCGGTCGTGGGTTGTCGAAGAATTTTCAGCAATCTTATGAGTAGTGTAGTACTACGTATATACATGTATCGCGATATCTCGAATATCGTAGCAACTGGAACATGAGGCGGCCTGGTGCAGCACATTCAGTTGCCTGGAAACAGGAAGCATCAAAAACGGGAGATTCAGCCCAGCTTGGTTCCAGGTGAGTCTCGCAAAACCAAATTGATTTGCAAATTAATGACTTTCGTTTTTGTGTTAGGGTGGGTGACCAAGTATTAGGCCGATGAGTAACCTACATGGATTTGGGTCCAGCCTTGGGTCTAGCTCTTCCGGTTCGGTTCACGTGAAGACCCCTCTCGAACTTTGGTCGGGTTGGGATTTCCACCCTGATTTGCTAATGATTCTACTTGCATTGACACCCGCACACAGTCACGTGTCATCTCCGCTTATCTAAGACAGCTTTCCATATGCTCGCCAGTTCCACACCCTCGATTCTGTTCACGCTGTAATGCTTGGTGATTTCCACCGCCTGGGCTATCAGCCGCTGTGGTGTGAATCGTAGTCCCCGTCTTAAAACTTCCACATTGTCTAGATCTATTGCATGTCCCGTGTCTAAGGCACGCACGCCATCGCTGAGTCTTTGACCAGCATTTGGTATCCTATCGCATTCTTTGGTGGTTTGTTTATTCACCTTTATGCTCACCAATTCTGGTGTGTAATTCCCTGGCAACAGAGATTTAGCTTGACTTAGCTGATTGGTTCTCCTTCCGCCTTAAATCTCGACCAACCTCGTAACCTAGTCACTTGGCCTGATGAAACTTTTGTGTCAAAAGCGAAACATTGTCCAGCAATAAATCTACCGATTGTTACCAAACCTTTCCGAAAACGATGACTACTCAATCGGTTCCAAGCGTTTTTCAACTGATTGAAAGTTAATGACTTGTTTGTGGGATGGATGAGCCAACAGACTAGATGAAATTTATCCTGCTGCCCCACTGTGTCCAAGACCGACCCAGTTGCTTTTGGTCTGCTTGCTGCAAAAAGGTCTCAGTAAGAACCTCGAAACAAAAGGTTCTGTAGTGAGGAAGGATGATAAGTGGTAAGGTGAGATCGATTTTGTGTCGGCAAAGACAGCTGCGAAATTCGTCGCCCACATAAAAGGTAATTTATAGCCACAAACTTTCCCTCACTTTATTGGAGGACACCTAAAGGTTCTTCTGGATCAACTTGTTTTGCCCTGTTACATAAGTCGGTGTATTTCGTGTGATTTATCCATAGTGTGGTCTTTAATTTAGAGTAGTGACAACCCCCAAGCAAAAGGTTCCCTGCTATATTTTGACATTCTACTTACACGAGTGGCTGAGGACTCTCTTAAACGCAGTTGCCAAACATACGTTTGAAGGCCACTGTGTGAACCTCCCTTCAACTCCAGTTCGTTGAAGCACATGTGGAACATGTCAAACACCGTTTGCCGAGGCACGACAGATTTATACACGAGATCCACTGTTTGGAACTATTTACAATGACCTTGGAACAAGGCGGATAGATTTCGTTTTTAGTTAGGATGAAAGTTAGAGAGGGAGCTAGACCCAGCAAACGTGACATTGTATCCATAAAAACCGACCTGCATAGGTTTCCTCTGAAGAAAACAACAATAGTAAAGGAAGCCTGAGTCAAGGCACCAAAGCGGGCATAAAAATTGACAGGATCAAGCTGTCTCGACCAGGAGCTCATGGACGTCTAAAGCCCCAGTGAAACGAGACCAACCTGATGCGTAAGCACACTGAAAAAAAGTGATTAACATGTAAACACTGAAAGAGTTAATCTGGTGGAAGAAATTGGCGTATAGGTCACCAAGTATAAACCATATATAATCCCTTCATAAATGGAAAAATACCTGCCGGTGAACTGGGAACTTGTCACATAAGCGGCCAATCTATACCGCATCAATTGATTTGATTGGCATGTTTGAAGGATGAGTGAGTTAAGTTCACTGCTGATCGGCCACTGGTGAGCCAGCTAGTAAGCCGGGGCTGGTGCACAGCAGAGTTTTGTGAGATCCACACTACTGATGAATCTGGACAAAGATGGAAAATTTATCAAGAGCTTCTGGGTGTTTAGGCACAGAGTTACTGCACTTATAGACTGAAAACTTAACTAAAATCGCCTAATCCCTCCAAACCATGCAAATTTAAAATCTCCACGATTGTCTCCTTCGATAAAATTTTATACTTGTGGGGGATCTTTTCCAGATAAGCCCCGCAAAAAAATGCAACCCCGCCACCCAAAAAAAGATTAGAAAAAAGAGGATATGAAATTTGTACTTTCAGTTTTTATTGAAGAGGGTGAAATTGGGACAAGTCATTATTAATTTGCATGAAAAGGTCCGCTTTTCGGTACCTTTGCCTCCAAACGAACTCACACAAGTAGCTGTCCACTAAAGATCGGTGTGTGCCGCATTGGCGTTTATTCTGCATCTTGTAGACGTGCCAAAGAGATTCGATGGTTGGTGTGTGAGCTCCAGTCGTTGGATCCACAAAGTTTTCGGTATGATTAACCGTCTCATGAGTATAACTCATGTCAATTATCGTTTCAATTCCTTGGTATGATGTCGACATATCGGAGATGATGATTGAGCCGGGAGCGATGCAGGCCTAGATTGTGTCCATCAAACTGGCCGCAGTTCGATCTGGCACTGCATACATGAACACCTCTTTAGTTTTCCGGCAGATCCCTCCGAAACTCCACTGCTGGGGGGGAGGACTCGTCCTGCGTGGTTTTTACGGCCAGATATTAGCGTTTCACCGATCTCGACGTGTAGACTTGGGCCGCTGATAACTGTTGAAGTCTGCAAAAGCCGCCAGGCGCAAACTTCGCGAAGAAAGGTCTTCCAGTCAACAGCGATCGTGTGGCTAATAGATAATTCCTTTGAGCATAATATGGTTTTTGCCAAATTTTTGGACCAGCAATAAATGAACAGAATTACTGTCCTAAACTCCATCCTACACCGCTCCAGCCAAGTTCCCTTTCGAAGACCGATTTCTTGCCGACACTTTTGGGCATTACACCTCCACCTGTCAGAAACAGTTGAAAGTGTCATTTGGTGCCCATTGTTGCGTAAACGTTGCTGATGGATCACTCCGTGGCTTTACAAAAAACGTATTGCCGTCTCTTTGTCATGAACGAGAGTTGAAAGCGTCAGAAAGTTCATTTAAGGTTCTACGTCCGAACGAAGAAAATTTTTGCACAAAATGAGCCTAGATGCGGATAAGGAGTCTTGTCTTTTGAGGTGCATCATTGAGAAAAACGAACTGGCTTCTCAAATACAAGCTAAACCTTGTGGCATCATTCAGGGAGACTACCGTTTTTTATCAGTATATCAAAGAGGTCATGATTCTTGCTGTTTGTAATTATGCGGATTCCGCAATCCCGGTTCAGGCTTTATTCTAGTGCGATTCGAAAGCCATGCTACGGGCTACGTGCACATATCAGATCAGGATTTACAGTTTTAATATACTTCTGGCCTTGTCATCACATAAACTAACGTGTTTTATGTCATTTATGCGTGCTTATCGACTGTGTTATTGATCATTCACCGGGACATTAGTTCTACCTAGTCCGACCTAGTCGTAAACTGGTGTCTACCTGCTCCGCACTACACACTGCCCTTAAGCATTGTCAACGGGACTCCGAGCTGGACGCTGTGCCAGTAACACACAGTCTCATATGTTCGCTGAGCTGGGCAATTTGATTGCAGACGTTTCATCACCAATCGAGGTAACATCATCAGTGCGTTGGTAGGAAGCGTGGTGGAGCGTAGCGATGGATTGGTGGTTGTGCGTTGAGTAGTGTTGTGTGTGTGTGTGTGTTAATATGCATGCTATTAGCCGGGATTGACCTTCGGTCACGATTGGTTGTTCGGTCAGTCGGTTCCATTGGTTGTTCTGTTATCCCGTGTCCTGATTGATCGATGACCATATGAATAGTGAGCCTGGCCTCCCGTGCCCTCGTGCCCTGATCGATGCTGGGGTGACCTCTGTCGTTGACCTCTCTGGGTTCCGGCTTGTGACCTCTATAGCAAACAGTCTTATAGTGTTTAGGAAGCGTCCTAACAGCCTACAGTCAATAAGTTAATTGAATAATTTTCTGTTGATGGCACCTATCTGACCACACGGCGAAGTTGCTAGTGGGTGCCGCGTGTGCATCGACCTGGATACTCTGTATCCAATATAAACCCGAGGGGGCTAAACAGATGATGAGCTGGAGGGGACGGTTGTAAAGCCATAAGCATTCCCACCTGGTGCGTACCTGACAACTCAGTTGGGTGCAGCTGAACAGTTGAACCCTATAGTGTATGGAACGTGGCATCTGATGATCGGCATCACTCTGGAGAGTCAGTTTTTTACACACACGCACGCACAATGACAGTTGCTAGCCATCATTCAGCTACATTTGTACAACGATGGTCATTGACAGTCACCTCAGCCTCCGCTCTAGGCCTAATACTCCAGATCGTCCGGAGAAACGGTGCAGGTTTTTACCGATGGATACAAGAAACACGACCGAATAGACTACAGTAATGCCCGTGAGGAACTCACAACGGAACCTCCTGTGTACGCTGCATTATCTTGTAATTTACCGAAGTTAGTTTGTTAGTTCAGTATCTCAGCCGAATTTTTAGCGCACACTATGCGTAGCAGATGTAAGCTGTTAGAGCCGGAAATCTCACCCTCACATTTTTAAGAAAAGGGCTGAGACAGTCGAACAAAAACAGGTCCACAAACGGCCACAGTTCACCGACTGATTCTGAGTGAAAGGAGCGCCAGTTCATTCGTCGAGGCGGATTCTAACTGTGATTGAGATGCTCAGTCACACCGAATTCGTCCCAGTTGTGAAAATTCGTCAGCTGACACCACCTTGCTTAACCCATTCCCTCCGGACTGTCTGTAGCGACTTCCTGAAGTTGGGTCATTTCCAACGAAGGTCATCTTGCACAATCGCGCCACCCAGCTATGCCATCTGCCATAGTTATGGATTTTAGTCTCCTTTCCGAGCCTTCCTCAGTTCGTTACCAGTAGGGGTCATCCATATGAATTGCCTCAAAGCGAATTGGAATGGTGATCATTGCACGTGACTTATTTACAAGATGGAACCAAGCTTCATATCAAGGACCAGTTGGACATGATATAAAACATCAAAGTGAAACCCTCACTCGTCGGAGTACTTGTTTAGTCAAACTTCTGTATACCAAAGAAATTCTCCAGTCAGCTTATTTACTGGGATATGCAGAGCAGCACTGCACGCACTTAGAAGTTCATAACCCTCAATCCCCCAGTTAGTTCAGTGACGTCGCCGTTTTTTACCGTCTGAAGCATCCCAGCGTACAGCCATGGCTGAGTTTGAATGTGAGCCTCAGGCTACTGACAAGTGACTTTAGTTTGTTACCACTACTCCGCCAGTGCTTGAGATTGGTATTTTTGAACTCTGAGTGCTTATTTGTTTATCGGACACCTCGGACGGCAATCCCGCAGATGTACCGGTTGTCACAATCGATTGGCCTGTTTGAACAGGAATTCCCGGTGAAGTGACACTGAATACAAGATGTTGCGATTAATTACGGTTGTTTTCAGTTCCTTGACTGTCTATAAAGAGAATCGCTTTTAACTTGCCCACATTGATTCGCTTCAATTGACGAACATTTATGCACAATAGATTCCACACGTATCAGTTGACGCCAAATCTTCGAGATCCCAGAACAGTCTTCTGCTTGTGTCTGTCATGAATCCAGTAACGTTGCGATAACCATGCATCAAACTACTCTGGGATCTTTGTTTTCTCTTTTGGCGGAATAGCAGCACTCGTGTGAACCAGTTGACAGGCTCCCATGTTGCCCATCCCCGTCGACGCAAATTTCTTCGTGTGCACCGGCCTGCGTACATGTGTTCCGGAAGCGTAATCGAGACCAAAAATCGATTTTGCAAAGAACTTTATCAAGTTCCATTTTAACCGCCTCATATCATCCAAATCACGTGACTGCAGTTACACTAATTTCGATTTCATCGACTATCGATACACCAGCACACTATGTAGGGAAAAGGGAAAGCAAATCACATGAAAAAACAAATTACCAAGCAAAAGCTTGCTCTTGTATCTAAATGTAACTTTGTTCAAAAAAACAACCGTTGCTTCGGCATTTAGCTGTCATGCCACGACTTTCTTTTACATTTTACCGCCTGCACAGACTGGTACGCTTGCAAAGTAACGATGGGTATTGTGAATAGACCCGTCTATGCCTGAAGTTATGAAATACTCACGTCCGATGGCATTCAAACCTAGCTGCTATTTTTGGCAACAATGTCCTGCATGCCAAACTGTCTCGCGATTAGTCGAGTACGCAAATTTCCTCCCGACAGGCTTTATTTCAAACAAGCACAAGTACATTCGGTCAACTGGAAAACACATGGAATCGATCGAGGCTTGACACAAAAGTGTGTCGTATCGTCTGGGGAAGGGTAGACCACTAACGTGTTATGGATACAAACATTAGGCGAAAAATTATCAAACAAGGCTTTCGTTTTTCACGATAGTCGTAGCGGCAAGATAAAGTGAGCCTGGAACCCTGGAAACCCCTGGAAACCCCATCTATCTCCGCTGAAACGAGATAATGGGCTTTGAACTATCCGAATATCTACAAGCTGAAACGTTACCTGTCCTGCTTCTGTTTGTCTTTTATGACCACAATTTTTTTAAAAACTGCAAAACCCAGTTCTTTGCTGTCCACCTTGATCCTTTCAATGGCGCACAGCACTTGCTTTTGAACTTATTCGAGTCCCACATACCGATAACCTTTCATATCAATTTTTCCGTGTCTTCTCTGGCTGGTGAAGCACAAGTGACCGTCACAATTGTAACCAGCTGCACAGGGTGATCGAGTGGAGTCAGTAATGGTCCATCTGGCCAATTCAGCAGCGAAGCTTTTCAAGGTTTCTAAACATCCGGACCCCTATCGAATCTTTGCTAGGACCATCATTGAATACCGGTGAAAGGAAGAAGGCCTTCGCTGCGGAGTTGTCTATTTGAGAACACCAACTTAACAGTTACAGACTACTAAACAGGGGAGCAAAACTCTCATATGCATCTCGTTTACAAAACTGAATATCCACCTCCTTGAACGCGTCTTCCTGAACTTTTCTGGATATTCATTGACTGTTACTCAAATCCAGGCAACTGCTACAAAGAGACTCCGCCAATTCCGTAACAGACCTCACTTTTCAAGAGACGCAAAGCGGATTTACGAGAGACGTACTACTCACATGCCTCATCAGTAGTATCCACCGTTACACCGGTATCGCTCTCGATCATCATAGTGACGAAATCCGACTGGATGGAAAGGTGCACGTTGGCCCCACGGCAAAAATGCCTACGACAACCTAGGGTGGACTGCAATTTAAACCAAACCACTGCCTGGTTTGGCAGAATAGCGAGTAGGTTCAAAAACAGGTGTGTTAGGTAAACTGCAAGATAGGGGCCTGAGCATCAGGTCAAGCCTTCAACCCAGGTACACGTAAGTGGCTGACGGCCAGTGTGCACCTTTTGAAGACCTGTGTGGTCTGTCCTCACGGCGGTCTACGTAAGGTACCAAACGGTGGTGATACACTTCACCGGATGTCTATAGCTCATTTTGTAACTCCCACCAGCGGACCACTTTCAGTATCCGTGACCGGTTGAATCCACCCTTGAAATAGTTGCGTGAAAAAGGGTATTCAGAAGCCTAACGAAATTCCTGTAAACTGTTGGTCTATGGAGAGTAAGAGGTAGATAGAGAGACATGGTGATAATCAGTCCCAACACCAGCTAATTTAGAGTGCTTCGACCTCAGCCAGATGAAGAAAGAACACACCTTGCATTGCCAGACAAGAAGAGGTTTGTCGGTTATTGAAAAGTGAATTGGAGCTCTGTCAACCAAAACAGAGACCGTGAAAGAGCGATTTTATATATTCAGCATGACGTCTCAGCTTGATTCGGTTTACATTAAGATGGTTGCTTTGAAGAGGTCATATTCAACGTGAATAGCACGGAAGTGTTTTCGCCGCATCCATATGAACGTAAGCGCAGCTCCTTGATGCTCATCATGGGTGCTTGGTCATTATTCCCTTTGTTCCATTTAGTACAATTATTATGTAAGAAGGATCTGGCCTTCATTCGTTTTTCAGTAGCACACTCATTTTGGAAAACTTCCTCGTTGGAACGGGGTTTCTCCTCTCCTCTTGGTCAGTTCGTCTCAACAGATCTCTGTATTAAATAGGGGACACGGGGATTCCCCGAGTGAACTTCCCCGAAGGAGCGATCCTTGTTTACAATAGTCTACATGCGGAATGGTTCAGTCCACTTCTATCTCTAGAAAAGATTGCTCAAGAGAATTGCAAACGGTTTCCATTAAGCTATCGACTCATCTGGACGACAAAAACACCAACCAGATGACTCGAGTCAAGGATCACACAGTGCTGGGTTCTGTATTGACAGCTCACCGGATCACGACGTAAGCTAGTTACCGATTTTAGGTCGGAAACTTTCCGAAACTATGGACATAACTGGCTTTCTAGCGAGTACCATGTTAGCGACATCTGGTTAGATAACGGCACCAATTCTTCCCAAGGAGTTATGTTTCACTGAGCATTTCTAGTGTCACATGCGAAATCCACTGGTTTATCTGTGTCAGTGACCTCATTGATACGTTTCCTCTGGACAGTTATCATGTTTCTTCGTGATAAATACGATTCCTGGCGGGAAATATGATTCTGTTTGGATGGTGCAAAAGGCCAACCCCTGTCCTTCTCAAATGACTGCGAATCATGGGAATGGAAAAACGGGACGCGTTGAACATCAACAACAGGTGTGAGAAACAACGTCAGAAACCTATTTGCTATGGGGATTGTGGGAATTGTTTCAAGGAAAACAAAAATCACAACCCTGGATGACAGAAGTGAATGGGATTTAGGTCGGAGTCTTGTGAATCGGAACACTCGGTACTTTGAAAAGATGAAAGTTGTAAACCCCTTCCAGGCCAACCTTTTTATTTTATACACACTGTGTGGAAAACTCTTGCCCCCAAACACAAGCCCCTACAAACTGAGACCTCATTGCGGAAGAGAGCCGAAAAGCAGTCGCAAAAGGTCCGTTTTCCAGTCCATTGTTTCCGAGTACTCTCAGTAGATGTATAATGTCAGATATACTCCAGGTGACCTCTCTTTTTGGATTGCTGCACGCTCAAAGTTGATAGCTAATGCAGTACACCAGCTTGTTTCTATCGGGTTGGCGACTGCTCAGGAAGAAACTGAACGTTTTGTGATGAAAAGATCATTAACTGACTCCAGCCGAACGTTTCTCTGCTGCCTGTGGTTTTCTAAACACAGAAAGCGAAACATTGAATTATCCGGTCCGAATTCAGCATGAATGAGATCACACGGTTTGGTTGTTACCTCTACCGTACTGCTTAGCGTAGTACTTGAAAAAGACAGAACATTCTTGAGTGCCTAAGCAAACATCATTGGAGGTGCAGTAAACCAAACCATGTGGACAAGTGAACACGCACCAACCGGTGCCAGGAACGCTCTACACACAAATCTGAATTGTCAGCATCGTGTTTGGACACACCGGTTGTATTGAGTTTGAAAAAGTTACACTGGCATGTTCTTATTGCTGCTCAGTCATCACCACACGTCAGGCAGCTGTTGGCCTTCGGAACGGGCTTTTGAACTGATGTGGTTTCTGCACACCGATACGTTAAATGGAGTGGCAGGTGTCCTTCCGGGGTGAGAACATAGTGCCTTATGGATCGCTGTCAAGGTGAGGAGTACCAAGTCTGTTTTGATGTTGTGCAACTGAGTGGTAGTCTGGGATAGAAAACTTTATCCCATTCTGTGCTCATAGGATCCCGTGTGTATTTGCTCACTAGGTTTGCCTGTGTATGGGTATCTGATTGTCTTTGGAATGCACGAATTGCCTCCCTAACCCATCGCCCATAATAAACCTCGATAAGATTTTGCGTGTTTCTCGTTTATAATTTTCCAAAGCAGCATCCGTACAGTCGTTTGAAAAGTGTGTTTGTTTAGTCTAGCGTTATCTTGCCCTACATTTTTTTCCATAGATAACGTAGGGTGAACCTTACATCTCTCCCATCTCTGGGTACACGCAGTTCCATCGTTTTTTCCTTGAGATTTCGCCTGAGCAGAGTGCTGTTTATCGACGCTCTGTTTGCCAACAAGTTTCATGCTCATGGGATGACGTGAACGGTAATCCGAATGCCAATCGGAATGAGGCCGTTTTTAATGCACCGATTTACACCAAAGTCTTGCCGGTCATACTGGGATTTCTTCTTCGTGTTTGTTTTCTAAGACTGCCACACTGTGGTGGTCTGTTACACAATCGATTCGATGAAATCCCAACAGGTTGGCGAAACTCTTCTTCAACCGTGAAGCGTGTGTCGTTTGCCCATTCTTTTGGAAGATGCCCGTAAGTTCCCATATTAAGTTGCTTATAAACCTTTTTGTCGCCATCAGGTTTGTTCAGTATTCATTCCACATCGTTCTTACCCGCTTCCTACACATGGATTGTTTGATCTCTTATGAAGGATAATAGAGCTTGGTGTTTTCTGCGAAACCGGGTGGCTTGAAAAGCAAAAAAATCGTTCAGCTGTAGCATCCTTTCGGTGCCCAACTGCCATGCCACTCGAAGGTTGCATGAGGGCTGGGATACTGCCAGGTTGCCCAAGCCTAGACAGGGAAAGTCGAGAGGCAGAGGTCGGGTTCAAACCACGGACCTACCAGTCAGCGAATTCGCCCTCTAACCTCTTCGGCCATCACGTCCAAGGTAAGACTTGCAGAAAACGGTTCACTTTTGCAGCTTAGTTGGAAACATTCCTCATGTGTAGTTGTGAGACAATGTACCCATTCAGTTTCCCACCAGTTGTTATGTGTTTTCTTATGCTGTGGTCACATGACTGGATCTAGTAAGCGCATTCTACCGGATAACATGCGGGATCCAGTCGTGGAATTATACGCCAGAAATGACACGTGTTGACCAAATGCTGGCTCCACGTCCTAAAAAAGGTTCTCAAAAATGCATCCAGGTAGTCTGCAAAAGAAAATATACAAGTATATGCGCCGAACGGGGGTCGGAAAGTGCACGAACTCCATTCACTTGTAATGGCTTAAACTTCAGTCCACCGAATTCGCTGCTGAACGCAAATGATTCAATAGAAAGTCGAAACCAGTCCTCAGTACGTTACCAAGAAATAAGATTAAGGATGCCGGGTTCGCGGTTGCATCTGGTTTTCAGGGACGACAACAAATTGCTTATAAGCCGTGACCATAGAAGATCAACTATGAACTGAAGACCTTGAAAACTCCTAACTTGATAAGGACATTTAATGAAAACACTCAAGGTAAACCGAATGAGTTTAGCAGCGAAGCTAGCCTGAGTAGTTAGGTGGGTAAACACGGCTCTTACTCATTTGGTTGTCCTTCCTCCAAAATCGGTTCGGTTAGTCCTGATGTGTTTTTATATAGAGGGCTTGGTGTAAAACCCCGTTGGGGACTAGTTCTCTTATCGTAGAAAGACTAGGTGTTTCCCAAAACCGGCCGTCACCCTACCCGACAGCACTCCCTTGACAGGAGTCTTTCTAGAGCAGAAAAACAATAAGTCAGTTCTCCAGCATTTCCCTTACTTTGGATTGCTCACTGCAGAAATTTATGGGTTATCAGCTCTAGTCAGCAGAGCCTCATTGGTGAAGAATGTTTTTCATTGAGATTCTTAGGAAACGCCAACTCTTGCTCACGTGTTTTTTCACTGAGTATGCGATAGATAGAGGGCATTCAGCACTCTCAGGCGAAAACGTACCCAGAGAGTTACAGCTTATCATGATATGTTTTCGTTGTCCAAAAGTGATCACTGTGGTTGGCAAGCAACCCCCTGTCTAGCGTGTCAAACAGACACTGTAGACATTCCGGCGGACGACAGATTTCACTCGACAGTGACTACTAAGTGGAGTGGACATCAATGTCATATCCGTTTCTGTCAACAGAATCTGTCAAGCCAGCCGGCATATTGATCGTATCCCCTGTTCTATCAGGACCCGCTTGACGAAATGAAATATGTATTGATTCTTGATGCTGCTGACAAGCCAAGCGATCAAGGCTTCATGCTGGTGAGTTGTGTTCACCCACATGGTTTTGCTGGTGAAGCAACAAATACCATTATCTGATTGAAGTGGAAAATTTCAAAGTCCACTCTAGCGTCATTTTTCCTAAACTAAATGTGGATCTTTAATAAAATAGATTGCAAAATCCGTGGAGGTCGTAATCGTCCGTAGCAGCATATGGGCGTCACGAATGCAGTCGAGAGGGGAGAAATATATACGTGATATATGAGCTAGCAAATCACCCGTGGAGTGACTGCGCTTCAATCCTCCTTCTGACGATTACTCACAAGTGTGTCACTATCAGGAAGGTCCGATTCCTGAAAGCAACCATTGAATGCCCGAAATCTACTGAGACCCTCAGCTCTGCTAGATGTTGAAGAGACAGACAACGCCCCCTCAATATAATGCGTTTCACAGCCTTGTGTCAAATCCAAGCAGCGCGAGTCAGCGTCGATCAAGGTCAGACAACGCCCCCGCAGTATGCAGCGCATCTCAGCCTTGTACCAAGGCCAGACCGCGTGCGTCAGCATTGGACCAAGTTAGACAGTATCCCTCCAATAACTAGCTTGAGACCGATGTATTCTCACACTCGCACGCACTCACGCTCCCGCACTCGCTTGCTTGGAATATAGCTGTTTTGTTCCTTTCTGTGAGTCTTCTCTTTTCCGGCATTAGGCACTGGAGCGGGTCAGCAGTCAGATACAGCAGGTTGGCGAATCAGCAGACATAACAGTTACCTTCATGATATCGCGAGATTCTCTTTGTAAGGAACGATCCAGAAATTCAGGAAATCAGAGATGACAAAGGTAGCCAAGTAACTGCTGGTCTAGAAGTGAGAACTATGCAGGATATCGTAAGACTGGCTGAAACCATGGTCGTCTTAAGAGTTAGGGGAAAGATAACAGGAAAATCAGCGCAAAGGTCAAGGACAAAATCAAACGGGTACCATCCAGTAAGTGGGCTAAGAAATAGTTGGGAAGAGATTGACCAGCGGTCCTCGTGATGACTGGTGGATAGGAAAAGCGCGATCAGGATGCAAGGTAATTCAGTGCAATGAAATAGCGGGAACTGAAAAGAATTCCAACAGAGTGGGCTGTAAAGAGCTCAGACTTATCATGTAAGAGTTTGAATCCACCGGTCAGAGGTAAGTGCACGTGACCTTCAGCTGGCAGCTTTCTTTTAGCCTTAAACTCAACGATTTGCGATGGAAAACTTGGATAACCTATCGGCCTTGTGGGCGCATAAACAAAATGTTTCTTCACGTGTATGAAAGTTTTGGGAAATTTTTCGCTGATAAGTAAAAAGGAAGACTGAACGGGGGTGGAGTGTGTATGTGTAAATTATTCATGGGCTCATCAGGACGGAGGCAAACGTGGTAGCAATGTTCCGGGGAGAAGACTTTTGCAGGGTTCGTGGTAAATTCGGAAAGGTCCTCAAACAATAATTCTGTTGAATTTGCAGGAAACCGAGTAGGAGCTGTAGAGTTGCAAAGACCATATGATAATGGGCCTGAAGGCAGGCTCACACGTGTCCAGAAGAAGGGAGCGAGAGGGGTAGGGAGAAAACATGTGCAATGATGAAACATGGAAAATGACGTGTGGGAAAAAGAGGGCTTCCGTGTTTATCGCCCTTTAAGCTCTAGTGAGAAAAGACACTGGGATAAACTGTTCCTAATAGAATACGACTTCCATTAAGTACACGTCTTTTAGTCAACTGCGAGCCTGAAAAAAAGTGTCGACAGAAAAACGGCCTTACGGGAGAGAATGTAGACTGAGACGCACCATACGCCCAAAGCCACGAACGGCATTCACTGTGGCTCAACGTTTGCATTAACTAAAATTTTTAAAGGCGTCGTACAGCTCGTGTCACCTGAACAAGCTGATGTGGTCGAACATTGGCCAAACAAGCAAACTGAACGCGTCTCCTAGTAATGAATTCGTCAACAGAACAGTATCCTTTTTTGAATAACTCTTGGCAATACAGGTCGATGGTCAAAGGTCCAATCGAAGTCATTTTTAAAGGTAACTTCTCGCTCCAAAGATCTCCTGACAGCGCCTTGTTTGTGGTCACGATGGCTGTCATGGACTACGAGAACGGCTGAGGTAATATTCAAAAACGGGCATCGAAAGCGGTTAGATCAAGCCTTCTTTTTCAGATAAAGGCATCCTTACGAGACATAGTTGTCACCTCCCTCGAAATAAACAGAGATAGGTTACCCTAGCCTAGATACCAACAGAGTAATGTGTCCTATCCACAGACCATTCAGTCAGGCGATCATCGTGTGCCAACGTCCATCCAGCAATCTTCAACTCTGTGATTGAATTCCACCACTCTCACCGCACTTGTTTTATGCTGCCATAAAATGAATTCATGACATGCAATAATTACGCGTGGGACCTGATTAAAACCACAATGATCCAACCAAGGACCAGGATGAGTTGTTCTAATTACAAAAAAACGGACATCATATAACCAGATCATTGCGATGAAACTAGCTTGAATCGAACTGAACAATATTTTTATTTATCAGACCCAGCGATATCGATTTTGGCTATGTCCGTTCTCCGGCTTTTAACTCAAATCCAGCGGTTGCCAGACCACGTGATTCTACTCAAATCGCAAACAGAACTTTATGCAAACGATTGGGACATGTTCTCGGTTTGTGGGTGAGCACAGAAAAAAGACGAAAACACATGTCCCATGCCTTTTCAGGTCATAAAATTAGGATGGCTTTCCGGAGAGAATAGCCCTACAAACAACCAGTGTAAAGAAAAATGTGACCTGTATGGCTGTTTAATCTTTTTGGAACCAACAGGAAGCATGTCCAAGCAGTGTCTATCCCAATGCATTTCAAAACGCTGTCAAGGGTGCTTTTTGGAGACTAAGCTGGACTTGTTCATAGGATTTGATGAGCGGCTGACGCTACTTGTAGCGCAGTTAATCGAAGATACATGCTCTTACAAACTGTTGTTGGTCATTGAAAAAATGACGGTTCAACCGTAGCACCTTTTCGCTGCCTAGCTGTCATACCACCTGGAGAAAGCACAAGGACCGAGATGCTCCCAGGTTTACAAAGCCTAGACAGGAGCAACCGACGGACTTTCTGGCCACGAAATCAAGGATATGTAAAAAAGAGGTGGTGGAATTCTGCCACAGATACTTTTACTTTGTTGTGGCACACCGCACTTGGTTTTATTGACGTTTCAACAGGAAGTTAAAATGTTTAATGCAAATTGCCCTTAGTTTCGAACATTGCAGCATCAGGAACGGAAGCATTTGGCAGGCTTCAAAAATCAACACGACTGAGTGTATGCGTATTACTTTTTCAATGATATGCAGCACAATATACCCTCGCGTTTTGAAGGTTGATATTTTGGGAAAGCTCAAGTGCTCCTCGAACTGGATCTGAGGAGCAAATTTTCCTCAATCATTGAAAATCTGATTGCTCACGTGAAATTGGGGAACTAGCGCGAAATTCTCTACAAAGTGTTAACTCCTATGTGGGAATAACCCGCGACTTATAACTGTGGAACTTGTTGTCAGATGTGATCACTTCATTGTTGGACTGTCAGCCCGAACTCGTCGAAGCCTTCCCTATTGTAACTACATTTCATTTCAGATCAGACTGACCGGAAACGGTGAAATTCGTGCCCAGGTGGAACAGTTTCACCAGTTAGTTAGAACCTGAGAAGAAACTCAGACTTTTACTCAGGAATTTTCTTGTGACACACTAAGCATATGGTTGTTTAACCCATAAGCTGGACAACTTCACATTTCCGAAGTTTTGAATCAAAACGTCTAATAGAATTATTGGTTAAACACTCCCTTCATTAGGCCCACCCGATCCTGACACCGGAGAGTACGATTGCTGTCTCCTCAAAGGCCGGCTGTCCAACTACATTTTGTGAGGAACGACGTAAATCAAAGGAGATTCGTGATGCAGTTTTAATTAGTATAGCGGCTTATCTTCCCTCATATTTCAGAGTTGATGAGTTCACTTCCATCACTGAAGGGCAGCTGAATGTGGCAAGCAAATGAACTTCTTGAACAATGAAGCACACAAGCGTTGCTTATCCCAATATGAAACTCATGTCTGCTTACCAAACTCTCAACGCAACGTTGGTCCATGTAGATCGGTCTAAACCAGGGACTTCTCAGAACACACAAATGGAAAAAAACCTCCGGACTTTTGAGGCCTGATGTACACTAGTCCACGAGCAGTTCAGAATAGCTGGCTAGAGAACAGTCCTTGAAAGATATGTTCGACAGTGCCTACTCACACTAAACAGCGAAACGAAAACATCGTCGAACTTCACCAATACAGGGCGATCCTATCACAAACAACACCGAACACGAAATGACATTCGCACTGAACCGCACGCTTCTAGCTGTTCGATTAAACCCACTGATTGTACTCAGATAAATAGCGCATCAGGCTTCGTCAATTTGTCACATATCATCAATTAAGTCACGTCAACTTCAGCTTGAAAAATACATAGGCATCCAGGACGGGCCGGTGCCTTTCTGGACGGGCAATTTTTCCTGTAATCAAAGATGAGGGATAGAACACATCATCAAACTGTTAGAATGAAAATGCTCGCGACCAAGAGTTACGATGCACAGAAATCAGACAGATTGCCGCCAAACACATTTTTGGAAATCAGATCTGCGTATCTTGCGACTTAATTGCGGTAAGTAGCATCTGACGAGTTGGTCATTCTTACAGAACTAAAGTTGGGTTGACTTGTACTCTGTTTCGTGGATAAATTAAGAAGCTGCTTCGAGCAACGTGCCCCTGATGTTCAAAAATGCCGCCCTTCACAACCTTCGCACATGGTTTGCATTCAAAATGCTCAAGTGTTTGACTGTCCTGTCCATCTTCAACTGTGACAAGTTATTCACTGCAGAGATCTGCTAACAAGGCCTTTATGCATTATTCGGCCAGAAACGTCGTCCTGATTCATACTAGCTATGAAGCAAGGAAGCTGGCGGAGGGAGCTCACTATCCTTCAGAACAATCGAAGCACCCAGAGGTCATGGATTATTATGGTCCCATGAAAATTCCATGGCATGCAACGACTCCTCTTCAACTCGAATTCAACTCAAGCCAGCCGAGAAAGTGACTTTGGAAGGAATAATCACTCCTAACAGAACACCTAGAAACTTCACATACCGCCACAAACTGGTTGGTGCAAACCAGTGAAAAGTATTCCGTTCTTATGCTTAACAGAGGGACTGATAGTCTGCGACACTTTCATTTCGGTGACCGTTAGCCATCATCTTGCGCGCCGGACGTTGCAGCATCCACAATCTCATCAATCTTGTCAAATAACTGGATTGTGGGGCGAAAGATGGGAATTTTTTCCAGGATGGATATGCAACAACCTTCCTCACCGGCTACAAAACCCACTCACGCTTGTGTGTATGGGACCAAAGCGACGATTATTCGGTGTCAGGTGGTTGGAAGGGGACAATATGACCAGTGTTTTTGAAGAGGCCGGTAGACGTCGTAGTTCCAGGAGAAAGCGATGACCCAGTCCCGGTCGTTGCTGGTTTCTTATTTTCTTGAGGTTGTACATGCACTGCTTTCTTTCGTATCGACGAATCCGTGTGGATTTTCCCGAAACAATCACGTTCATAAGTAGCACGTGGTCTAGGTCTAACCTAAGTGTGATCGGTTCGCATTTTGCCACAACTGCTCATGCCACAGAACAAGAATACTTGTTCCAAGTTGCTATACCGCATACTTCCAAACCCGTGACAAGTGGTACGACTCAAGCTTATCGACCTGTTAGGCTATCGGAATCCGGCTACCTAATCACACCTCTGTGTTCAAAAAGAACTTGTCTCACATGAAAGCTATAGATCTTCCAATATGATCACGTGTCGATCAGCCAATGATCTCAAGAAAACAACTAGCGCCCGCCCAGGAACTACCCATGTTTGCGTGTATTCCAGAGACCATGTGGGATGTACGATTCAATGCCTGGACTGATGGGAAAATGCCTTTTCTATAAGCAGTCTACGATATCAGCTCACTGGATTGATACAATTCAGCGGATCAATCCGGCCGAGTACCACCAAATTACTCCAACCTCGTCCGATAAAACGTTGATTTAACATCCGAAGCGGTTGCAGTTCAATTACAGCCAAACGTTTATCATCAAAAATCTCACGTGGAAGCTCATAACGTGTCAAGGCCTACCGGCCTAATGCCGACCGTAATTAGCTCTCCAGTTTTCAGAACCGTTTCGTTGACTAACAACTTTTCTCTTCCCCTCAACCCTTGTATTTGCAAAGTTTGTATACATCGAAATCACCAAACATCAGTGCAATAGTTTATTTCAGCTAAGCTCGTAGAAAACACTGAAAATATTCACAAACGGTCGAAATGTGGATAACCGATCGGGTGCTCTGTGCGACAAGGACGCTGACTTTTCTGAAGCGATTATAGCCCTCTCTCTACACACACGGAAAAAAAACAAAATGGTAGACATGTGTGCTGCCGGCCACGATGGCGTCTCTCATTTTCTGAAGCAACCCCAATTTAGCGCTTGCCACAAAAACGGTCTCCCTTCTATGTTTAGTTCCTACGAGTTAAGCGAATCCAAGGACAACTGTACACAATTGGAGGGTAGAAAAATAATACTGGTCGTTCAGCTCTGATAGCTCTTCGGTTCATGGCTGCGTGCAATTCAAGGGATGAACGACGGCTGAGTTACCGCCAAACTCACGAGTCTAGACAGGAACAGTTGAAAAGCTAGGACCGGGTTCGAACAACGGACCTCCAGGTTACAAGTGAACTTTCAGACAAAAATGTTGAACGCATTGGAATGCCGTGTAAAGAATGCAGATATCTAGGACAGATTTTTAAGTTTAGTCCGTTGTCTAGGATGCTGTTCAGTTCCAGTGTGGTCCCTCGTTATTACGGACTTTTCTCCAATACGAATTATTAGGCGGAATCTGGCTGTCAACAAACTCAGTTCTCACAAGTGACCCAGTATCCATCTCAACCCAGTACCCACTCAACTGTGCACTGAGGATGTCTCTTCGACTGGGGATGAAACGATTGCAAGCCGATTGCCAGATCAACGACCACCTGATCAACCACCAGTATCCATCTTTGTATTTTTCTTGGCACAAATTAAGTTTCCGTGAATGAAATTTATGTCGTTTTGTAGTCACTTACACCCAGAGTTATAAAACCCCCAATCAGTGTGGCGGGATCTCAGGAGAGAAATAGAGCGCGTTTGGAAAAGAGGGGAACCCAAAATTTGTCACAAACACAAGAGTGCATGGACAGCTGGAATCCAGGATGCATGTGATAACTAAATTCGTATATTGCAAAACCCTTATCATACACCTGCACCACACTACTGTGAGGCAGTTAGAGCCCACCATGTTAAAGTTGGACCTTCGCCACCAACCGTCGGTCGCATTTTCTAAACAGACGAAACAATCAAGCAGCTCAACAATGTGTCTCGTCATTATTTTTATTTAAAGGAATTCGCATCAAAGACAAGGAAGGAACTGTAGTCAGCAAACAGTATAATTTTATCGACCATGCGCCCTGTTATAATCTTAGCCAAACACCCTGGTTACAGAGTAAAAAAAAAGAACTCAAGAGAGTACAAAAAAGGTTCACAAATCCGATGTACCACAGAGAAGAAACTAAGCAGTTTGGTCCCGTAGGAACCATGTTTCACAGTTGGCTTATATTAAGGATGCAAGGAAACGAAATATGGAAGATGGGGGAAAGGCGGTCGGCTGTCCGTCACGCTGAAACAACAAGAGAAAAGAAAAAAACTGGCCTGTCATCAAGTTAACTACAAAACAAACAAGATCGAGACAGACAAACAAACGATGAGCGTGGCCAAACTCCGATGCACGGGCACTGAGACCAATGAAGAAATTGCAGCGGAAGACGTTATTTTGTTCCATTGCGGGTGACTTCAATCTTGACTAGTCAGCTTATCATCCAGTGACATTTGCGACTCATTGTTCCTACTGCGCGTAAAACTCAACAAGCCGTGCTTGAAGGATCAGTGCAGCTTAGCCTTATGAGGCTACCTGGTATAGTTGAGAGAAGAAATGCCACAGAAGAATCTGAGTCAACTTTTTCTGTGGTTCTTATTCGCTTATAGCGAGGCAATTATGACACCTGTGTAACCAACACGGAAGGACAAGTTTCATCGCAAGACTAAGTCACGTGGACGAACACCATGATGAAACGGTAGCACAATTCTAGTATGAACACGCAATTTTCCCTCGGGGGCGCACCAACCCAAGTTTTACGGAAAATAAGCCCTCTAGCCGGCTGTGTAACGGGTGGGTTCATCTGACGAGCTTTTACTGAGGGGGCCTGTTATGATTTAAGGTTTAACCTGCTATATATGTTGGGAATGCCGGAACTCCATACCCGATAGCAATGGCCGTAGTGGGTACGAGAAGGATGTTTTTCCGCTTTGAGCGCAACATAGAGAACGGCTCGGAATTCCGCTACGAAGATGTTCACTAGCATTCATTGTCACTACTAATTTCATTCGAGCTCAATTTGATAAGGGTGAAAAGCCTGGAATAGTCAAAGTTTCCAACAGTGTGGTGGAAATAAACCAGATATTCTCACGATTCATGAACTGGAGTGATTTTGCTTTGGGCAATAGATTATCACCAAACAAAGCCCCAGCACAGCTTGTCACGTGATGCGCCTCAGGACATGTTTTTACACATGCAGAAAGAAATCATATCTAGAGCTACGTTCTGCCGTTCAGTTCCACACTTAACGCTATTCAGGGCGTCACATCTCTGATGGAGTTTGCGAAATTTTAGGTGCTGTGAGGCTAATCTCCTGGGGAATATAAAAACCGTAGGATGTTTGATCCTTGCTAGGAAACAGAGATATGCAGTAAAACACCTCAGGAGGAGTCTCTTCCGAAAGGGAACAGCTTGTGTGCAGTGTGATTTCTGGATTTTCCATCGGCTACCGTTAAAATTGTCAGAATCATTCAGAACACCCCAGTGAACAAAATTGGGGCGATTGAACACAGTCTCCCAAGGCCGGAAACTTTCTCTCAAGCGGACGTACTGTTGCAAAGCGGCGACAATGCTTACCGAATACCTCGCTCTTATTCGATCTGACCTGCGAATGTGTGGGTTGATGAATTTTGGCTGCAGATGCCCCGATACAACTGTGGTGAAGGACGCTTACAACCGTTTCAGTCGGGTGTGGTCGGGAGGTTACAGAAGGGATTGGTACCGTGGCCGGTTGAAATACAATGTCTGTGTTTGCGTGCAAAAGTCTTTGGTGGTTGTAACTAATGTGCGAGGCTTACCCCTCGGTTGTCGTCATCGTCATCAGAGATAGCAGTATGATTGTTGGCATTTTGGCATAATTTAAAGGCTTAAAGTGATGAATGAGGGAAGGGCCTTATGCAGGCCTACTGCAAGCATTTTCTGGTGTAGGCACCAGAAAATGCTTGCAGTAGGCCTGTCAAGTATACAGTGTACAATGCCGCGGTCCGACCTGTCCTACTTTACGGATAAGAGACGTGGAGACTGCATGTGGAAGACTTCCAAAGGCTCTCTGTGTTTGACCATCGATGCCTTCGAAGCATTGAGCAGATCTGGTTGGAACGTCAGATCAGTAGTGCCGAGTTGCTCCAGATGGTTTTCAGAAAAGTTCATTTCGTCCTCGATAGATCAGCTGGTCACACTACACCGGTTACTCTAGTTGGGCCATGTACTTCCTATGTCTGAGAACCGTTCGCCTCCCTTCGCTGAGCCTGGTGTCGAATGGAGACATTCCAGAGGCGGTCAGTCCATGACTTGGCAACAAAGCATGAGAGTTAGCCAACTCAGTCGTGTTGGTAACTACCGTCTATCTGGATGAGGACCGCGGGACGAGACAAACCAGCGGTTGATGACCCCGACAGATTTGGCTGTGTCACGAGTCCAATGACAGTCTTGCATCAAAACTGCCACCTTCAGTGCTCTCAGTTCATGCCATACCTAACAAGCAGAAACAGTCGACATCAATGAACCGATTGGGTCCCCGCCGCCAGCACGCCTCACAATCCCTTATTTTCCTTAGCCTCGGTGAAAGAAGCCGTGGCAGCTGGAACCACTGCATTCAGTGCACAGTTATTGAGTTGGAAAACTGAACTGAACTGAACTGAAACATGCATCATAGATGGCGCCTAGAAGTAACACAAAACAGTTGGCTGTTGACTTTTTTAGGAAAGTCCACGTGTGGTGTAGTTTTGCAAACATTCTGAGAAAAACAACACTTTCTATGCGATAAGACGCTGGTCTACTCTATTTTTATACCTCTCAAAGCCGACCTCGTTTTTAGAGTGTTCAAGGATTAATATCGTCAGAAGGGGATTTCCGATAAAAATAAGGACGTAACTTATGTGTTCCAAGTTCACTCATTATTGCAGCAGACGTTGTGCACTGAGGTATGCCTGCAAACCCAGAAGGTGACATCATAAAACTGCAAAGAATTGGGGATTTCGTTAACAGTCATTTTTCGGTGATAATTGCACGTGATGGCGCTTGATGGCCTACAAATTTGAAGTATTTTTGTCGCATTTTACACACTCAGACTATCTATGTCTACAATCAATTAGGTTAGACACAGAATTTGTAATAGTCAATCCCACAGAGTCTACTGATGACAGTTTTTGTTCTGGTCTCTATTCTGCCTGCCTTTTTGAAGCAGCTGCTGTTAGAAGCACCTAGAACCTAGACCGTAAGCTTTCTAGATAAAACAGCTGGATTTCTAGACGTGAAAAACACTAGTCATAAGGTTGCCGAGAACTATTCGACAATCAACGATGGGTTTTGCCCTGCTTGGAGCTTGTAAGGTAAGCGCAGTCCTCGGGTTTCCGTCAACCTTACGTTCTAATTCAACCGAATTGCGCGAGATTCGACTTATACACTCATCTGCACACCGATTCGGTTTTGACGAGAACCTCAATTGGAATTCAGTTGAACCCCTTGTTTACGATGTTCTTCAACTGAATATGCTGTATCAGGCCGCCTTATGTTCCATTTCATACGATATTTGAGATATTGTAATACATTGTATAGAGTTCTCAACAACCTTGTGAGTAGTGTGTTACGTCTACACAACGTATTACGATACCTCGAATATCGCACCAAATAAAACATGAAGCCGCCTGGTGCAGCACATTCAGTTGAAGAGGGACATCATAAACGGGAGATAGCTTCGTTCCATGTGGGTCTCCCGTCAAAACCGAATCGCTATGTAGATCAGTGTATAAGTCGAAAACTGGATGTCTAGTTTTTCGGAACGGAACACACCACCGGTAACACCCGCCAGACAACCAGTTCTGCCCTACTTGGGGCTCATCAGGAAGATGCAACCACCCGGAATCCGCCAAACTAATACTCTAACTAAACATCAAACTGTACGCAACTGGCGAAATGCAGTCGTTTGCAAATTACGTTGGTGTTAAAGTTGAATCTCCCGTTGTTGAACCTAATGTGCAGCAAGTCCAGTTGAAAGTACCATAAACGAAATCTTCGGCCAGGATTCGGTCGGGCTTTTCGTTAACACAAACTTAGGTTGCCAGTGAGTGCATTTTGCCAAGTGTATACTTTTTTTACCCTAACCAGAATACTGTGATAAAAACGGACTGGTTCGCTGCATTTCGGTCCGCTAGCAGCTATTTTCTTTGGCCGAAGCGCGCAGCTGCTTGGCGGATCGCTCCATCGAGCAATTATCATTGACAATCATTTATAGTCGATTCCTATTGTCACTGATTCACTTCCGGTCACATCAGACCATGAAAGTTTTGGAAACGCTACGATGGAGCTGCGGCATTGTTAATGGGCGACTGAGACTGCATAGAAACGCATTGTGTCAGGTTATTCATTGCCCTGAACATTAAACAGTAGTGAATACCGAATCTGTCTCATTTATGCCAGTTTGAAGCACTGCTGTAGTATTGGTCTGGTCAGAACATCGGCTGGTCACGTGCTTCGTATGCCAGCCAACTAACTTCCTTGGAAAGCCCCCTTTCGGACAACGATGCGGGGGGCAGAAACGAACCAAGGGGGTCAGGCAATGACTTGGCAATAATGAATGAACGCAGTTGCCAGCACACTTAGCTGACCTGGTCATTGCCACACATCAATAGTTAGAGACATTGACAGACGCGGACCTGTTGGGTGCTCAATGATGCGCATGTATCCAATCTGTTGCCCTCAATGCATAGCTTCCTCTCTCGATTTCCACCATATAAAGTCTACTGTCACCCTTGGATTCACGCGCGAATTCTATCAGATACTGAATGTGCTGCACCAGGCCGCCTCATGTTTCAGTTGCTACGATATTAGAGATATCACGATACATGTATATACGTAATGCACTACTCATAAGGGTGCTGAAAATTCGTCGACAACCCACGACCGGTTTCGCCCTTCTTGAGGCTCATCAGATATGGGCGCAGTCCCCGAGCTTCCGTCAACCTTATGTTCTACTTGAAACCAAATTGGACTGATTTCGATAAATACACTCATTTGCAAATCAATTTGGTTTTTGCGAGAGACTCACCTGGGACCCAGCTGAAGCTCCCGTTTTTGATGTTTCCAGGCAACTGAACCCGAGTTTCCATCAACCTTATGTTCTACTTGAACCCAAATTGGACTGATTGCGAGAAAACATCACAAACGGGAGATTCAGCTGGGTTCCAGGTGAATCTCTTGCAAAACCAAATTGATTTGCAAATGAATGTATTTATCGAAATCAGTGCAATTTGGTTTCAAGTAGAACATAAGGTTGATGGAAACTCGGGGACTGCGCCTACCTGATGAGCCCCAGGAAGTGTGAAACCGGTCGTGGGTTGTCGACGAATTTTCAGCAACCTTATGAGTAGTGCATTACGTATATACATCTATCAGATACTGTCTTCAGTGCGTAGCTATCCCCCCCTATCCCCAATGGTGAACCATACTGTTACACCTACAATCGGTTTTTTTGTACCTAAAGATGATAACCACGATGCAGCACTGAGATTTATCTAATCTTCATGTGTTTCTTACAAGTATGCCTCTAGTTTACAGGCTAATTTCAATGTAAAACCAACAGGAGTACTTTCCAGGCACCAACAAGCCTGCAAAACACTTTTTTCGACCACTGCAGTCAATTGATCGATTTTAGCAAAATCTTGATCTGAACCAGAAAGCGCATTTAAAGTTGAAATCGTGGTTATAATTCAGCAATCGACTGATCACTGAATGTGGTGACACTTTTCTCTGTGGTCCACCCCAAGAGTCGACTATGCTGGTCCCGTCCCCGGTTCGTCTTCAGATGACGGTCAAATTTAAAAGAGGAAACGGAAATCGTCTCTGCCGAAGGAACACAAGCACAAAACACCAAAACCTGCGAATTTTCCGAAATGACTTACATTCAGCGCATAGCCTGGTCGACCGCGTCCAGGCAACTTTGATGGTACTCTCGCTGAGCATTCAAAAGTTTTTGCAGCGCTTCTTTGTGAGCGTCCTGATCAAAGTTCGTAGCCCCGTAGATGTGCACACAGCAGAGAGAGAGAGGGGGGAAATAAAGATGTCAAACGGGCACTGTGAGACATTCTCAGCACTTGTGAACATAGCGTTTTATACAAACACGTGTCGGAGAAAGGGATCAACAGGTGAACCAGTATTCTGGGGGGATTTTAGGGGGGACATTTAGTCATTCATTGCATTTTTCCTCACCCATTACATTATCTGTTCTGTGGCTCGGAAGGGATTGATGAGTGTACGAAGTGGGGGATTTTCGCACCATTACTGTTAGAGCTGTTCGTGATCCAGAATGAGGTCCCTGCTCCCTGAGTTTGACTGGGGAAACTGAACTATACGGTGGCTAACCGGTGTCAATGACGTTCGTGCTGTCCATTCCTATCCAGATTGTTTGTCTGAGTGCTGGAGTTAAGGAACCCGGAATGCTTGTTGAAGACTAGCTCCAGGTCCTCCCTTCCCATCCCAGTTCTCCCATTATAAGTCTTTATTGAACTAAAATTGACATGGTTGTACGGTAGTGAAGCACCAGTGTCCTACTCTGGTGTTTATGCAACGATCCAGGGTATACGTGGATATATATATATATATATAATGATAGTGTATGTCCAACGAACAGAAAACTCACAAAATCCGAAATACATTTTTCCAACACCCGTTTGGTAGCTTCGCACTGACGATCGAACAGAGTTTGGGCCTCAGAAACTTGTTGTTCGCATGCCTGTTGATTCGGAAAATTGGGTGGAACGATCCAGGTGGAATATCCAGGTAAACAAGAAACAAGAAACCCAGCTGCTTGAGTGAGTCATGCAAAACAGATAAATACCGAATGGGCTGGACTTTGGTGCTTTGGTGTTTTGGAGGTTCCAGTTAGAGAAAATTAGGGACAACAAAAACATGCATGCCAAAAAGATCACGGTCTGAAAGTATCGCAGTATTGTGTAAGAGCCAACGAGTGCGAGAAAACCTCAATATGGTGGCCATTGTTGGTGAGCTTGCTCAAGACGCCTCAGTGGTCACTAATAGGTGAGTTCCCACATTCTTGTGGTTACAACCGTACAGGCCAACAAACTAAAATTCTACAGTGGTCTTGTAATAAAACGAGGGGATGAAAGGATGAAACGAACGAGCATCTGGTTAGCCCCCTTACAGAGCCCAAGCTACTATAGCAATCGCTGCCGACCAAGATAGTTGGTGATCACTGTGCATCGTTTTTCAATGCAACAAGGATTCCAAACCAACAGATTTGATACGTAATCTGTGAATTTATGACGCCCTCATCTGACTTCATTTCAATAACAGTCTACCTGATAAGTGGTCGAATAACCAACCATTTGTCATAGATAAACGGACAAGTTGGAGCCAACCCCAGAACATTTGCTCCTGGGAACAAAAGTCATGCGGACCACGAGGTTGGAAACACCTAACACTAGGTGGTTTTATTGTGTGAGAGAGAGAGAGAGAGACTAGCCTGATAACCTCTCAACGGTGACCAGTTAGGGAGAAAGTTGGTACAACAACCCACAACAATTCACTGCCTGGTATAAGAGACGAGTGGAAACAAGAGTGGTGCAATGCGGAAGCGGAATAGGACTGCTTGGTGTGTTTACCATCACGTTGGCGTTACTATCCTCGCCCTGAAATACAGAGGTTAGAAGGGTTCGGAAGGACAAGTGGTGTTAAACGGGCAAGAAGCAATAAAAAGGAAGGTGTGTCTAGTTAAACAAAACAGACGAAGCGAACTAGAGCCAGATTGGAAAACCTGTTTGCTTCATGCAAACTGCATACTGATGTTCTGCTCAGGAGCCATCTATTGCCTCATGCCGCAGTGCATCGCACACTATATTCCACAGGGATCCGTTCGACCAAGACAAGGTTAACATGTCGTGGTAATGAGTTCCGCAGGATCACCATTTGAGGTGAGTTCTAATCCTAGTCTGGACTCCGAGGAAGGACAAACTGACGACCCTACAGGAACAGGTTACCTGTCATACTGTTATCAGTTATCTTTAAATGCAAACGACCAACATAAATCTTTTGGATTTGCCTAGGAAGGATTTGTTTCAAAGTTACCGACAACCACACCAGAGTGTGCCTGCCTGATTATCTTTAAACACAGACGACGAACCAAAAGTCAACTTCACAAAATGCCTGTAGGGAACAGCATATCGATATCGTCGATATCCACCAAACGGGATCTAGAGAGAGTCTTTAAGCCGGATATTCACTTGAAACTTATTCAAAACGGTTGACACTTTTTCGAATCACACGTTGATGTGAAAATGAGCAAGCGGACGTCAAAAAAGTCACAGCTGTACCGAGGGGAGAAAACAATACGAACGATGTGGGACCAGAGGAAGGACAAAATTTATGGCCATATACCGGTGCACCAAGTGCCCACCTACCTGCTTCTTAGCTGCGTCGTCCTTAGCGCGTTTCAATAGGGTCTTGGCTCTGTCCAAATCCAGACGAAGGTTGTCCAGATTATCTCGCTCTTGCTACACGAAGAATGTGGACAAAAGTAGGATATAAACAGCTGACTCTAGCACGCTCACAACGAACTGATGCATAAGCGAGGGCTTGGTGATAGGTTAGAATCGAAACCGCAGCAAATGACCCCAGTCAGGTTGTGGTAGTTGAGTCTCAGCTACGCAATCCGACAACGCATCCGATACAACAAACGAATCTGTGTCAGCCTCTAGTTCGTGACAGAAAGGTTTGCTAGATATGGAAGACAATGTGCGGAAATGCGATACACCTGGGGCCATCCCCTGATACATCTAGCATTCGCATCGTACACACTGTCCCCTTTTATCGAAGCGCACATCATGTTGGTCCGCGTACTGAGCGAAACGGAAACTTCTGCTGAGTCTATTCTCAAAGATTTTGTGACACTAGCAGTATCACACACGGCTTGATTACAAACATGTTTCACTCTGACCGGGAAGGTGATGCTGGTCCATGCGTGCTAGCACAGAGCGAGACCGTCAGAAATGTTTTGATAAATGCGAACAAACACTACAAGACCAAAGCAGTACAGTCATTACGATGTGATATTACTCATTGTTGACAACCGGCTGCAAACCACGGTTTCCAGGACTCGGATGACGTGACGACAGAGTGAAAACCCATGACCAAACAAGAGTTTCAGTATAGACTCGCCTGATCTCTGTCCACCGATGAGTCGATTGCCAGGTACGGATGACTCCTCTCACACAAACTCACTGTGCGCACTGTAGATCGATGCTGCTTAAAATATGTAGGCACATGCACAGCACGGATGGAGCGAGTTGCCTTCAGGTCAGCACAACAGCTTAGTCGGTAGGCATGTGCGGAACCCAACAGAAGAATAGGTAATTTCCCTGAGGCAGCTAGAGTTCATTCAAAATAACAGTCTTGAAGGATCCAGGTAAAAAAAATAGTGACAAGGTGGCCGAACATCGATAGCGGTGAAACTGAGGTTATTCGGTCATTTCCAAATTATGCTGTGTCCCAAATGTCCGCATAAACAAAGCTTCCACATACCATCTAACATGGACCCACGACTCATTATTTTTCGTTGGAAACGAGCTAATATCGTCTCCTTGAATGTAAGTGGTTTCTAAACAGCGAAAGAGGGGCCGCGATTATGTGTTCATTTAAACTGCGAGAGAATCACATCCTGAAAATCAAACACGTTCTGCAATCAAGCGATTAATCCTGACCATGGTGGCTAAGAGAAACCACTTTTAAACAGTAGGCCACAAAAATATGCGAACTCGATAACACGTCTTCTCAGGAGCCATTTAAATGATTGGTTTACAAACGATTTTTCGTAGATTTTTGCCAGCTTCTTGTTTCAACTTGTGGTTCAATGAGGTTCATCTCAGATGGATGGCGAGAGAATGAGCTTTCCACTGAAGAAACCAATGTAAGTTGGGGATATTTATCGACGATTTCTCCTCGTAGGTTGTAGATAACTCATAATCGTGCATGTCCACCAGCTGAGCTGAACGGAACTGCACCAAAAAGCTGATTCCAACTAAGCGAACTAACTCGACAGTGATCGCACACAAAATGATCTTGGATATTCTGGGTAACCAAACGGGGTTAGGCCAAATAGAGCATACAGGTACTCACAGAAGCGACTCGAACACTGCTTTTCAGGAAGTTTCGAAGCCACTCAAGATAGGAGCATTCGATGCCTTCTTGCATAGTACGAAAAGCCTTCCCGAGGAGGGCTTGAGCTTGGCCGCACTTGATCATGGCGCTAGCTAGATCGAATGAGAAACAGTAGACAGTAATTAGACGGCATAGGTACGCGTACAGACAGGGGGGAGCTTATCGAACGAAAGAAATGACACTTTAACGTTGGAATGCGGCATACAAGGACTGCAGGTGTGTTGATTACACGGAGCTGTCTCGGTAGCCTGAATGCTGCATTGGATTTTAATTCCAAGTTCACCACAGGGGAGAAGCTAACGTGGCTTATACCACACGGGTTTTTACCCTACAGCTAATGAAGCCCAAAGATGCTTTTCGCAGATACAACTGCCTCTCCTAGAGAGAACACTTTCGGCTGGTCTCTTGAATTTTCCTGTTACATACCAGAATAACATCACGTTACCCAGTACCAGCAGAATGTTCATCCTGTTAGAAGTGATTGTATAAAGTAGAGAAGCAATGGAGAAGTTTTGGAACTCGAGGACCCTCGGCCAGCACGCATCCGGCATCTGACACGCTCCAAGGGTGCATTTGGGCACAGACTACAAAAGAAACTTGATGAGAAACTTCATCCGCATTTGTGTCATATCGATGGTTGCCACCATCTACGGTAAACAGCATACAAATCAGTCCTGTACACGGAAGTTAGTTTGTTCATGTTCCCGGACTAACCACTGGGCACATGTGCATAACAAAACAGACAACCTAAGGACTGGATTCACAGTTAGTTCGAAAAGTTACTAATCAATTTTTTTGTTGCCTGATTCCTGATTGACAGGTTATGCGGCAGCGCCACTGTTTGTCACATACCTCACACTATTTACATGTGCATTTGTCTGGTATTGCAACTTGTGTTCCAAGTTGGTGTTATTCACAAAACAAAGTCGGACAAAGGCTTGGCACTGTTCCCGTGGCCTAGCAGAAATGTCCAAGGTGTTTTCATCTAAATGGGCTCCTAAACAATGGGGGAGATATCCACGGTGAATTTCATCGTCTTCACAGACAAGCGGTCTATCTCTGTTGAGGCAGCCAACTGAAGAAAAGGAACGAACTCAGTCACCAACTGGTGCTCTGGCACCCAAGCTTGCCACCATACTTTGGCCAGAGAGTAAGAATGGTCATTCCCAGCCGGGAAGACGATAATAAACAAAGTGACCATTCAACCTGATTCTGAGCCATTTTTCTGCCGGTGCCATTTCCTTATACATAAATTGGACTAAAAGGGTAATGAGTTAAATTCAACTAGCAAAGCAAATATATCGGAGTGGATCCCCCGCACTTGGGTTATTGTCGAATGAGTTCTGGAGACCCAACCCACTGATGAAATATCCGCTGAAGTTCGGTCATAAAGCTTTGTAGTCTTTTTATCGTTCCAAAAAACGGCTGCAAAAACAACCTCACCGTTTGGGCTGCTCTGTCCCATCTCCTTTCCGATGCGAACCAAACTATCGCCAAACTGTTCTTCCACCGGAGTCCTCTCCTTCTTTCGATCCAGTCCCTTCAAAACCATGTCTTCCACTCGGTTGGCTGTTACAGGGAAAACAAAAGCACCGAAATGCAAGTAAGGATATACCGTGTTTCTAGACAATTATTGGGATGGAAGCAACAGAAAAAAGAAGACCTGATCCGAACAAACACTGACTCGTCATATTGTATTTTACAACCACCCTCGCAATATCTTATGCACAGTTTTGAGCAGACGCTCAGAAGTTGAGGTGCCAGTCCTTGATCTTTGTTTTTGTAATCTGGCTTCTAAATTGCTAGGCTCAAGCACCGTTCCGTCCAGCTCCACTGACGTCTTCTAATGAAGTTGCGTTAGTATCACTGTACAGTAAATTTTGGCATGCTCAACTCACTAAGCTTCCATTAAATGCGCCCAAAGTGACCGAACTCCCGGAAAAGTTGTGTGCTGCTTACAAATTCGAAAGAAGTTGTCTCATGTACTGGCAATATCGACTCAGTGAACTCCAAAGTTCCACCCACCGTCCTACTTATCTTATTTCAACAGTTTTTCTCCATCTAGCTCAGTCAGCACCAAAGCACGTGCAACATTTCAGACGAGTGCTCTTCATTGACCAACGGCTGCACTGTCAGAAACAGCCACCCACTTACCGAGAGGTAGTGGTGGTACCGTGGGGACGTTCAGCGTCTAGTATCGGGATAACGGTACATTGATATGATCGGATGATTGACCAAAAACTTCACATCTTTGAAGCTGCCCGACGGACTACATGCGCCATGCATACATCCCCGGACCTAGTGCGTGTTACCGATACTGTGACCAAGTTCACCACCCATTATTAAACCAGCGATCTGCTCAAGCCAACAATGGCAAGGCCACTAATACTCTGCCACTCAAATAAGCATCAGCTATGTAGTTTGGATGAAAACCTACTTTATGAAATATCAGACAGCCTACCATACTACACTTTAGTGCATTAGGAAAACACCATCACCAGTAGTCAAGAGAGTGAACCTTACCGCAGTTTGACGTTTGTACACCTCCACAGCCCATTTGGTTATACTAGGGAGTACATATGTGACATTCACAGGGCCTTTCATACCAGGTTACACAATGGGCAGGGGTCTGACTAGCACAGTTTCCTAGTCATCTAGATTCGGTGTTAGAACTTGTGTGCCGACTTGCTCACTAAAAATTGTAGGATGTTCTAGAGGTCATACGCCAAACACCGCTACCCCGTGTTTAGGCCTCTTAGCTAGACACTTCGGTCGGGGCCCTAATTTTCTCCTGTCTGTCTAATCAGCCTTTAAAGTTTGCATTCTGAAACAGGCCGGACAACAAACTGTTGTTACGTTTATGCTGGACTCGCTTGCTGTTGAAGTGCTTTCTCTCTAGGACGAGGGTTGGGGACCCGAATACGGTTGTTAAACTGACCTTCCCGTTGATTTTCGCTCACCTCCGGTTGCGCAACTCTGATGATTCAGAAGCCACTAAGATAATTTGTTTTTACTCGGTTACGTGGTGTCCCCCACATGCGAGCCAACCTCCAACACCGGTAGACCGTATCGCTATTAGCTATTAGTGGTGTGGGTCAATTACTGGCTCCACTCGCTCTGGAACACCTATGTGGATTCGGACCATGCGCTTGTTTGCTACTGATTCTCACTGCCCCCGTCAGGAGTGCGGAGGACGCACACACCTCACCAGATCACCGAGAAGCTCTTGGACCCCGATGGGGAACAAGCCTACCAATACCAACTACTAAAGTCAATTTCGGTTAGTGGATCTTCTGATGTTGACTCTCACTGGAAGTTACAGTCCACGACCCTGCAAGATGTTAGGTAAGCCGTTTGTGGAACGGCGCAACCAACTAGACCTAAACACTCGCTCTCAAGCTAAAATTACTAAAGGCTCGGACACATGTGATTCCCAGTGTACAGTGCAATACAGTTCAAGCGGTCGTTAGACCTCAGGTGAAAGAAGGCATCTGAGCTCATCAGAAGCTTAGTGTGCACAGAAAGCTGAGAAGGTAGAGGCTTAACAGTCTGGAAATGTGGATACACTATTCCAAATGGTACGCGCAACAGGCCCAAAAAGGCTCCTGGTGAGTAAAAAAAAATTACGGATAACAACGGTCCATGTATCCCTAAAAATAACGTCTGAATCTTTGGGCTGTATCATTTCAAGAACAAAACAACTCGCCTGCTGCAGTTACTCAGTCAGGTTGCTCACGAGCAACGCAGTCCTATAAGGTGAAATTCTGGGTCGGTCCTTGTCCAACTGATTTGCCCCCATATGGGTAAAAAAACCCGTCCAAACTAACTGCGGTGCGTCCGCAGTGGTCTCCATTTTCAAAAAGAGTACCCATGGTGAATGAAGCAATTACAGATAAATTAGCTTGACCTTTTGTAACCGGACACTGTGTCGCTTGTCCTAGGTCGTCTCGGTAAGGCACGTGGAGACGGGACTCAAGAACAGCAAACATGGTTCTGGTCATAAAATGGCATTGGAAATCACATTTTTCCACTCTGCCAAGTGTCAGAACAACGGCATGCTTATGGTGCTTATATAGCTATGGGTAAAACTTTATGCCTCTTGCCCGACCTTGTCATGGTGGTCGGGCTTCTGTGCTGCAGTGATCTTACGGGCTATACTGGCTGAAACTCAGTTCCTAAAGGTTCAACCATGCCAGAAAGTCCAACGGAAGCAGCCCAACGAAGGGCTCCGACTCTTTGTACTGCGATAAATCGTAGTACAGACGATCTAGAGGTAAATTCGTACTTTACGTCGTGATAAGAGTATGAAGGCAGTGAGGCGTTCCCCCCAGGCGACCAGCATGTCCATATTTATGGAAGCAGCGATGCTGCTTTAGATAAGTAAAGGTCGGCCATAAAAGCCGCGCGCTCCGATCGCTCAACGGTTGACGGTGACCGCCAGGGCATTATTCAACACCGCCGAAATAATATTAAAACTAAGTAGTCCAATGCTGCTCAAAAGGAAGCCGCAGTAGCAGTGAGACAGTAATGCCTCACTCCCTACTCCCTCTGGTCAGGCCGCCCCCCTACAGCCAAGTGGGTCAGACTAATGTGTTGTTCGCTCTGGGAATGGTCTCCAAGGAAACTCTAACAACCATTGCCTCACGGTTCAGACTTCTGGGTCACAGGCCGGGGGCATAGCCCCGGACAAAACCCTACATCTAAGCACCTCTTTGTGGGTCAGAATTGAATCAAAGGCTCAAGGTGGGTACCTCAACCAAACCCACTTGTTTAGGCTTGAGCAAAACGGAAGTACCATTCGCTCTTGCAGCTGCTCACTCACCAGCCCACCCCCACCCCCCTCTCCATCCATTAAATGGTGCAGTTCTATCAGTCCATCTTCCAGTCATTTAGCCATTGTTCCGTTTCCAAACCGGCATTCATAAAAATAAACCAAAATAATCTCTTGGTAACCTCGAGAGATCTTATCTATGTTACAGCCTTCAATGTCCGTACTCTCTGCGTCAAATTGGATAATAGGCAGCTCTTAATGAAACCCTATTTCCCTCTGTCTATGTATGTTGTGTCTTCAAAACACGCATGCAAGCCCACACTTCGGTTGTGCATCTCAAGTTGCTTAGGACGAGCTCCAGTGTTCCACATTTCACTTTTGAGGTATTCGGTGATCCTGACGCGATGATCCGTAGTATCTATGGTGTAGAATTTCCGTTCAGCCCCAAGGCTGGCATCGTCTTACCAGACTGAAGCGCAGCAAACAGTCTTGTCTGTACTGGGCGGTTGATTGCTCGATTAAGATCAACTCATGTTGATGAGGTGAACGGTGTTTATTTGCCATGTCAGCATATGCCTCTACATGCGACAGTTCTGAGACTGAAAAGGATGGGTTTCATCGAGAGCTGTCACAACTACATTGGTCAACAAGAAGGCCGTATACAGTAATCTTGGCTGGTGATACGAATGCCCGAGTTGGACGACTAAGTTCGGAAGAAGCACAATTAGGTGGCAGATTTGGAGTCGCTGCTCAGCGTACGAATAATGGGAAGCAACTGCCTCGGTTGTGTGCACATCATCGTTTGTTCCTGGTCAGCACTAACTTCCAGCATGAACATTCACATCAAGTTACTTGGAGGTCACCAACTGCAGGTCAGTCATGGACTCAGTTGGATCATGTGGCTATCAGTTACCGATGGAGAGCCTCAATTAAGAATCGTCGTTCACTCTGAGGTACGCAACTTGACTCTGATCATGCCATTGTGTTGGCCATCATTTCGCTTTCCGTCAGCACCACGAGTGCCGGAGAACAACCCTATTCAAGGCGAGATAGCTCAGTGGTTAGAGCGCAAATTTACTGACCAAAAGGTCCGTGGTTCGAACCCAAACTCTGCCTCTCGACTTCCCCTGTCTGGGCTTGGGCAACCTGACAGTATCCCAGCCCTCGCGCATCCTTCTGGTGGCACGGCAGTCAGGCGCCGAAAGGGTGTTACAGATGAATGATTACCCTTTTAACTTAACTCTATTCATTAACTTTGAAAAGTTTCCGTAGCTCAAGAATATCCAGCTAACCTAGCTAGCAAGCTACTGGAAAAGCACATTCATGCTGATGCCGAGGAGGTTGGATGGAAGCGGGTTAAAGAAGCTATGCTCTCGACTTCAAGAACTGCTTTTCCGGGCCGTCTGACTTGACTAAATGAACACTGTTGTGGAATATAGGTATCTCGGGTGCGCTGATTGATTGTTGGTCTGTTCGCCGAGCTCGGCAGTTGGATTGCAAACGTTTCATCACCAATCGAGGTGACATCATCAGTGCCATCAATGACATCATCAACCCCGCACTGATGATGTCACCTCGATTGGTGATGAAACGTTTGCAATCCAACTGCCGAGCTCGGCGAACAGACCAACAATCAATCAGCGCACCCGAGATACCTATATTCCACAGATATCGGCGAGATCAGCAGATCTTATTGCTGTCAGAAAAGCCATACCGCAACCAGCGACGACGGTGGCGCGCGCACATGCTTCAAACACCGGATAGTCAAAACCTTGAAGGATGACAGAGAGCGCTGGTGGGTTGAGAGAGCTTAGAGAAGAAGGCTTTTGCTGCAGGCAACAGCCGCGCCCTATTTCATCTGCTTCGCTCAGCCGGTCAGAGGACAAATGTGGACTGAGTTCACCACGTCCAGTGGTGCAAGGCAAGGCTACCTCTCTTGCCTTTCTTTCTCAACTTGCTTATTGACGTACTGCTTGAAATTTTACTGCCTGCTGCTGGAATCCAACGGGTCAAAATGCTCCCGGGACGTTTACCCACAAACATTGAGTATGCGGAAAATATTGCTCGCCTTGATTCAGATCCTTCAAAAACGCAAACCAGTTTAAGTAAATTAAATAGTTCTGCCGCACTGTTTGACATGCGCTCCAAACCTGCGAAGTTTAGAGTGCTTCTACAAGACTGGGTGGGAGTAAACCCAAACCTCATGCTTACAGACGAGCCAATCGATATGGTAGATAAATTTGTTTACTTGGGCACTTGTATGAGTTCCGGTGGAGTAGCTAGATATCGGATTACTTCTCAAACGGGGGTGGTCAGGGCAACTATTGTCAACAACCGACATCTACGGCGCCGATGCGATGCCAGTTTGTCTGTTAGGGGAAGAGTTTACAGTGCAGATCCGGTGCTGAAGACAGTAGCAGCTAGAACCAACGTGCCCAGCAAAAAAAAGTTTATAGCTGATAAAATGAATGAATTAATCGATCGATCTATTATTCGGTTGGTTCATTGAGTTGTTGATTAGTGTCCTTGACTTCAGGTTTTTTTTCAAGTCTGTCTGCCGGGTCGTTCTTTACAGCAAGGCTGGTTCAAGATACGCCGCAGAAGTTCTTGGATATCATGCGCTTTCCACATAGATCCACATGCCTATTCACACATTTGCATGCGAGTGCAAGTGTATCCAAACTCTCCGAAAGCTTTTATACATGCAACGGTGTCCGACAAGGATGAGCACTCCTTCCATTTTTGCTTAATTTCGTCACTGATGAGCAAACGGGGCGAAATCTGGAAGGACTCCAAAACCCAGTTGTCCAGATATCTCCAAGAGAGAAACTTAACGATCTGGAGTACACAGGCGACAGTGTTCTCATTTTTTAAGAACAGTAAGAGGTAGAAGCACTATTGGAAGAGCTGACCTAGGTCGTTCAATTCTTCCGCATGTTTTCGCCTCCACAAAAAGCAGTCATTCTATGGGAATGCAAGGAGCAACACTGGAAGTTGTGGTAATCTATACGTTTCTCCAGAGTTGCACCAACGCTGACGATACTGCGACAGACGAAGTTAACCCACGAATATCGATCACCAGAATCGCGTCTGCAAGTTTGCGTCCCTCGAACCCTGGCACCTCTGTGATAGCTACACGGTTGCTTATTTTCAATCTCTACGGACCACAAGCCTCTGGTCTTTGCCGTTGAAAACCAATGCGAACGCTACTACTACCTCCACAAACTTCTACACCTCTCCTCTGTGTTACAGTTTTCCACGGACTTCCGTTTTTATGGTACGGGAAATATGATGGCGCATGCGCTTTGAAGGGTGTCCACCAAAATCGATCCCAGATTTATGGCTACCGCCCAGCTTGATGTTTCATAACTGCTCACAGAAACCCTCCACCTTATGTGATAGATCATCAGCTGCCATATTCAACGAACTTCGTCACCTAAAGTGTCTCCAATGAAGTCCATAGTCTATCATGCCTACCTTTTTCGAGAAATAAATTTTCAACCTTCGCCATGGTATCGCCCATCATTCCATCCACGTCAGATCCAAACCGGTGTTATCTCATTATGTCTGGTCAGGGGTGAAGAAAAATACTCGTAAGCTATCCCATTCCAGTCCACATTTAATCGCTAGCTCAGCGTGACCATCACTGCTATTGATGGGGCGCACTTTCGGTATCCATTCCACACTCAAGTTGGACGGGAAAGTTTTCGGTACTTAGCCAATTTACGGCCAGCTCTGCACTTCCTGAGGACCAGTTCTTCACTGCTCCTGATACTTACTGCTGTGATGCTTCGTTCTCTAAGCATCTCGTAACCCTAGTGTGCCACCTTTTCCCTGACGAAGCTCACCTTTCCAACCCCAAAGTTCTCCTCCCACAAGGCTCGATCAAGTGCGCAGGTTAGGCTTGAAATATGGGCCTTCTGGTCAATATATTGGTGTATTAACCCCAAAGATATGTCTAGCTTAAGAGGAATGGAGTACCTGGCCACAGATATCAGTGCTTCTCGCATGCTGAGTGAGCGCTTTAACAGTTGGGCTAGGACCCCACGAGTCCCCCGAGTCTGTTGCTCTGTTTAGTAAAAAAGATCGATCCAGCCTGAGGCTCACGATACTATTGCTTACCCATTCGAGCATCCACTTTCCCATCCTGGGTGTGGACGCGCTTGTAAATGAAGTCAAGGAGAAAAGGGATACAACCATTTAGTGCCACAACATTTAGTGCTGTGAAAGCTAGCACACTGGGGAAGCACACCTCCCGTTATACGGTTTACAGGTAGGACGGCCAGCGCCTGGCTCGCGGGGTCCCTTTGGTGTAACCAAAGGGTGCCGTGGTACCGTCTCAGTACTTCACAGTCAAAACCCCTGGCACAAGATTTCTCACAACCCCACACTATTCGGACAGTCCGTTATCACCCAGCGATACTCCCACAACCAAGGTATATCCAAATTCTTATTTCGCCACCGACGTTTGACACGAGACTGTGGAAGGCTGTTCAGCCTTGCGTACCCTTCCGGGGGCATAGAGTGTACACCTATTTTTGGTTCCATGGACTAACCTTGCCTACGTTTGCATTAGTTCTAGCGTGCACCCTAGATGCGATTTAAAACTATTGTGTCTTGCCGGTGCTTCGCCAGCTTACCGACCCTCCACGTCCCGCATAGTAAAATATGCATTCGTGCCACGTTCGAATTTCTATTTTTTTTAGATTAGGTTCGCGCAGTGATCACATCTTTGACTGCAGCTGGGTGGATCATTAAGCCAGACCAGAACTACGCGTGCCAAAGTATTAGGCCCCATAACTACTGTAGATAGTAGTGCCGCATCCAGCACCAGGCCGGAAAGTCAATACAGTGAAAAGTATATACTTATATGATCGACCTGAACAGGCAGCAGGACCGCCCATCCAATCCCCGGTTGTCCTTTGGATTCGTTTTTAGTCCTGGCATATCCAGCAGCTAAATACAGGACAGCGGCACTTGTGGTGACTCACTGACTTCTTACTCCGTAGTGTGGACGTACTGTGACTCCAAACTGTTCTTCACTTTCGGCTATTTGTCTATCTGGGTCACCGCCAAATATATTTGCATGTCATTCGATTTCACTTCCATCCTTGTAGCTTGCTCTCCCCGTCGCCTATGTGTTAACCTCCAGCCTTCGACCCCGGTCGTCTGCAATATAATGCTTGGGGTTGCTCACCAACCCACTATATTCTCAATGGTGCGTTCGTTAGCAGGTGCGAACTGACAATCCACATAGCATGTGCCTCACCTAGTCCACGAGATCTGGAACGTACCGATGACACTAGAACCTTGCGATTGAACGTCGAGTTAATGCAACCTAAAAGCATCGTCAACTCGCTCTGCATAATGCGGGGAAGTCCATCAAGTTCCGTGCCTCTGCAGAGGCATTGTGAACTAACAACAGTGGAGAAAATCATGCAGACTGTTGCAGAAAATTTGACTTACCGATATTAGGCTGTATTACTGCCTCTACCAAGGCAATGAGACTTTGAGTCCATGCTTGGCGCATTTCACATTGCTTAATAAGGTCTTCCAGGTGAGGATCCAAGGGTGTCTTTTCAGTTGTTTTGAATACTTCTTCAGTTTTCTAGCAACCCTTAACCTGGAGTATGAATCCATTACCTGTAAAGTCCTGTTTAAAAAACTAGAAGCATTCTGTTTGAATTGCTTGAACCCGTCATCCATCGCGACGCGAAAAATCACTGAATGGATCAAAAATGTGCGCCTGTTCGCAACCCCAAATGGTTTAAATAAACAAGAGAAGTCCTAACTACACATAGGACCATCCAAACGAAATCAGGTGCCAATTAGTGAATAGGTCTTTACTGTCAAGACGCCTTTCAGGTTCTTCTACCAGAAACTCTCAGATCATCGGCTAGTACCAGATACAACAACCTTTGACGTTAATCCAGTCGCCGGGACGCTGAGCCCTAGGCGCATACCCAAAATTTCTCTGAAACCATAGGTCGGAGGAGGGATACTCTAGCATAAAGTTTCAGCATTTGACGGTATTTATTCGGTCCCTTAAGATCTCCCGACGCGGCCTCAGTTTTATTGGAAGCTGTTTAAACGTACTCCAGTTCTACCATGGGCTCGGAATTCATATTTTAATGGCCTCCAGTGGTTTCGCGTGATTTCTCTGGGATGGCGGTGAGAAAGTTGTGGAAGATCCTCGGAAGATCTTCACGTGTATTCTTTTGTGTTACGTTTGGAAATAATTGCGCCCTCTTTGTCGCCGCAAACTTAGAATTGAGCAACCTTTCACGACCTGTGTGAAAAAATCCATCGTTTTATTCACGGATTCACGGATTGATACACAGGATCGAGGCTTTCGCCCAAGTTTCCCGGGTCGGTTTTGTTCTTGTCGTTCAGCAGCTGTCGTTCACCTGAAAGTGGCACAAGTGGCAGGTGTCCTGCCAAACCAAGCAAAGGATTTAGTCTCAGCTAGTAAGTTGTTCGTTTTTTATTAGGGTCAGTACCCGCATATCGGGCGCAAAGCTATAACGAACCATCGATAGTGACGTTGGGAGAACTAGCGTGTTTATGGGCAGACCAAGCAGACAGCACAGTAAGGTGGCCAGTGCTTTCAAGTCCTGACCCAAATTAAGCGGATTTCAGCGATCTTGTGGGTGCACGTAACACCATCATCCGGTAAATAGTAAGGATGTGGTGAACTACGGGTGTCAGCCTGGGTATGTAGCCGCGGTACCGTCATCGCAACGCCGCACTTGGGTCCGTGAACAACCCCTATATGAACACTTTGGTTGAGTCGTTTAGGGTAGGCATTACATTCTGGATTCGCCAAGGAATTGTGATATGGATGGATGGATGGATGGATCATGGATATGGATGGATGGATGGATCAAGCATATTCTTGGGTCCATCGAGGGCGCAAGGAGGTTCATTGCCGTCATTTAGACGAGGCAATAAGGCAGCCGTGTCTACATTGTGGATTCGAAATTAGAAAAGTTTCAGAAAGTTTGCTAGGAAGCACACCCATCTGAGTTAGACTGCAGCCCGAAATAATAAGCAGCCAAACGTAGTCACAATTCCTAACTAACTGATGTCTTCTGGACCCGGTTTCCAAATGTCTGGCGAAAACCATGTCGATATGGAGCATGCAGACATTGTCCTCATCTTCGAAGAGAGGGAAGAGGTGCGGGTGTTTTTGAATAAAATGACCAAAGTCATCCCGTCCTTTGGTATGTACTGTGCACCAACGAAGTGTAAAGTAATATTAATAATAATGCTGATTCACGTCTGGTGGCTGGCATATCGTCATGCGTGATCATAGGATTACATTCAGAATAAAGCAGGAGTTTGTTCGTAGTTGCAGGTAACGGAGGGCCGAGAGGGTACATTCAAGAGTAGGAAGGGAGTAGTTGGGGGTGTTCTATCAAACTGGATATGGCAGTGCCGTGCCATCAGTGCACTGACGTACTTCGGCTTCTGGACAGACCCGCAACGGGCGTCATGTTTGAGGTGTTTGGACTGAGATGTGCAATTCTGTGAGCAGCGGGGTTTTTGAGTCAACCAAGGAAGTTTACAGAGGTAGGACGAATCCAATGTAAGGTTTCAGGTATTTTTCTGGTCAGTTTGGGGATCTCCGGGGGTGTAAATCACTGACCAGGTGGAGTAGATAACAGCAAACAGGGCGTCCAAATCGAGTATTGCCGAAGTTCGAGGCTTGAGAATACGAGGGAATGGGATGAGGTCGGTAAAGCCCGGTGAGTTTGAGGAGATATCTGGTAGTGCAATAATACGGAGAAAAAACTGAACTTGTGCCACAATTAGGGTGGTGACAATAAGTGACTAAATGGGACAGGGTAGGGGTAGATTTGTACTTATTAGATCAAGCACGGGTTGAGTTTGCTAACAAATGTTATTATAGTACAAGAGATCTAGAGCAAACCGGTATACGCACGCAGAGAGGTGGTGTGGTTAGGGAAATGACGAGAATAGGACCTCCGAGATGATGGGCTAGTTTATCTGGAATTTACTACGTGAGTTGGACAGAACCATAATCCAGGAGAGAAAGTGAAAGTAAAAGAAATGGTCGCCAGTCCCTGAAGCGCTGCTCCTGAACATGCAGTCACTGAACACGCCACTTACAGTCCAAGGAGAGGCATAAGAATTTGTGAAGCGTTAGATGTACATTTGAAGTTGAATTAGTTGTGATTGTAGTGTAACAGCTGAGGTCTATACCACTTGATCTTACGACTGACAAATATACACCCCCCTTTAACTTCCACTTCGCTGCGCCCAATAATGCATATGGTTGCCGAATTTCGCTATTGGATAATCGATTCACACACGGCTCCCTCATTATCACCAATGGGACCAATTGAGCAAGCAGTGAGTTTACCTTTATAACAGCGAAACTCCAGCCTCAGCGTGGACACCGATTTGGAGTTGTGGACAAAGTAAATTTATTAAACACTTGGTGAGTTAGCCACCACAACTTTGTTTAATTATGCGTTTTAAATGATATCGCGGAAGATGCGTACGAGTCATAATTGGTGATACAGTTTCCCTTCAGAAACCCTGTCGAGTAAAAGCGGCTTCCTGAAACTGAGAAATGGATTGACCACACATCACGTTTGTACCGATAAAAGACCAATGAATATAAACATGATTTGTTAAAAGAGGTTGTGTATGTTTCAGGGAAGATGGACGACATGTATGGAAATGAAGGACTGCCGTTGGTCTCTGGATTGGTCCATTATGTATAGCTGGGTAATTAGTCAGTTACGAACATGTGTACGGGCCCCTCAGTTACTATAAATAGCCATGGCAGGCGACATCAATAACGGTTGAGTTTGACGAGCCGTCGTTGGCCACTGGGTTAGGCTACTGAGCTTCGTTGAGGCCTCATATTCGGCGTTGCACATAGACACAGGCCCATACATTAAGATAAACAGGCAAAGTAGGCGAAATCGACTGCAGTTATGAGTATGACGGACCTATATTGGCCGTTAGGTTATTATATCACCCATAGTTGAGGCCTCATTTTTATCGACCCGCACAGATACCGGCCTGTTGTAAGCAGCAGATGTAAGCGACAGGGCAAACAGTTACGGGTATGATTGGCCGTCCTTGACCGTTAGATTTGGATAGCATTATTGAGGTCCAATAATCGGTGTCGCATATAGGCACTGGCCTAGCGGTTACAAAAAGAAGCCAAAGTAGGCGATATCGCGTACAATTATGAGTGTGGCACCCGTCATTCGCCGTCAGATTAGGTTTGTGTGCATAGCTGAGGCCTCGTATCCATCGGTTCGCATAAATACTGGCCCGGAGTTTATCTTAAGTGGCAGAGCTAAGCGACAACGCGCAAGCTATGAGTATGACGGATTAGTTTACGGCGCATACTCAGTGCTTCATAATCAACGCCGCACATGGACACGAGCCTAGCGGGTACGGTAGGTATCCAAGTTAGGCGACGTCGCATACAGTTATGAGTAAGACAGGCCGCCAGATTGGGCTGCCACGCATAGTTGGGGCCTTATTTCTACCTGCCCGCATAGATACTGATCTGATGTTTACTATAGATAGCAAAGATAAGCGACATCACGTACAGTTATGACTATGGAAGGCCGTCGTTGGTCATTGGGTTAAACCGCCGTGTATAGGTGAGGCCTGATAGTCAGCATCACACAGACGCGGGCCTAACCGTTACGATAAGTAGCCAAGGAAGGCGATATTGAATACAGTTATGTGTGACGGGCCGTCGTTGGCCGCTGGAATAGGTTATGGGGTAAAGGCGAGGCCCCATAATCAGCGTCCAACATAGACGCTGGTCTAGCAGTTACGATAGGTAATCGAGGTGATTGACAACGGCCACCGTTATCACGATGACCGCTTCATGACGAATTCCATCTATGGTGGGTCATATTCTCAATAGGAATGATACCATTGTGTTGGCAATTTCCCTCAGTTACCTCCTGACGTTGTATCGTCCACATATTAGTTATTCATATCTGGGAAATGGAATCATCCACAGAGATGGCCATCGCATCTCCATTGCGCAATTTATGGTGTCGTCTGAGAGAGTTGTACTTAATGGCAGCTAAGCTCCATGGTAAAATGTATTGTGACGAAGCTCACTGAGCAAAATTTGTTTATTTGTTAACTCTGGGGAGTATAAAGCAAATAAGCGTCAGTGACAGATTTTCCTGGGTGGAATTTGCGTTGTAAATTTTGTAGACGTTAGTTCATTCCTAAAGAACACCGAAGCGCGCCACCGATTTCGTGTTTTATCTCTCGTAAACCGGTAACAAAATGCGAATCAGTGATAGTCCATGACCTCGAAATTTCGCTCACTTAAAAAAATGCCATTAGCAAAACACCACCGGCATGTAAAAATGTATTAGACTAACTCCCCGTAAAAGTCACAACCGCGGAAACCCTATAGTTTCGACGAAAATAATTTGGGTGTGCTTCTAGTGAGCAGCCGCCGGGACGGGGTAACGAAGGTAATTTCACCGGAGACTAGCCTTTTATGCACCAAGAATTTGATTGTTTTTTAGCCTGGTCAGCATGTGTTAAACGTCACCAAACGCCAGGCCGGAGGGTGTCTCGTGTAAGCTACCAGGTGAAAACAGGATCCCACCTAGATAGGGTTGTACGCAATTTATTCGCATCTGGTCGTCGCTCCGTTTTCGTCACAACCCATCACTTCCAGTTGCAGCCAAATTGAAATAACCCGACAACAAGATATCCAACCATTGCCATAAACAAATTCACGTGATATGTTCGCCAAAATGATTGTGTTATCTTGCCACTAGTCTCGCAAAGTTACCCAGTAGAGTATGCGTCCTTAGCGCGTGCCACAGCGGTCAGTCTTTTTTCAACCTTTTGATAATGCTACTCTCAGCTTGCTTCATCATTCAAAAACCAGAGAGTACGGCGTTCTTCGCTTTTTCCAATGTGTTGGCGTACTTATAAACTTACGTAAGCCCGCAAATATCCTGTGTAACCTTATAAGCCCCTACGTATATTGTAGGCTCATGAATTGTTTACGGCAAACATCAGTCATAGATGGTTGAACGCAAGTTCTGGTCGGAAAATGCTTGCACAGGCTGATAGCCTGTTAGTAATCGTAGTCACTGAAAACACGCAGAGGAGCGATTTCTGTAATTTATACCTTCTTAGGTGCTGAATTGTATGCATGGGCAAGCAACGTAAGCCATGGTTGTAACAGGTGCAGTTTGCGCTCCTGTGACTGGCGAATGCGAGTGCTGGTGGTGAATGATGAGTTATCTATTGCTTGATGTCTATATTTGAAATATTTTCAAGAAGCCGCAATTCGAGTAAAAGGCATGTTGGTTTGTGGTGCCAAAATGAGTGACCAGATGGCGATCGAAAATGCTGGAACGTCACCAAGAGACTGGAACTTACCGTGGTGTAGCGGTTTTTGTACCTCGGCGACCCGCTGAGCTCTATTGAGTTAGTCCCTGCAAAACTCACTCTCATACCACGTTGGTCAAGGGGTAGCGGTCTGACGAACACAGCCTCGTGGCCTCCAGGTTGAGGGTTGGAACATGTGTGGCGACGTGCTCCGTAAAATTGGTAATGTACTTGCATTTCCAGCCCAACACCGCCGCCTTGGGGTTAGGCTTTTTAGCCAAAGGCTTTGGTGGAGGACCCTGATCGTCCTCCTGCCTAGGTATGGTTGCCCTGGCAGTATCCCAGTTCCCGGCTAACTATACTCTCATGCCACATCGGCCGTCACGGGGTGCCATCAGCCGGGTCGCCTTACTTGCTGCATACAACAAGGCGGGTAAGCGAAAACATGCTAATACTGATGCTTTCCTTACAATTTCATGTCGTCCTTCTTCCACCCCCTCCATCCCGGCCTACCCCCATTTGAATACTTCCTCCGCAGGTCTTAGCAGTAGGGTTGATCGCTTTGCCCGCCCTGCATCACACCCAACTGCAGCTTCTGGACGTCCGAGTTCAGTAACAACCCTAAACACAAACAAGTGTGCTTTTAAACCCCGAAAGCCTGTCTACTTAGCCGCCTTCAATGTTCGTACACTTTAGCAAGCAAGACAGCAGATGGCTCTTGCTCGTACGCCGGATTCCGTTTGCATTGCTGTATGTTGTCTGTCAGAAACAAGGATGCAGGACGCGAGTACTGTGATCGAACTGACTGCCCCCTCACTATCTTCCTGGTTCTGGCTTCGCACATCTGGTGATGCAGAGGCCATTGCAGCTGAATATGTTGGAGTAGGTATTGTATCGAGCAACCGAGCGGAAGCGCCTCTACTTGATTGGATACCCATTGATAGTCGTCTCTGCGCGGTTCGTTTGGCAACGTCTGTGAGAAAATCTAGAGGAGGTGAGATCCACCGCATCCTGATTATTGTGTCTGCTTACGCCCCAATTGACTGTAGCTCTGAATCTGTCGAAGAATTTTTATGACGCTTTAGGTGCCCTTCTACAGCGGGTTGCTGACGACATGAATGCCCACGTAGGCAGATTGAGCCCTGCTGAGGCTCCATTGGGTGGTCGTCCTGGATTGGACACGAGGCGCACAGGCAGAGTGGATCGCTTATTTCAGATGTGTGCTTACTACGGACTGTTCCTCTGCGGTACGATGTTCCGGAACAGGGGAAAGCGCTTGACAAAGTTGTGTCCATCAACAACTCAGTACCGAACCCAAATAGGCCACATCGCCGTCATTTATCGGTGGCGAGAGTCGATCATTGCCTGCCGTTCCTTCTGGAACACCAGCGTGGACTCCGATCATGCACTTGTATGCTATTTTTCATCGCGCTTTTCAGGTGTGCGTAAAACGCCTGCCGGGCGGTATGATGTCGGATATAATCGGTCACTGGGAAAAGATATCCAAAGCGCTACTCAAAGTCGGAACGTCTGCGGCACAACTAAGCCAAACTCATCCAAACACTGGATCTCTGATAAGACCGCGTCTTTGCTGGAGACCCGGCGACAGATTCCTCCTGGCCGCAAACACAACTCCACGTGACGCATCGTCCAATGTCTTGTGAATCCGAGCGTCCAGGCAGAGCGAGAAGCTTGGTGGACCCGAAAGGCCGAAGAAATGGAAGATACAAAGAATGCTGGGAACGCCCTCAAGCTGTTCCGCTTGATTTTTTCGACTGTCCCTCGGAAACTCCTTGTCAGCGGAATAATCACGGACCAAAACGATTCCCTTATATGCAGCAAAGCAGAAGGTTTGGACCGCTGGGCACAGTAATTTGAGTAGCAATTCAGCTGGCCGGATGCTACCTCCAATCTAGAATCTTGACCTTCAACAGAAAGGTGGACCGTAAATATGGAGCCGCCTTCGGTCTCAGAAGTGTCCAAGTGTATCTCCCTACTCAAGCGCCGTCACGCTGCTGGTCCTGACAACTTTTCACCTGCTCTTTTCAAAATGGTGTTGGGCTCCTCAGCCAGTGAGCGTGTAGACTATTTGGGTCTATCTGGGAGAAAGAGACCGTCCCAGAATTGGTAATCGGGGTGAATCGGTAATATTGCCCAGTTGCAAAAAGGGTACTCGCAGTGAAGGTAGTAACCAAAGTGGTGTCTATTTGGCTCCTGTTGTGACAAGGCTTCTGGCGTCACTGATTTTTCGTCGTCTTACGATGGCATTTGAAACCTTGACACGCGAGAATCCAGCGGGATTTCGACCTGGTAGAGGCTGCGTTGACCACATCTTTACACTCCGTCGGGTGTTAGACCAATGCCACATGTACAGACGACCCACAACCTTCGTGTTCCTCGACTTCAAGGATGCGTGTTTGATTCTGCCGGTCGGTCAGTGCTGTTAAATATACTTGCTCAACACGGTATGCCCCAGAAGTTTGTAAACATAATCCGATCCGTATATTCACATATTTCTGAGCGGGCGAGAGTGTATGGCGAGCTCTCCAAAAGACTCCCTATATAAAAAGTGGTGTTAGACAAGGATGTCCACTCCCTCCATTCCTGTTCAACTTCCTCACTGATAAAATATTGTGGCGAACTTTGGACGGTCTTCAAAACCCCGGCGTTCAAATCGTTGCTGGTGAGAGTCTTGTCGATCTGGAGTACGCAGATGACATTGCCCTCATCTTTGAAGACCAAAGCGAAGCACAAGCCCAGTTAAATACACTGACTACCATCATACAATCTTCTGGCATGCGCCTTGCAACTTTAAATTGCAAAGTCGTGCGTCAGGACGCGCAGTTTGCCAACAGATCCCTTACAATGACGGAAATGGGTCTGATAAAGTCAGTGCAAGAATCTCAAAGGCGTCATCTTTGGCGTCAAAAAGGCATCTCACTAGATCTCAAGCGTCTCATGTACCGCGCTACAGTAAGGGCTGTATCGTTGTATGGACGTGAGACATGGCCTTTCCGGAGAGATGTGGAGCGTCTTGAGGTTTTCGACCACCGATGCCTCAGAAGCGTGGCTGGTTGTGAGTGGCGTTAACCTGTTAGTAACGAGGTGTTTAGAAAACGGGTATTTGGTTGTGCTGCAGGTGCTTCAATCCGCGAAAACCTCCAGCACGACCGACTACGGTGGCTCGGTCATGTGCTACGCATGCCGAGACACCGTCTACCGAGACGAGTGATGTCCTCCATGCCTCCTTCAGAATGGCACAAACCGCGAGGTGGACAACGCATGACTTGGCAGAAGGGCATGAAAGAGATCACGACGAGTTTGTGTGTTGTTGTTGTTGTGCGCTTTCCAGAGTGAGGTCCCCGTGACCCCAGTTGTGCCTGCTCGAGACTTTGCAAGAAATGGCGGCCAATCAATTCAGTGGCATTAGTGCTGTCAGTTTCTTCCCAGATCGTCTGATTGAGCGGTTGGAGATGTAAACACCTCAGAACGCTTGATATGGGCCCAGACTAGGTCATTTCCCTCGTTCACTCTTTTCCTCTTCACTTCACTCTGTGTCTTTAAATATAATTAGACGAACCTTACGGTTGTACGGCAATGAAGCATCGGTGTCAACACTGATGGTTCTGCCCTTGAGGATGATGATGATGCTCACTGATGGGCGTGTCAGTTGGCATAGACCAGGCTGTTTTCAGTAGCAAAAGCCTTCATCGTCTCCTGATCTTTTTACGATCAGGAAAGCTCTCCATCGTTCCGAAATCACTTCACTTTTCGGCGATTGATGTATTCGTGTGTGCTATCTTATTTTTCCCGTTAGTATGGATTTCCCGATGGCAAACAGGACTAGCGGTCTCGACGACATCAAGTTACTGTTTTATCGTACTAGAGAAGTCAGGCATACATCGCTGAACACCACTATCAGAACTCCTTTAATCCATTTGCTCACTACCATACATTGTTGGTTTACTGTACACTACTTCAGCTTGCTCATGTGGGTACTGCTCATGGGTACTACTGAGCTAGCGTTCCCATCAAAACAAGCAACAAAGATGAACAAGGAGTAGTGACGCTCAAAACCAGGTTAAAACACGTGTACAGCATGTCATGTATAAAGTGTGCGCGGTGACAACATTCCGGAAATCCTGACGCCTGGATGCGGCTTGAGCAACTGTCAGTCGACGCGGTGACAACATTCCGGAAATCCTGACACCTGGATGCGGCTTGAGCAACTGTCAGTCGGTCGACACTGGTTCACGACTGGAAGTCGGGTACAGGGTTTCGACCAAGCAGAGTTCTCCTTGATACCGGGCCGGCAAGAGGCCTGAAATTTTTGGCTAGTTGTGTGCCAGGTAAGCATCCTGGAGCGGCTGATGCGACCAGTAAAGCAGGTTGCGTGTGGACCTAACATCTCCCGCTTGAAGTTTGTTGACATGTCTTTCCTGTTCGGTGGTTTGCTTGCGGTGGTCTCACTGGCTGTTGGATCCTATCTGTCCATGGTCACGAAAGTACTACGTGTAAGGGCTTTCAAGCCCGAGGTCACGACCCTCGACGGAGCAGCTGATGAGATTTCTGCAACGGTTCCGAAATCCAAAGTTTACAAAAGCATGTCTAGACCTAAATCTCTTGGTCCTGTGGGCAAGGTCTGCGTAGCTCTCGGCTGGATTTGGTCTGTTTGCCGGATCTATCTGGCTGGGCTAACTTAAATCTCGTGGAGCGCTTCGCCGCACCTGGGAAGAATGTGTCCCGGAATCCGCGTAGCCCGGGACAATCACTCCATGGTCTTCGCTGAAGGAGCGCGCGGCTGTACCATGATGCCCGTCAGACTGGTTCTCCATTCGCGCGTTGCGATGGCTCAATTGCTTTTTCTGTAGCCCGATAGTGTCATACGCTGTTTGAAGCTACCGTGGAATCAGCGCTCCTTCTCGTGACACTCCGTCGGGCGAATTGTAGTTCAGCGTTGCCCGATATGCTAGCAGAAACCTTCCCAAAATCTCTCCCGTCGGTCCTCGCTCGTTAACTTCTGAAGTGCACGCTTCAGGGTGTCAACAAATCCTTCCGCTTGGTCGTTTGACTGCGGATGAAACGGTGGTGGCGCTGCGTTACCCACCCAACAGCATGTTGAAAAAGCCAACGACATGAACCGACTACCGTTGTCGGATGCCATATTCTCTGGTGTTCCAAAGCAACTGGACAATCGTCCGAGTTCCGTGGCTGTGGTAGAAGCTGTGAGGCTGTTCACTGGAAGAATTTTTATCCATTTGCTCTAAGCGTCCACCACAGCCACAAAGTGCTCGCCACAATATGGACCTGCATATCCGATGTGGAGACAAAACCAGGGTTTGGTCGGTTGCGACCACGACCGTGGGTAGTTTTTCATGGGCGAATTGGATGCTTCACGACACCGCAGGTAAGACATGGGAACTCGCTCAGTCTGAGAGTCTTTCAGAAGCCAGCAGACGTAACTCGGATCAAGGGACTTCATCCTGTTTGCTCCTGGGTGCCCTTTATGAAATAGATTCGGTACATTTGATCGTAACACCTTTGGAACGACGCAGAGCGACTGTTCACTGGAATTTAATCCAACGAAGCACGTTCAGCTCTGAGGCTTATTGCAGCTTCCACACCATTTACTTTATGAGTCATCGCTTCTGGATCATCGGACACACTGGTGAAGTAATGTTAAGCAGCTGGCTTCGACCCTGGTGTTTTGAGATGCACGACCACACATGCGCCTTGTGCGCATTATACATCAATTTTAGGGGTGTTTTTTAGGTCTCGAGGATAAGTGCTTGTTTGTACGAACGTTAAAATCCCCATGTAAAAAGGTGTTATTTTTTGTCGTTAATAGACAACGGGGTGAATAAAGCCTATCAGTCAGATACCTGACAATCAACTAACTCAGCAACTTTTGTTCGTGTGTTGGAAAGGCTTTTGGGAGGGACATCGCTGGAAAAAGTACTGTGTGAGCAAATGACACTGCTCGAAGTTCCAGTGGGTGTACCTTGCTGTATCCTGGCAAGACTCAAGCCCGGCCATCACATCAAGGTGGCAGCCTCAGATCCGGATCATTTGCCTATGGAGATCCTTGATAGAAGATTACCATCCTGTTTGAAGTAGGCTAGTTGACTCAGATCATGGCACTTTGTGGGCATGCGTATCTATTCGTTCTTCCTCCGGAACATGGTGGTTGATGCAAAGCCCTTCGATTAATCGCCTGCAAAGCGTCTGGGTAGCTCAACAATATCAATTTCATTTGGCGGAGAAGCTTCCAGAACTTAAAAGGTACGAGAGTTTTAATAAGGGGTTGAATAACTATTGGAGAAAGCCATGCTCAGCTTTTGTAAGCACTTGCACGAGGTCGTTTGCCCATTCAAGTGAACGTTGAATCTCGTCACGATCAAATTGAAACCAGGAAGATCGTACCAACAATTAACGACTGTGATGGTGCGCGCGGATCCACCAAATATCGAAAAATGAAGAACCCAAGCATCAACAGAGTGTTGGTGGACCGCAGAGACATGATGTCGACTTTTTGGTCCACCAACCGATGATCATCTCTTATCGAGGGATCTGCTTTCCTCAATCCGTCAAAGCTGTTATTGGACTGGGACTTTCTGAAGTCACAGTCAGTGACTTGTGTTTGCTCGCCATTGTGGGTTCTCTGCGTACGTACGACACTTTTATGCGTGGCACATGGCGTTGAATGTACATTCTTGCCATTGAATCTCACACCAGACCCAGTATGACGGACACTTTGTGCCTGATGTGCGAGTCTTGACTGTGCTAGCGCTTACCGCGCCTTGAAGAGCATTCAGCATTGTTTGTCCTTTCTTCGGTTGTTAGACTTTACACGCATGTTTCCATACCAAAATTCTTACGTACGTTAGGATTCATCTTATCTGACTGGAACTGTTGGTGGCATGACTTCGAATGAGACATTTCTCTCTTTTATTTCATATTTTCCTGTAACCCTTTCGCATTCATCGCTTGCATTCAATTTTTAGGTCTGTGACCACGCTCTTCAAAAATAAACGATAACAATACGGAGAAAGCTTGTACACACCTTTCGCGCCTTTTTTCAGCCAATTTGATAGACTAGTTCTAGGGGAACGAGCGAAATGACCTCTGAAAAAGACAGAACGTGAAGTCATTCACGTGAACGGTATCTTGAACGATGGGCTAAACAATGGAGAACAAGTTGGCTAGCCATCGTTAACTAAGCATCTGAAAGGACCGTATGAAACAACTGAAGGTGGACGCCAATCTACCATCGAAAACAGGAGTCACGTGTGAAATTCCACTGCTTCAGCACAACAAAGCACCTAGTCCAGACGGTTTGTGTCCTGTGTTCTTAAAGGCAAGTAGCGAGTCACTTGTTGCTGATATGGTGAATTCATTCCACGATATTAGGGATGGGAAAAGAATGCCGAATGACGGAGCGCCTCAACGATGACCCCGTACTCTTAAAGGGTGCACAAACCTGCAAAAACCCTGGAGCCTCAGTCTTGCGTACTAGTCAGGCCATATGTTGTGACTCGCTGAACGGTCGTGCATCTCTGCTTCAGCCCCTGGCTTCCTGCTCCATCCACCATGGTATATCAAAAAGCACGGTAGTTCCAGACAACCCTGTATAGAGACGAAGGAAGATTTTATATATTTTTATTTATGGGGTAATCACAGAATGTTCCACAAGGTCGTGCTAGAATCTTCATGAGGGGGCGGAAGCGTCAAGCTAGAGATGCTAGATCCAGATTGGCTGGCATTCTGACCAATCAGATCATGCCTTCGCTTGGTCCGTAGCCCGCAGGTGAACATCCATCCAAGTGACTTGCTGCTCGGTTGTTAGGGTCGGTTGGCCTCCGGACACCTTCCTCTTGAGAAACCTGTTCAAACGACCGAGGCTTTGAACTCAACTGTGACGACTCGTGGGGGTGCTGTCGCATGACGATCCGTCCCTCCGGCTGTGAGCATGCCAATCTGGGGTCTGGCGCCCCCAATTCGGTAGTATATCACGGCCGTCTTGTTTCCTAGGCGACGTGCTTCCCCTACGGAGCCGTAGTCCGTTGTCTGAAGTTGGTTTCCTTGACGTCGTCGTGCCTACGATAGGATTGGTTCCTCGTGTTCGGCGTAGTATGCGACACTGCGTCCGCCTTGGGGAGTATCCCACATAGCTTCTAATCAGCGTCTGACTTTGAGTGATTATTGGGGTGTCCCTTCCACCGGATCCACTTTCTTGACTTTCCGGATAACAGTGGATCGATCCGCATGGACCTGGGGCTGTAAACTGAAGGGTTCGGACAGCAGGTAAAACATTGCAGGCTGCTGGCAGGATGCCCAAAAATCGACTGAAGTGAGAGGGCAATCGGTGCCAGGCACCAGCAGCTGAATAGCCGCTGCGTCGCGTATGCTCCCTCTGGTCTCCGGTTTCGCTGTAACTGTGGCGAACACAAAATCGTTAAGATGTGGTTTTCCCGCGAACGTGTTGCAGTCACCTGCAGCGGTTTCGGTATAAACGGCATTAAAGGGTTGGTCCAAGAGTTGAAGCTCATTTATCAAACCCAGACCCAAGAGATCGAAGCCCGCATAATTCGTGAGGTAGCAAGTACCACTGAGTTGAATCCCCTTGAAAGTTACGGAACAATTCAGCTTCCGGTCAGTTTGAGGCTTTTAGCAGATACATTGAGAACGGTGCACTTTGTGTGTTCCACTTGTTGCCTTCTAATAACGTCCCAGATTTGTTTTGAAATCACTGAAGGTCAGGACCCGTATCAAGTTGCAAGGTAACCATTGTGCCATTGATACACACCGTGACGAATTTTCGTCGGCCGGCTGATTTCATTCTGAACGTAGCGACCATGGTTCCTGCCTTCGCCCTTTTGTCGGGTCGGTGTTTGCGCTAGCTCCTGAGTTTTTCCCTGCAGCATTCTTCTTTGGGACGCTTCTGACTGCACCTGCTGCATCTGTGGTTCCGGTAGGGACAGTGCCGCAAATAATACCATTCTTTACAAAGCCAAGAGGGTGCGGGCGGTCTTCTTGGAATTCTTTTAGAATTTGATGGCCTTTTGGAATTTACTTTGCATATCATGTCAGGCTGGGAGAATTAGGAATATTCAACCATTACATCATCAGCCTTGAGATTGATAATGTGCTGACATCCGATGGTAAGCTCCTGAGCTGTCATTTCTGGGTCCTGTTAACTTCGATTCGGCATCCGGATCCAAATGTCTGCATCGTGTGGCGATTGAAGGCCTGGAACGAAGTTGAGACACTTAAAATGATCCTCGGTCATGGAGCTGAGCTGAAACAGCTCACATTCTCCGTTAACCACACCGGCATAGGTGATGAAATTTTCAGTATCCCTTTTGGTAATCTTGAGACACTGATACCGAATACTGAACAAGGAACTTTGCTCACCGAATATTTTGGCCAGGATGTCGACATTAGCTGCGGAGCTACGGTGACGAGGGAGTCTAGGGAGTACGAAATTTGTGAACCGATCATGCTCAGCTCTCCTTAGTTTCCGCAGCAACACTCAAGCAGTCGAACGCATCATCAAACTGAGCAGAGTTGGTTTCAAACATGTCCTCATATTCCTTGAGCCAAATTTTCAAAGTTCATCCGGATTCAGCGCCGAAATTGAATTCAGTAATCGAGCTGACAGCAGCGTCTGTGGGAGAAGACGAAGGCCCGACTGTTTTTTGTTGCATTCACTGGCATGCTACGCATCAGCGATTCAACAAGTCCCATTTGAGGTTCTCCGAACGGATTCTGTTGCTGCTTTAAAATTACTTGGAATTGCTCTGCCGAAGTTGACACCCTGGGAAGCGTCGAGCTAAAGGTTCTAGATCCAGATTGGCTGGCATTCTGACAAATCAGGTCATGCCTTTGTTTGGTCCGTAGCCCGCAGGTGACGCATCCACCCAATTGGCGTGCCATTCTGTCATTAGTGTCGGATGGGTTCCGGACGCCATAATTTCCAAGGTGCTCTTTTGTATTATCCAGGGCAGCCTGACCCACCATCGGAATAATCAGATTCGCGAAAATCAAGTTGGGCTTCTCCCTGGCCGGGGTTGTATAGATCATATCGTCACATTAAGGCAAGTGTCGGAGCTGCGTCACTTCTGACGACCGGTTTTCTCAATCTGAGATGGTTAGAAGCTGTAATTATGTCTGTCCACGGTGTTCGTGTCCTATTTTCGTCGCCTACAAGGGCGCCTTATGCTTCGTCTCCTGGGTACGTACGCGTCTACGATCAAATCTCTTCTCCCTTCACCACATCCAGTGATGTCAAGCAAGGGTGTCTTCTACGTCTTTAACTCTTCAACATTGTACTGTATATGCTGCTTGTGTCTTTACATGCCTGTTATACCTCGGAATACTCCCAGCATGTCCACCCTCAGGCAATGAGTGCACTGACAATAGCACTGTTCTTGAACCATGCTTTTTTAGAAAGGAAACTGTTTTAGATTACGTTCGTAATTCTGCTGCACTGTTCGGTGTGTATTTTACACCTTCACAGTGTAAGTTATTGCTGCAAGACAAACCTCATGCTTGCAGGTGAATTGATCGATGCACCAGATAAATTCGTCCACCTGGGCAGCTGCGTACATACAGGCGGACTGTTAAAAGAAGGAATCAATTCCCGAATTCGGAAGGCCCGCGTATCACTTGCCAACCAACACTTGTGGCGCCGACCTGACAATGGCTTGGCTGTCAAAGGTGGAGTGTACAATGCTGTAGTTACATTTGTCCTACTCCATAGATCAGAGACAAGACCGCTGCGAGCAGATCTTCAAAGGCCGTGTGGTTGGTCATCGGAGTCGCCGAAGCATCACGCGGATCCAGTGGGAACATCATCTCAATAATGCTGAAGTACGCCGGATGCTTTTCGGAAGAGTTCATCCTCTCCCGATAGATCAGCTGGTCGTCCACTCGTTACGCTGGTTGGGCCACTTCCGTATGTCAGGTCGTTTGCTTCGCAGAGCCCTTTTCGCCCAGCCGTGTATCGGACTGAGGCGACGCAGGAACGGTCAGGTCATGACTTGGCAACGAAGAATGAAAGTCCTTACTAATCTACCCAGTCGCGTTGGTAACTGCGGCCTCTCCGGATGGGGTCCCGGCGTCAGACACCAATGATTAGTGACCCTGAGAGATGTAAATGCACCCGATGGCGGCCTTGCATCAAGGCTATCGCCATTACTGTATAAGCTTGAATCCCTGTCGTACCGAACAAAAAGAACCATTTGATGCCAATAAGCGGATCGCTCCGAACGGGTGGCTTTACTTTCCCCCTTATCCTCGATAAACGACGTAGTAGTTGGAACCAATGCACTTCGGTATACGGTTCTTTAGCTGAAAAAAAACGAACTCAACCGACTTCTGTTACGTAAGAGAAAGGCGGACGGTCAGTCTACAAAAGCCCGGTGAAGGATTCGGTGCTACTCGCAAGACAGAATTTACATATCACACTTGCCAACGTCCCTGTCTTGATTCACAAAGGGGATGAATTAGAGCATTGGGTCAGGTTCTGTTACGCTGATATGTTAGATCTGACAGACTTCCTTGACTGGTGGTGTTTCTGATACAGTTTCTGACCTGGTTTCATTTTCACAGAAGCTTTCGGATTGCCGGGGAGTATTAAATCGCACCAAACAGATGGTAAGCTGCAAACTGTAATCCCCGTAGAAGTCGAAATGTCTCTCCATTGACCGGAGTACTTCCCATAGTGCATATCCTTTCGAGATAAGCTCTGACTACGATTATTGTACAAACCTGCGGCAAACCTTTCTTTTTAACTACTGGTCTATGGTTGGAAACTCGAATCAGCATTGCGTTCACCTTTTGGGTTTTTAAGCCATTGATATCTTCCATCTTCCAGCTTCATTTCAAGTGACCTGTATCATTCGTCATGGGTCTCTGTTCAACGTGCAATGTGGATGTTTCGGCTGACGATCGCAGGAGCCATGTGCACAGTGAGTGGCATGTATACAATCTGAAACGCCTTATCGCCAACTTACCGCCGATCTCCGAGGCACTTTTTGCACAGAAGAAACAGTTGTTTTCGGAAGCATCGTCCGTGGACTCGGTCAGGGTAAAGTTCACCTGAAATTTCAGACACCCTTTATTGCAGAAAACTTACTGTGAAGTTTGTAAAACTCCGTTCGCAAACAACAGATCCTATGAAGCTCATTTGAAGTCGAAGAAGCATATAAAAAACAGTGAGCTCAAATCCAAGTGCGTATTAGCAGTGCTTTTTACTTGGTACGCTTATTGCTGGCCTAGAAGACGGTCTGCCCCTAAAGCTCCGTTTAAAATTTTTGTGTCTTGGATAGTGAGACCGTATGCGAAACATCCCGCGTCGAAGACTTTCTAAGGTGCGTTATCCAAGCACAACGTAGACGTTTTGGATTCATCTCAATCTGGTTTGAACAATTATCCACATGTTCTAACGCAGTCCAGCTGCAGAGACTTAACCTTATCGCGGTGTCGTAGCAACAAAGGCAAAGCACAAATACTGTTGATTAAAATGAGCACCATCTTTCGACATGTATCTTACTTTACAAAGCGCAAGGTTGCTCCAGAGTGCGCAGTCTCTGCGCGTATCTGCCGTGCCACCTGAAGGGAGCACAAGGGCTGGGATACTGCCGGGTTTCCTAATCTTAGACAGGAGCGGTCGAAATACCAAGGTTGGATTCCAACCACGGACCTTCCGACCAGTAAGTTCGCAACTTACCCATCGACCTCTAGTGAAAAATGCGCACTGATCGGCAGTCACGGAATCACCGATAGCTCAGTGCTTAAGGCGCGGACTTACTCGGAGGGTCCGTGGTTCGAACCCAATCTCTGCATCTCAACTGCTCCTGTGTAGGCTTGGGCAACCTAACACTACCTCAGCCCTCGTGCTTCCCTCAGGTGGCAGGGCAGCTAGACACCGACGTGGTGGTGCAGCTGAACGATTACTGTTTTATTCAGTTACGGATAATGGTCAAAACTTGTTGGTGACAAAGCTACTGACGCTTGGGACAGCATTTAAAACAGCATTCTCTCGCATTACCAATGAATCTGACAAGTGGTAGATTTAGTTTCCAATTTGGAGCGGTATAATGCATAGACCAAGCGGTTGCACTACTGTTCTAATCGTCATGTGATCCGGGTTTCCTTGTGCAACAAAGTGCTTAATCTAAACTGGATAAACGTCCCCTCCGTCATGTTTGTAGAAAAACCAACCTTAACTTGTGTTGCCTATCACCCTCCGTGGCAAGCCTTCATCTGAAAAGGGACATTTCAAGAATCGCATTCTCCCAGCCGGTCTTTTGTGTCTCTGTTAGTACCCAGTTCTCGTTCGTTACAATCCCCCTTTCCTTCCACCAGTTGTCTCGTGAATGGGGCCACACTACCAGCTCCAGCGGCACCGAATCAACCGGACATCGAAGAACTGGATCCTCCGAAACCGTTGCCTTTGGGAGCGTGTCTCTTCTGTGATCGTCAGCTTACGGTGGATATGCAAAATACTTGTGAAAGTGGGCGAAATGAATCACTAGCTCGACGTTTATTGGACCACATGTCAGATGCACACCATTTTGTCATCCCCTATCCAGAAAACTTAGTCGACCCCGCTGGACTGTTAATCGAACTTGGGCGTATTGTGGGCGAAGAGCGGGCCTGTTTGGCTTGTGGCCGGCAATTTTATGGCCGTAGATTCCACTCTTCTTCCAGCCAAAAACCCAACAGTCATGTGGCTCTGACCGCCGTTCGCCAACACATGCTGGACAAGCCTGGTCATATGCGTTTATGGTGTGGAGAAGACGATCCGTTGCAGGTCGCCCTGACTATTGCAAAAGCCGAGGAGGCGGGAGAAACTTCACCTCCGCCAGCTGCACTAGCCGGTGGCGAATTGTTCAGTCGCTTCTATGATCAGTCTGTCGTTGCCCCCTCCTTCGTCTTGGTAAGTACCTGGTCATCCGTTCACTCGTGATACTTCTAGTCATGTCACCTGAACGCTATTTGAACGGAGATCATTTCTAAACACACCGTTTCTCGGCTGAACGTGCAAGAAAGTATTTTTAAAGATTTCTGTCCTTGCCTAGCATTCCTAAGTGCAGACAACTGTCCAGAACTATTTACAGTTCAGCTCCCATACCCGTACACTTCGATTGATTGTCTGAATGTGGGCAACCTGATAATATTCCGGCCTTTGTGCTTCCTTTATTTTGCGTAGTATCTATGTTCCGGAAAGATGCCATAGCTGAATGATTTCTTTTGGTGTTTTGGGATAGTCAATGTGCCCTCTCTTTCTTGGGTAAGTACTTGTTCCTTTAAAAACAGTCCGTGAGAGGGGAACACGGGTATCAGGTATGCTCGCCTTGTTCGCAAGTTCCACCAACGGTTTTCCACAACCTCCATGCAATAATGTTAAGTCTGTTGTGACATTACACATCGGCATGGGACTACAGCTGGATGGCCCCAGGTAGCAGGATGCTGCCATTTATGCTCACCATAAACAGGTACCGATCAGCGCACAGTTGTGCGAGTAGATCGTCGTTGTCCTTTCTGGGGTCACCTATACCGAATCTACCACTTAGATGACCTTCAGGTTCATTGATTCTTCCCAGAGTCGAGATATCCGTCCAATTTGACATCCGGAAAAGCCAGGGTAGTCCCATAAACGGCACTTCCGGAAGTGTTACTGTAGCCGTTTGTCACATTTTTTATCATCGGTTGTGGACAGGCCTGGCTTGTCTGGTTGCCCACAATCGACTGTCCACAGGAGAGCACCACCAACTCTCATACCTAGCGCAGTACCCGCACCGGTGAGATCAAAGGGCAACGCTTCTGAGGAAAACATAATGGAAGGTAAAACAAAAAACTGAACTTTCTTGGGCCGCATGGGGATGCACGGTTTTAGTGGGGGGAGACTAGGGGCGAGGTTTGTCCATTGATTAAGGGTAGTGAGATGGCTCGGTGGTTGGAGCGCGAATTTACTGACCGGAAGGTCCATGGTTCGAGCTCGACCTCTGCCTCTCAACTTCCTCTGTCTAGGCCTGGGCAACCTGGCAGTATCTCAGCCCTCGTGCTTCCTTCTGGTGGCATGGCAGCTTAGGCGCCGAAAGGGTGCTACAGCTGAGCATTATTTAAGTGTGGCAACATCACGCGCTTGCGATTGAACGGAATGTTGGTAGCTCAGATTATAATGATGGCCGCTGATTTGTTCGCTGAGCGACCAACTTGCCCAGCTTAGGGAAAAAAACAACGACCGAACTTAAGTACTGTTATGTTGAGCAGATTCCTAATGCACGTTTGGTTGTTACTTTTCTGAATAGAAGATGGTAGCTGACTTGGGTCATGTTGACATGTGTAGTAACTGTAATTCAAAGTACCTGATGAAAACCATCAGCTGTTGCTTCTACGCTGTGTGACACGTCACTTATATTTACCCAAGTTGAGACTTTAACTCAATGATTTGACCCGTTAGGCAGCAGGAACCAATGACTCAACATCGTTTGAAGTTTTTAGAAGACTGTTATTAACATCTTGCCGTGAAAATAGGCGATTACAGCTAAATATCCGGCTCAAGAGTAAGAAAATGTAATGCTTCTAAAACCACGGTCTACAGCTAATGGTGGCAGGCCACAAGACGGCTGTCTCGCGATATGTGTGTACACATAGGTTCTAGCTGGGTTCCAGGTGAATGTCGCAAAAGCAAGTTTGTTTGCAAATGAGTGTATTCGCTAGGTCCTAGCTGCTTTATGTTTCTTAAGGGCTTTGGGCAAAGCCAGCAACACCCTTCCTATGCATCTCCTCCAGTTGGGGCACTGCTTCTCCCAAGCTAGCTAGCACTGAATAATACTGCTGTCTTGTCGTTCCTGGGGAGCTTCGAGTTCAGAGATCTTCCTTGTTAACACTTCCTTACAGAAACTGAATACGTTCTTAAGGAGGCAGCATAGTTGTCAAATGTTGAACTCTACCAAATTCATTAGAATGGTCTCGACGTATTGGGTTTTAAAATCCATCACAGACCAAGGGCCTTCAGGGTAGTAAATGGGAATTTCCCGAAAATAAATAAGACTGATTTTCCAGCCGTCATTCGATCAGAAGAGTGCAAGGTCCCCCAAGACCATCAGGACCGTGAACTACTTCATGCAGTTCTTTATCACTTCATTCTGTAGACTGTGTCTACTTACAGGCATGTTGACGGATTGTCGCTTCAATATCTACTATTTCCCTTGCAGCCAGATACAGAGGAGGGGGTCTATGAAGTTCGCTTGCCTTCTGGAACAGTCCTGGGCCACAGAAATCTGGCCTCCGTTTATCGACAACACTTGCCACCCACACCAACCGATGTCACCTTAATTAATCAGCACGCCCTACCAAGTTCGCGTGTTACACATACTTCAAGGGCACTGGTCCCGTCACACATTGGTCCGTTGTGTGTGCGCCCACAATTGCATCTTCCCACAAAGGCACGTGCAGATGAACGTCATTTCGAGGCATCTAGGCGAGCTTGGGAACTATCAACGGGAATACAAGGGAACCTTGTACTTCGGGCACACTTGCGGAGACAATACTGAGTTTCTTTACCTCGCCAACGCGCCAATCTTCTGTTGTGATGCTGTACATACAATTCCATCCTCGACTTCTGTTTATTGTTGGCTTCTTACCTCGCCAACGCGCCAATCTGTTGTGATGCTGTACATACAATCCCATCCTCGACTTCTGTTTATTGTTGGCTTCCAAGTCTGCTATCATCATTTGGACAGACGCATCAACCAGATATTTTTGCCTAATGAGAATTCCTTACCTTCCGGATAACTTGCTTTTTTCCGAAACAGCGCACCGACTGAGTTCACCTGATCTAATTTCAGGCACACCTTATCGCCACTAAAGTATGCAAAGCCTCGAACTTTTCTTGGGTGTCTGGCATCCAAAGCGGATTTGCCAGTTGATGGCGGATGCATGGATGTGGAACTTCATAAGACATGCTGGCGTGGATCCCAGGATATAAGATAAATAGACTAAGCATTAGATATTGGTAATGTAATTCAGCAAGCGGCCTTACACCGTCGTTCGAACTGTATTGTCTTATGACTTCTAAGCCTTAACAGGCTCCTGGACGCATTCAGACCGGCGCACGGTATCCATGTAACGGTACTTGCCCTTTTTCCCCAAAATGCCTAGAACAGGACGAAGGTCTGTTAATTTTCAATCGCGTGGTTTCCAGGTTAAATGTAAATGGGTTGATGGTACTGCATTCGATCTGAAATTGCCTTGCTAATTGATATTATGCACATAAACAACTTGGTCTCTTCTGTTCGGTGTTGTTTTCCTCACTACCACAAAGTGCCTTCTGCGAGAAAGCAGTAACGAACCCCTTCGTGTTTGCGGGTATGTTGTGTTGCTTTCGCGGACTATTTACTTTGCAACTGGCACCCTGTTTTCCCTGAGGACGGACCGTGTGATAAATCGATAAAATAATAAAATATAAAAACCGGTTTATTAGCATTGATAAAGGGAACAAGAAGACCACATGCAAACACCGCAAGAAATCACACGCGCAAGGACGATCATCAGAAAAATCACTGTACTTTACAGTCATAGCGAACAACTCCAATTCCCTAGACCGTCTTTTCTTTGTCGTCCTTGTGATAGAGGAACACAAAGCTGAAAAGAACTAGTCCAACGACCATGGATATTGCACTGATGTAGTAAGGATAGGCTGCTTCGATGAAACGTTCGTATTGTGTATGCGTGAATGGTCGAACAGGGACCTGAAACAACGCAACGATAAGGTGCTACAACACAAGGGCAAATGCACTAAACTAACGCTTAGAGTCGTGAGTTTCCTGTGAACAGAGACTTTGGAAAGAAATGTTGAACGACAAACGTACACGACACGACTGGTTACTTCGCACACTTACGCGACAGTGCCACCTGCGAAATACAGGCAGCCTGGGTGTGCTGTTTGGTAACTGGATTGCAAACATTTCGTTACCAACCGAGGAGAAATCGTCAGTGCGGGGTCAGGTGGCTAAACTTATCTTTTCTGCCTGTGCTTGTACGGTTAAACTGGATGCTATGTAGTGTTTACAAACTACATAAGAGTAAGCAGAAGAGGAGGAATTTAGCCAACCAACCCCGCATTGACTGCCATGCCTCATCGACTGGTGATGATATGCAACGTTGTTGAACACCGCTAAATACACACGCCAGCCTGAAACTTGCGGTCACACAAGTTACCATTTGGAATACTGCTGCTGTTTGTACATCCACGGCGAGCGCCTTCAACTACACGCATACACCACGACAACCCGGGAAAACCAATAAAGTTGCTTAATTCCTCGCTAGCTGGAAGCCCGATTGAACTCACTGACAAGTGGTCACGCAGGAGTACGTCGCACAGCTGAACCGAGAAGGTAGCTTGTGTGTACGCGGTTTCTTATTAAGTGTGTTTAGTCATCAGTCCAAGGGTGACCGCCGGCTGACTTTCTCAGGTTGACGTGTCCGTTGTGTAGTACTCTTGGCTTCTGGTGTATGACCTCAAGAGCCACACTAGATTCTTGCTACTAGCATGACAAATATGGGGGTGATCTGATATGTCCAGTGCACTAAGTGATTGTCCATAGTGGATAAACCATACGTATGAGATGTGATGGATGGCAGGGATAAGTGAGGGGATGGGAGAACTTACCTGGACCACGCTAGTCAAGTGCGTATATCCCAAACGGTGATAGTCAACTACAAATTTGAACACTCCATACACGTCTGGCAGTTTCAGCACTTCCGAGTAGAGTCCACCTGGAAAAAGGGAAAAGGTTCAGCAAATTCGAAGAGATCACAAAATTGAGCGATAAGAGTACAGCTTATCTACATTCAATTAATCCGACGTCCTTGTACAGAGGTCCAAGAACGTCATCTCGAGTACAACGGCCACCGCAAGCGTATTACATCCAAGATGAGAGGGGAATTCAAGCGCCACTGCCTGCAACGGCTTGGCTACTCCGGAAATTTCGTTCAGTGAATCTCAACCTGCAGTGCCATTCAGGTACCCTGAAAACTACGAGTTCACAGCACATGTAAGCGGTCATAGTCTTCGCACCAAACAGTCGGTGAATTAATCCACGGAAAAAATTCTTGTGGGGACCGAGGACGTTACCGTTCTGTTTGAGAGGATTCGTCCACTAGCTGAGGACGCTCGGTAGGTTAACACCAACATTACGGTACCAATTGGTGCGTGCAGAATAGGATGTGTTTCTCGCGAGATGGCTCAGCGGTAACAGCACGAATTTACTGAGCGGCAGATCCGTGGTTCGAGTCCAACCTCTGCCTCTCGACTTCCCCTGTCTAGGCTTAGGCAACCTGGCAGTATCCCAGCCCTCGTGCTTTCTTCTGGTGGCATGGCAGTTAGGCACCGAAAAGGTGCTACAGCTGAACGATCTCGCATAAAAAGAACCCAATTGAATACGGGATACACGTTCCAACCGTTATGGAGTGTCACAGTCGTCAGCGGGTGATTTAAGTACAGTGCCCACACATGTTATCAGGCACTTAAGAAAGACAGCATGAGCTAATGCCTTCCTGATTTCTCATTCTGAAAAACAATGTAAATAAGCACTAGACAAACTACAGAGTGAGTCGTTCTATATGGAAGTTATCATTTCACCATTACCAAAGCAAAACATCATTATTGACAACAACACACCAGTGGTACATACTGCCGCTCAACTGACATCTACGCGGGTTGTTCACTGTGTAAGACTTAGCTAGACGATGTGTGTTCTGATTATCGTGCGGTGTTTAGGCCGTGCACCTCGTGGCTGGTGTGGTGACTCACTGTGATCAAATGAGCAACTTGTTCAATACGCCACCTGTTCTGCCGACTGACAGTCCACTGATTTCGTGTGTCTGCGGGCCCGATTATTTGCGACACAGAATGGCAGAAAAATGCTGCACATAGGCTTTCAACATTTCAACAAACAAAATTGGAGAACAATGTGCGAGCAGTTCTGCGCACATGCTAGTATGCCGGGAAATCCGTCAACACTAACTAGGTGTTAATCATATTACGTACGTATTACGCAGATATATGCTTAAATATCCCCATACATGTGCACAGAACGGATCTATTCCAGAGGTGATCTGGACAAACTGCGTTACCTGGGGCCCCTATCTGTGAACGGTGTTGTTTTCCGCTAGGTACACAGCATTAATTGCGTTCAAAACACACGTTTGATTCCACGATATACGATATGGATAGAGCGAGATCGGGGGACCATTTGATCAGCAGGTTGTAAAAAAACTTCTTTTGTCTCCACTAACTGCTATCCAAAGCTACCACGCCTTTCGATCGACCATAGCGGGCGGGAGAGCAAGCCGAGGACCAACACAGAAATTGCAAGTGTTCGCAGTGCACTGGCGAGCCCACAAAATGTCGGTTTCAGCAAGCAAGGAGATCTAAGAAGTACTAGAAATGCTCTAAATCAGTAGTATAATAAGAATGTCACCAATATGTCGCCTATACAACAAAGATTTTGGAATTTTATTGGCATTCTTTTGTTCAATCATTCCCATAAAGATATGTGCTAACGTTGGGCCTAACGACCGTTCGTAGAAACACCATCGACTTGGTTGTATGGTTCTCCCTCGACTTCGTACCTACCATTGTGCAGAGTAAAGTCAAACCTCTAATGTGGTCAACAGGGAGTCCACAACCCCACATTGCCGGAAGATGAGAAATTAAGTGTCTCATGGATAGGTACATTGGTGAATAACGAATCACGACCAATTGGAAATAACTTCTTGGAACTCATCACAATGTTATCCGCATTGTCTGCCAGTTCAAAGAAACAATGAGGAGCTAAGATCTTGCACACCGGATCCAGGAGTTCGAACAACTAATGCGCAGCATTGTGGCAGGTTGAATGGTCCATTCACATGATTGGTCTCAAATAGTCTTACACCATCTTTGTGTATTTTCGGGGTACCGCGCACAATAAAAAGTTGTGGTTCCAATGGGTTTCCGGTAATGATATTCCGCCTCTGTGATATGATCATGAAGCTTCTGAATTCGCAGTTGTCTGGTGACTCGTTTCTCTACAAACCGGCTGTTCTCCAGAGTATTATCACGTTTGAACTTCAGAGTATCGGGAGAGTACTCATTTCTCGTTATAGTGACGGTACCTGCTCCTTTGTCTGGTCGGATGTTTCATATATCGCAATCCTTTGATAGTCCTATGTAATGTTCGACTTTGTGCTGTCGACCACTTTGGGACGCAAACAACCAGATGATTTGGGTGCGAAGTCTTTCAGTTGAAATCTACTCGTGTACGAACTTCGTTGACATTCTTTGGTGAAAGGTCAGTCCAGGTAACAATACTTCTAATTTCGGCCATTTGAATTCAATTTGCGTGAGGTTATGGATGTGTTTAGAATCAGTACGTGGAAATGCGAACACATCGATCGAAAATCCGATGGGTTTATTTAAAGACCGTAGTGTTTTTTAACTCTGCCTATGAATTTATGAATTTAGCCCGGCAGATTAGTGAGAGCTGACCGAGAGTCCCGCCAATATGTCTTTAAGTTTCCACAAATCTTGTGAATCTTTCTTTAGGGTCCTCAATGTAAGAGCTAGTAGACCTCACGTGAGTTCAGCTTAATGAGGGAACCATCTTGTTCGTGAACATCCTATACGTTTCAAGCATTCACAGTCAGGCTTAGTCCATGGTCTCAACTCATCTCCGTTAGCTCCACAACCGAAGAGCTGCAGAAATTGTCGTCTGGAAGTCGTGCTTACTCAGCCGACGATAATCACTCGCCACGAAATCCGGTCAATTTCCTTCCACAGCACATACTAAACAAATCCTGCGCCACTGGACACAGTAAACATCTATATAAGTGAGACGATTAACATCTGGTTTGTGTTGACAAATTTCTTCGTATGCTGATGTCGGGGACGCACGTCCTTCTGGCTTTGAACAATGATAACCGGCGTGTGAGAGGTTGAAAAGCTGTGTGCACCAGCTGTCTGTAATGCTGATAAGCGTTTGCACCAGATGAACGAGGAAACACTCGGAGCCGTAGGTAAAAGAAAGCAATGGGTCGGTAGAGAACACGACACATCGGAGGAAGTGACCTTCGACCACGGTCGGTCAGCTACAAAGTACATGACACGCAAATTACAAGGTATTTGTGGGTTGTGATCGAAGCAAATGACTTACACTAACATAGGGCAAACTCATCAGGTCAAGCTTGGGGTGGTTAAGAACCAGCTGTCTTGGGTACCCAACGGGCAATAGTGCCGTACAGGGGGGTAGTCATGGCCACCGATGACCGTGAATTCTTGGGATCACCACAGACACTACAAGCCTAGAAATGGCGAGCTGCACAACAAACAGGCTACGATCATGCACTGCTCGTTCCGTCGCGTTCCTCAGTTGATGTTCCAAAGAATCGTGCAAAATCCTCGTCACTGTTCGGTTGCTTTTCGTGGCATCGGCAACTGTGTATATCTGACTAGACAGTCTAGCGATGATTGAGCCGATGAGTTGGGTGGCAATCGTCTGGAAACTGGTGCGGCCACACCTCCATGTATGACCAAAATTGCCGCTGGATACAATCCAAATAATAACCCGACCAGGATGTGTAACTATTCCCTATGACAATTTGTGGTCAACAGGAACGACGGTGTTGACCGAACGAAGAGTGCGGGTCAGTACGGTTCTACTTTGAGGTGGATAAGCAACATCCAAACGTTACCCGGCAGTCACCTGGCGGCACCATGAACATGATCGTGTACATGTTAGAATTCTCAATGAGGTGTTTCATTCAAGGACGAAAGTCAAAAAATCAATCTTTCGAGATTCTCACAGGATGTGTCATCCACTAAGAAGGATGGTAAGATGAATTTGAGGCACGACTTCCCTTAAAAAAGTAACACGCCAAGAAGAGATCAGGAGCTTGAGGATCAACAAAGTTCCACTTACCCTTGTGCTTCATTGTGCGGCGGATAAACGGATCGATTCGAACAAATTCCAGCTGCACATCATCTGCGTCGTAAGGAACCCACTGATTCTTTTCGTTCTTTGTCTCAATCTTGATGGCATAATACACATTGTCCATGATCGTGTATTGATTCGGAGCGATAGCTTCACCTACACGATGATGCTCAACCGAGACCACACGGAGTTGACCGCTTTCACCAAAGAACCAACGCAACAGATTTGCCATCAACTCCTGGTTGCCGGAGCCGGGATATCTGCACACAATACATGAGGTACAAGTGATCATTCGTTAGTCAACGTTCGCTCAGTTGCGCAACAACCAGAACGAGATGGTCTACCATAATTTCTACATTAGCTTAACATCGGTAGTGCGCTATCGCAAATCTACAGGATTATCTCAACCAGCACATGGACAAAACTGGAGTGAAAGGCATCGTAAGTTGTCATCTATAACAGTGAAATCAGCGAACCGATGGAAACTTCGGCAGACTCACCACCTTAACCACCCCTCCCCCCAGGTCAGGTTACGGGTTCTCTATTTGAGTGGATACAAGAATATTGCAAGCACCAGAAAAACTGCTGAATCAAGTGAATTACGTCTGAAAATCGTGCAACTTATCTGTGTGGAATTTCATGCGAAAGTTTGCTGATATTTGGAATCGTGTTTCCCTGAAGTTGCACGAATTCGTGTAACAAAAGAGCACCAAGTAAACAGACTGTGCATCAAAGCTATCGCCTTCAATGCGTAGCTACTCAATTTCCGAACAAACCGAACATACCTTCGCCTCTAAGGCTTCGTTGTACGTTCCACATTCCCGTTTTCCGGTGATCGAAACTGTAGCAGCTGGAACCAAAGTGTCTATGGTACACGGTTTATAGCTGATAAATTGATTGAGACTGTTTTTACACACCCAACAAATGGTCAACTGTTTCAACAAGGAGCTAACTGACACTATAGCTTATGATTCGGCAGTGTTTTCACAATAGAGCCTGTCACGGTAAAGGCACAGTGGGAAATAAAATCAACAGAACACACTTTTTGCCAGAAAGAGCCTCCTCCACGGTCGCGGTGAAAAATTCGTTGGACAAAAAGTCTAACGAACCCGTGAATACTGCTCGGGCGTTATTTCTCGCTTGCAACGCAACAATGAGTTGTGTGTTTGTGCCAACCGTGTTGGGGTAGTCAGCCACCGGTTTGTTCAAGCTGTAACTGTAAGAAGTTCGTTCTGCGTGCAGGATACTGATTAGTAAAGGATTGAATGGATCAGCTGAAATTCTAAAAATGGAGGGTAACAAGTTGATTCCTTCGTAGCCGGAATTACCCGACGCCTCGGTATAGGAAAGGTAACTTTTTCTCGCTTTCACCGGTGATCACTGGAACCTTTAGCTGATTGTCATGCGGGACAACCAAATAAGTGTGCTGAAAGGTTGTAAAGACAGATTAAAAAATAAGTCTCGACCGTAAGTACCGAGCCGTCGTCCTTGATGTCATAATGGTGATGATCAATCACAGCCGTGTGTTCCTCATCAAATTCGATGCCACACTCACCGCCTAACTCTCGTATAGGTTCGCCAATTTCGGAACTAGCCGCAACAAAAATATTGCCGCCGTCGTCCAGAAATTTCACAAGTTCGTTTACACTGATGGATCCACCGAATTCTGTCAAGCAGGATGTTAGGGTTCTCTGGTCCAGTTGTACTCACCTGAAACTGACGGCGCCAGGATAATAACATGCTTATAAATATAGTCTCCGTATTTTGTTAGCGTAAGACTGGCTTCGTCAGCTACGCGAACCGTCGTGGTATACCCCCGATCTGTTTAACAAAACCAATTGAGCAGCATGAAACAAAATTGCCTGTTAAGAGTTTAAGAAACATAGAATGCGTTTCCTTGATCCAGATATTTTCGACCAGCACGAGCACATTTTTCGACACATCAGTGTCTTCTTCACCCATCGCCACGACGATCAAAGCAATAAGGGGAATGAGTGCTAAACGCATTTCAAGTGGCCGTGTATGTATGCAATTGCTTGGGTTCTTCACTCGGGCTGAAAATGAAATTAGACACGGAGGGGAGCGATGACAACGCCATACCGGCTTAGTCGTGTATGGCCTTGGCCATGCCCATCATGCAAGCGGAAGGATCAGAGTGAACTGAGAATTCGGAAGCTTTCAGTTTAGATAATGGAAGTTATGTTCTAAGCAAGACAGCTTTTCCCGAAAAAAACAGGTGGTTTTGATATAGTTCCACGGTTACTACACAAGTTCTCGACCAAAAGAGCTGTGAGTCGCATCCATCCGGCGTTCTGATTTCCCTAGGTTTGACATTCTCCCAGGGCATTCGCTCACAGCTATCGAGAACGTAGACGACAAAGCTCTTCTTGGAACTGACGCCACTGTAATGCACAAAACAATAGATAACATAAATGATTCTGCTTCACGGTATGACAGACGTTTCACACCTGCAAGGTGTAAAGTGCTACTGCCAGATTGGATGGGCTCGAACCCTAACATCAATGCTTGCGGATGAGCAGATTGAGGTAGTGGACAAGTTCGTCCACCTGCTCGGCTATATCAGTCCCAGTAGTCTCGCGAAAGATATTCCCATCCGAATTGGGAAGGCCAGAGCAGCTTTTGTTGACCTGCATCACCTGTGGTGTGGCGAGTCTACAATACTGCGCGGCGCTCTAAACTTTATATAGGTCAAAAACTTCGCCACTGTGTGCTAAGGACGTCAAAAAACCTTCAGTGTCTGACCATCGATTTCTTCGGAACATTGCCCGAGTCTGGAGGGAACAATGGATCAGTAATGCTGAAATACGTTGGATGGTTTTCGGAAGAAATAACTAGCCCACAACAGATGAACTGATCACACACCATAGGTTGTGGTGGCTTGGTCACGTGCACTGCATGCCAATTGGCCGACTTCCTCGAGCATTCCTTTTCGCACAATTACGCGCAGGCTGAAAGCGAGCCAGGATAGGTCAAATTATGACCTGACAGCAAAATATGAAAGCCACTGCCAGCAAACTCAGCTGCGCTGGTCATTGCCCTCTTCTTGGAGGGGGATTCCGAGACGAGACACGTCAATGGTTAAAGACATTGTCAGGTATGGCCCAGTCGTGCCCTCAGTGGCGATCATGCATCCGAGTTGTTGCCTTCAACGCATAGCTTCCCGTTCAATCTCCCCATTGAAAAGTCCAAGGACAACCCTGTATTTACGCAGCAATTGTATCAACTACTGTCTCCAACGCGCGACTATCTACCGTATCCCCACAAATCGTCGGCGAACGAAACTGTGGCAGCTAGAACCAATGTACGGCAAGTACGCGGTTTTTACAACTAGTGCTTATGCTAATTATGGTGATGATGCAAGGCTTATATCTCTAGAGGAAACGTTCAAGAGCGAGGCACCTACACCTTCCAGAACCATTGTGGAAAACATCATGTTGGAGCAAGACATCATCGGCTGGATTGTACCAACGTCCATTGCGAACAGCACTCAAGACAAGGCCAGTACACCACGACACGGGACGGACGAGCCACCCATGTATCACAGGTTACGCTGGTGGACACAGGCAATTCGCATGTCGGGGGACCGTCTACCTCACATCCGTTTTGACCGACCCCGTGCAGATTTGGAATAATCGTGAGGCGGAAGGCCTGTCAACTGAAAACGAAATGTGAAATCACTGACCAATAGACTCAGCTGGGTGGAAAACTAACATCTCCTTGGATGGGGACTTGGGATTCAACCCAGTGGTTAGTGGAACTGGCAGACATGGTTCAACCACTCAGTCAGTGACGTTCTGTATCACAACCATCGCATAGCTGCAATTTTTCGTTTCTCAAAACAACCAAAATGCCCCAACACCAACTCACTGGTTGTGGCACTGTCTCCAATACCTATCTGTACCTTCCACGCTCTTCCATTTCCGATGACCATATCCATACCAGCCAGAATCAACGTACTCTTGGTACGTTTTATAGCTGATAAACAAAACTGCAACGAGTTTGTTGGTGAATGAGAACACTAAGCGCAATGAGCCTCTATCCCACTTTTTGTCACTGGACGGGTATCAGTCCGTAGGACACTAAACGTAATGTCGAAATTCATTCCTTGTTTCGGGTACGCGTTTTACACTTTCAAAGTGTAGGGTATTACTTCAGGGTTCCAGAGCGTCTTATGTCCCAAAAACACTTCAAGATGAAGAGTTTGGGAGCTGTATAAACCATGACTGCACTGTAACAGACAAAGTCGGTATATGCATCAGCATGAGAAACAATTGTGGCGACCCAAACGAACTGCACAGAAACTGAAGAGCTGTGTATAGGGCATCTGTGAGAACAGTATTCTATTATGATTGCAGTCTGGACACTTCGAATGCCTTCAGAAGCTTCGTCGTCGCCGTCCTCGAAGTATAGCACGAGTTAAGTGACAGAAGCGCGTACGCAAGAAGTAGTACATAGTGGTACACAGTAAAGTAGCAGACTCAATAGATCAGCAAACAAAACTTATCAAGCTGAGACTGAGAGGCTTCAGTGCGCGAAATTACTGACCGGAAGGTCCGTTGTTCGAACCCATCCTCAGCATTTCGAATGCGCCTATCCAGGCTTGGGCAGCCTGGCAGTATTTCAAATCTCGTGCTTCTTCTATGTACCATGGCAGCTAGGCGCCGAAAGGGCTGAACGATTGATTGATTGAACTGAGACTGCGGTTGGGATTTGTATCATCATGCTCAGCCGACGTCAACCATAGCAAGCGGCTTGTCATCCCCAAATCAAAACCAATCGTTCGGTTGTGGTCGCCTTTCGGTGAGTAGCCGCCATGCAACCCGAAGGAGGTACGAGGGCTGATATTCTACAACGTTAACCAAATCCAGAGGGGAGTAATCTGGAAATCATGGTTGGTTTGAAACCAGGGACCTTCCGGTTCAGAGCTCCACACCTTAACCGGTGGATTATCTGGCGAGAAATACAACGACCGACTGCGCAATATCGGTTGCAACGGAACTGCGTGCTGTGAACTGTTCACGTCCTTTTGACTGGGGTCTTGCACGTTGGTATATACCCTACAGAGTACCCTAATCGAACGCGGCACGTGACCGTCCCAAGTGGTAAACACACTGTCACTTCCTAGTCGAATCACCTAACTAGTGTTTGTCGTTGTATGTCGGATGAGGTATCCGAAGGACGTTGGGTACTACCTCGTTGCTTTCCATGGATATAGGTAGCTCATCCTTGATCGTGTTCCATAGGGATATAAGGTTCTTTGTAGGGATTCTTTCAGTCATATGCTAGTTAAGTGGCAGTGTTTGCTGCTTATTTGTTGTTGTGGACGATGGTGATCATGAAACAGAGATAGTCCTCTTTCTATGAAAGAAGCTGGATACAACCCAGGTGGGTTCTTGTACTATAAAAGCGATAATTTTGCACATCATCTCCTTCCATTTGCCATTTCCATTCATCCGCACGCATTGCAAGAGTCCAGCTAAACTGCTCTTCAGAGTGCTCGACCCATCTTTCCAATAGACGACTTTGAGAATGACTTACTTACCCGCCTTTTTCACCCATTGTTTCGCTAGTCCATTAAATCAGACGTATAGAGTACGGGTATTCGGAAAGACAAAGGCCTCCATCTCCCCAGCTTTCACTTTCCACCAGAGCTCTCGGGCTTTCCCTTAGACTACTCGACAGTTTGCGTCAGAACCACCAGACATCCGAAGAACAAAGTGCGATAAATCTGGGTTCGTTCTTAACACATATGACCGAATTGCCATCAGCAATCAGAGACAGCAACATTATATTTAAAGCCTCAGAGTGAAAATAAAAGGAGATAAGGGATGGACCTTGTGCTGGCCTATCACAAGCAGTCTACACCTCCACGCGCTAAATTAGAAAATATGGAAAGAAAATGACAACGAACGCCATTGATTTCTATCCTGTAAGGTATTCAGCTAAGCGCGGGGGAGTCATGGGGACCCAATTCTAGAATGCGGACCGCACCAACAACACTTAAAATCTCCGTAATTTTCTCCACACAATTCTGTCAAGCCATATGCTGCCCACTTCGTAGTTTGCGCCATTCTGGAAGAGACACGAAGAACAGCACTCTTCTCGCAAGAAGTTGTCTAGGCATGTACCTGCTGCACAGGCAAATACCCGTTTTCTAATTACCCCGTCACGGATTGCTGGACGCAACAGGATATCAGCAACGGTTCCGAGAAATCGGTGGTCAGAAACGTGGAGACGCCTCACATCAACCGTCCGCAGAGGCCATGTCTCGCAACCTTACTGTAACTTGTAAATCTGTAAACGCTATGGCTCTGACGGAAGTGTGTCTGATGAAGTCAGTGCCAGAATCTCAAATGCTCGAATCACGTTTGCTGATTTGCGTCAAAAAGGCATCTCACTAGATCATAAGGGTGGTGTGTACCAGGCTACAGTAAGGGCTGTGTTGTTGTATGGGCGCGAGACATGGCCTCTGTGGCCAGATGTGAGGGGTCTTGAGGTTTTCGACCACCGATGCCTCAGAAGCGTGGCCCGTTTTGGATGGCGTCAGCGAGTTAGTAACGATGTGTTTAAAAAACGGGTATTTGGTTGTGCTGCAGGTACTTTAATCCGTGAAAACCTCCAACACCTCCGACTACGGTGGCTCGGTCATGTGCTACGCATGCTGAAATAGCACCTACCGAGACGAGTGTTGTTCTCCGTGCCTCCTTCAGAATGGCGCAAACCGCTAGGTGGACAGCGCATGACTTGGCAGAAGGGCATGAAGGATATCGCGACCCGCGAGGCCAACCGATATACCTTTTTGATGCCACAAGTGACGCAAATTAGCAAACGTGATTAGGGTTTTTGATATTCGTGCAGTGACTTCGTCAGACACACTTCTGTCAGAGCTAATGGGACTACCGAGTTATGTGAGATTCTTCACAACCTCTATTGCTTCTCCTTGAGTTTCACGGGGTGCGTTTAGAGACTGCACTTCCAGAAGGATGACTTTGGACTCTGAAGCCACAAAGCGCATTTCGAAAGGTGGTATGATGGTGGTCAGCTCACTCAACAGGGCTTATGCCTCACCTTCCGTTTCAAAGATTTCGGACCATCCAGTAGGTGTTGAAGGAGCCGGTCCTGATGGATCCGTTTGATTTCCCAGTGGCTGAGTGAGGTGTGTGCGTCCTACGAAAACTTGAAAAGCGCGATGAAAGGCAGCAGCGGACAGGTGCACAGTCGGAGTTCACGCAGATATTCCAGAAGCAGCATGCAGTGAACGACCATCGCCACCGCTAACCGGTGGTAATGTGGTATATTTGGATTCGAAGCTGATTCGACGGTGGGCACCGCGTTGTTAAGTGATTCCCGCTGCTCCGAAACTGGCACCGCAAAGGAGCAGCCCATGATTGGTACACAACTGAGACAGGCGCTCTCTAACGTATGTGCGTTTCGTGTTCAACCCAAGAGGGCCACCCAATTTGGCCTCGGCGGCGCTTAATCTGCTGACCTGAGCATTCATATCACCAGTAACCATAACGATGTCTGAGCTTTAAGCCCATTGCGAAAGAGCAGTGAGACCGTCTTTGGCAGATTTGGAGCTAGTCTTTCGAGGCGTGATCAGACGGAATAAGGAGGGAATGTTGGATCTCATTCTCGAAATTCTTTCAGACGTTGCTAAACGAAGCGCGCAAAGGCAACTATCAACGCGTATACAATCAATTAAAGACGCTTCCGACTGATCACTCAACACATTGCCCAAACCGACATATCCAGCCACAGCGGCCTCCACATCACCACCAGAAACTGGAAGAGAGCGAGGGAGCAGTCAATACAGTTGCAGTGCCTGCGTCCTGTATCTGGTTTCTGACAGACACCATACATCAATGCAGATACATTCATTAAGCTGGCTCATCCTCGCGCAGACATCCGGAGTAAATTAAAAACAATTAGGTTGACTTGGCGTTTGTATGTGCATGCGTGATGGCTCAGACGGCAGCAGCTTATGGGGGGTAGCATAGGAGAGGTGTTACAGAAGGAAAATCGGGTTAATAATTAAGAATAAGACAGCAGAAACAACACTGGAAGTTAAGCAATGGTACGCTGCTGGTGTACTGCTGTCACGGACTATTACACCGTCGTTGATTGTGTGAAATCGTCATGCCTGTTTGTACATTCGATTATCGCTTGCCCCATTAATTAACGTGCAGACGCGAAGTCAACAACCGACGAGACACAACCATCGCATCTACGGACTACGTTGATATTCGCACAACATTATGCGCCATCCATATATGTAAGACTGAAACCACCGCCTAGAGAGCGCTTACTTGTACACATACCGCTCAACATACATGGTGGTGGGTCAACTTTCTTCTTCAGCCACCACATGAGTTCCAGTTCAAAGGTGAAGCCTGACGATCCAGTCTTTGATTTGTGCTTGCTTCTAAACCCGTTGAACCTATCACATTTGTAGTATACAGTGTAGGTCAGTTTGATTGATTTATATTGGCGACGTATAACCTTGCTTACTGGGCTTCGGCTCATGAGTTTTCTTTCCGTTTTACATACGCAGATATTGTCGTGAACACCTGCCTTCGGAGAATCACTGTCCACTGGTGCTACGGTAGCTTGCATATTACATTGCACTTTCTATGGCGACCCTGTCATACAATTTTCACAAGAACGACCACTAATCGGTTTATAACCAGCTGTTTACAAAATTCCAATACTTCAGTGAACGACTGTAACCGTCAAGAAATAGCTGATCAGACTCCTTGCAATAATCGAGGTCGCGGTGTTTCGCACCGAAATGCTTCCAATAAACTCCTGATACACCGCTTAACATTTGGCCAGGAGAAGAGATCTCCTATTGTGGTGCAAGCGTTGTGCGAAATACCGCGCAATTCAGCCTGCCCCACTCACCTCAAACGTCAGGAAGTGACGCAAATGAAAACAACGAAATCACGCCAAAAGAGCAACTAAAATACCGCTGCAAACGTGTATTGGTTTAAAGTGTTATTATAGGTCAAGGTTTGGACGCCCCCCAGTATTCGCACAATGGAACTGATCTCTCGCAGGCTACGACACTTTCAGGGTTGCCACCTCATAGTGTAGAACGTACACGTATAATGAATTCCTCTGCAAAGTATCCCAATGGATGATTTGTTTAGGTGAGTGAATCTTCCAGAGTATAATGAATTCCTCTACAAAGTATCTGAATGAATGATTTGTTTAGGTGAGTGAATCTTCCAGGTCATAAATCGCCAGCGACTGCGATCGCGTTGCCTTATGTAATAAGATGTCGCGAACTGCGGAAAAAGGTGAATCAATTACAATGGACGGAACCTGTGGACGGTTCTGCAGCTCAATAATTCGTTGAACGTTCTAGACACTACATGGATCTTGTGGATGCTAAATAGGCGGAGGTGCCACTCCTGCAAACAGTTTATTCTACTTATATCTACCTGACTGCTCGAATACCGCATTGTGTTCAAGTACATCGATGCTTCCTAGTACGAGTTAAAAAATCGGAAGCCGCATTCGTTATCATCCGATAAATCGCACAAATTTTTTTCCAATCAGTTAATCATGACTTGCGAAATATCCCAGGACGACCATCAAGTTGACCATACCGGACGTCATAGCACACTGTCCGCTTTGCACTAAGTCACGCATAACCGGACGCCCGGTGCCCACGCCATCCGTGATCAGGAAAGTACAACGCTTATTCTTCAGACCGGATATTAACTGCTTTGACAAACACTCAAATCGGTTTGTCGAGTGCGTTCCTTCGACAGTTACCGCATCTGGGAAGCGTCGAAATAACGCTATCTTGTGTCACCTGGAGAAGCATGTGGCTATAGTTAACTTTTTCTAACTTACTCTGACTCAAGCACGCATTCGGTCTCCCGAAGTTTTGCCAGGACCGAAGACATCATCTGTCAAAATGAAACCCAACTATGCGGCATCTACACAAAAGAGCTGGCCGACAGTTCCGGCGGTAGTTGCATGTCTGAGTGGCAGTGATTTTGTCGCATTCATCGGCTTAAAACTCGCACTTTACACGACGATATTCCATACTTCAGCATAACCCTGCAGACACCCAACACATCTTCGGTTAGCCATCGATTTACCGGAAGCCGATCGTGCAAAAACTTAAAAACCTTATGGTTGTGTTCAAGATAATAAGAAGTGACCGCGAGATGGTTCCCACACCTCCATAGGCAAAAAACGCACTAGGCAGTCAGTGCTTCGCATACTGTTTGTTAAGGGCACATACGCTCAGCTGACTAGCTTCTTCGGATCCCTCGACCTTCCGTTTCTCTTGCCAGCCGCTGGCCGCATGTATAGTACACATTTTCGTGACGCAAAACGGCGTTGGTGCTTCGATTACTGGATGAACACACAAAAACCACATGGTTATCCTTCATGAATTAATTTAACGCCTTCTCAAACGTGGTGAATGATGAAAAGGATACATTCCCCAATTTCTTAGCAAAGATATGGGAATCCACTACCGAAACCATAGCACTGCAGGTTCAAACACTAACGCGCCAAAAATTTAAAAGGGAGATTAATTTAAACAAATCGCGACGAAATGAAATTTGATTAGGGTGATTTTTTTGACCATATGTGCAACGAAATGCAACGTTCTGGCGTAGAAAGTTTCACTTCATTCGCAAATGTTTTGCAGATAAGAGCATTGTGCGTCTGAGGGGTGGCCTCCTTAACCCCTAAGATTGTAACGCAACTGAAACTTGACTGTTCCCGCTTACGCATGTTTAACATATGTCCTTACGTACGCACCCCTCTCTTACCCAATTACAGGTATCCCGGACGAGCCACGACGAGCGACGGACAGGAAGGAGTAGCCTGTTTGTACACCCCCCTGAATGCACTTGACCTGTTTTTCTGTGCCTCACGTGACTTGTACCCGTTGTTCCGGTTTCGGTTTCGGTGTCGAATATAGGTATGGCTGCAACGCGGCCGTTGTGCTTTCCTAGCCGTGCGTCGCGCCCGCTGTGCCTACATGTGCCGCTGTGCCTGAGTTAACCCTGTGTATCCGTTGCTGTCCAACGAACTGCGTCAACTTACCCACGCTACAAGATAATGCGAATCGGTGATGGTCCGTGACCCTGAAATTTCGCTCACTTAAACAACATGCTATGGGCAGCATAGCACCGAAAGCTACAAACTAATTAGACTTACTCCCCATAAATGCGCGATTTCGAAAGCCCTATAGCTGTGGCGAGATTAATTTGGGTATGCTTCTAATGAACGATCTTCGCAGTCCCGATCCTTAGACGCGCACCCTAAATGTAATAATGAATGTATGTATGTGTGAATATGTAACAAAGTTTTGGCATTGAATGGTATGAATTTGGAAGTGAAAGTCTCCCCATGTGGCCGCAATTTTGTTGGAAATTGTTTAAACGTACTCGAAATCCATCATGGGCTCGGAATTCTTTTTTACTGGCTGCTAATGGCTTGGCATGATAGCTCCGTGAAACGGTGGGGAATTTTGTATTTTCCGTAATGGTTTTGGAGATATCTGAGACTATCTGGAGACTATCTGAACAAGAGTACTGCCTTCTTTGTCGGCACAAAGTCAAAATGGAACAGACATTCGCGACCTGTATGAAAAAATGGCTTCTATGGTTACGGCGAGCGTCACACCATCCAAACCCAAGGAATTCGTCATAGCAAGTACGCTTTTTGTTTTTTATGCTGACCATCGCGCGCTATGTCGGATGCGCGGCAAGGCCTTATATTCATTTTGATGCTTACCTCTTGATGTTGCAGAAAAAGCAGGCAGTGCAACAGGACGGCCAGGACTTCTAAGTTCTGGTACAAATTCAACGAATCGAGGCGGTCTTGTGGGCGTATTTAACGCTCCATCTGGCCTTGAGGGTGTGATGAACTATGGGCACACCATCAGATTGTCACGGTATCATCACCGCATCGCTGTACTTGGGTTCGTGGACAGCCCCATATATAAACATATTGAAGAGTCAGTTGGGTTTACCATTGTAGTTAGGATTGACCGGGAAATGGTGACAAATACCAGCATGGATCAGTGATGGTCTTGAGTCCACCGAGAGTGCACGGAGGTTAATTAATGTCATTCAAATGACACAATAAGACAACCATGTCTACACTGGGGACCCAAAGTAGGAAAAAGTGTCAAAATGTCTGCTAGAGGGCACTTTGATATGGATTACACTGTGGCCGAAATAGCAGGCAGACAAAAGTGGCCATTGAAGTAAGGCGACACTACCCGATTTCAAACACAATAGTCGATATTCAGGTCGATACGAAAGGGTGTGGGGATATCGGATTGTGATGGAGGGGCGTCAGCTAACTAATGTAGTTTGGAGCGTGCAGGGAAAAGAGATCAGAGGAAGGGGTGAGATTTCTGGTGGTTCCGCGTGTTGGCATGATGAGTTCACCTCAGAATTGGTATTAGCGTCTATTTAGTGAGTCTGTTGGCGTTTTTTACTCTGCCAGCAGTGGATTTTCGGATTCATGAGAGGATTGCCCGGAATATGCGACAACCAGGACAAGCTCAGTCCAGCGGCACAAGCGCCCGACAAAAGTTGCCTGCATTTTTGTTTCCCCTTTCCTCCATTGCAGAAGGCGGGGTGTGAGGTTCAGCAAAGGACAGCAATGTCTTTGGGGAGAGGGAATACGGTTGGAATAACAGCTGTCAACCGTGGGATCTTTCGTGTTGTCGGAGAGAGTAGGTACGGAAGGCGGCGGATATGAACATACTAAGTTCTTTGTATTCTTACACTTTCGCACGTGTGAGAGTATACGGAGAGCTCTCCAAAAGCTTCTGCACACAAGGCGGTGTCCGCCAGAGATACTTACTCTCCCCACTCCTGTTTAACTTCGAGATCGATGAGATGATCAGACGAACGCTGGAAGGCCCCTCAAACTCCGCTGTTCAAATAGCCTCTGACGAAAACCTTGTCGATTTGGAATATGCGGACGATATCGTTGTCATCTTCAAAAACGATGCAGATGTTTTTCGACGAACTGAGCGGAGTCATCTCTCCTTTGGTGTGCACTTTGCGCCTACATTGTAAGGTCGTGCTCCTGGACATGCAGTAACTGAACACGCCACTTACAATCCAGGGGGTTACACGTAATTGTGGAGTCTATTCCTTATTTTGAAAGTTGTAGTGGTTCCGACTGTAGTGTGATAAACGAGATCAGATGAGGCTTAAATGGGTGTCTGGTTCAGGGGTTGGATAAGGCCCGAACCTATATGACAGACATGGAATGGAGCCTCAGACTGACCCAAAAATAGCAAACAACTTCAAGCTTGTTAAGCATGCCTGGGGCACGGAACCATTTGTACATATAACAATATTCTGAACCCCACAAAACTGTCCGTATACAAGCGCCAGCACGCTAGCGGATTGTTTCCCGGAATGGCGTCCCTAGTTGTCAAAACTGTTACTTCGGTTGAGTATGGGGTGGCTACAAGTTATGATGCTGGCGACGGCGCTGTCGGTTTTATTAAGCTACATGGTGTCGGTATCGAGAAGCAGAAGTGAAATGAAGTCAGGATTTGGTGCGCTAATTGACAGGTTTTACGCCAAGGACCCACCCACTTACCGGATCTCCGCCACGGCTGCATTCATGGGTGCACGTTTGTAGACACGAGCCGTCTTTGAATCCCAGGGCTCAAGTCTATAAGGCTTGGCCTTAGGATTGACTAGCATACCTCCTTCTTTAGCTTTAATATCCCTGGGCCAATTATGCATATGATCACTGAATTATACCTCCTTCTTTAGCTTTAATATCGCTGGGCCAATTATGCGTATGATCACTGAATCCAGCTATCGAATTATCTTTATCCACATGGCTCCCGCATTATCGCCAATGGGACTAATTGAGCTAGTAATAAGTTTACCTTTATAGCAGTGGGGCTCCAGCTTCGGTATGGACACCGATCGACAATTGTGGACAACGGGACTTGTTAGGCACTTGGAGGGTTAGACAATATAAATTGTTTTCACTGATATTGCGTAAGATGTACATGAGTTATAGTTGATTATGCATTTTTTCTTCCAGCAACCTTGTCGAGTGACAGCGGCTTTTGAAAACGAGAACTAGATTGACTATACACTACTTCCGTACCTATGCAATCAATAAATAGGGGCATAATTAACCAAGGGTGGTTGTGTACTTTTCAGGCATGGGTTTGGCAGACGGACGATATATAGGGATATGCAGGACCATCGTTGGTTGCTGGATTAAGCTACTGTGTACAACTGAAGCCTCATAATCAGCTGCGTGCATGAGTACGGGCCTGGCAGGTTCTATAAGTAGCAAAGGTGGGCGAAAAAGTGAACACGTATAAGTACTGTCGTTGGCCATCAGATAAGGATACCATGCATAGGTGAGGCCTCATAGTCAGTCTCACACGTAGACATGGGCCTAGCAGTTACGATGGGTATTCGAGGTGTGACGACTACCATTATCATGGTGACCGACAGTGGATACCCTTAGTTGCCAGTATTATATTTTCGCTTTATGACGTGTTCAACCTGTGGAACGTCATATTCCTAATAGGAGTGGTGTCACTGTGTCGGTAATCTACTTGCAGTGATCTAGTGACATTTTGTTATCCACAGGCTAGTTGGGCATATCTGGAATAGGGAATCATCCACAGAGATGGCCTTCGCATCGCCACTGCACAATTCATGCAGTTGTCTAACACTGTTATACTTGATGGAAGGCGAGATCTATAGGAAAATGTGTTGTCCCGAAGTTCACTGAATAAACTCATCTCGTTTGTTAAGTCTAAGGAGCTTAATGCAAACAAACATCACAGCCCGATTTTCCTGGATGGGATTTGCGTTGGATAATCTATAGATGTTGTATCATCCTTAAAGAACACCGAAGAACGCCAAAATGTGCTAAAGCGCGATTTCTCTATTTGTCTCACGTAAACCGGCAACAAAATGCGAATAGGTGATTGTCCATGACCTTAAAATTCCGCTCACCTAAACAAAATGTTATGAGCAAACGGTGCAAATGGATTAGACTAACTTCCTACAAATGTCACACCTTAGAACACCCGACAGTTTCGTCGAAAATAATTTGAGTGTTGTTCTAGTTTCTGGCCCCCTCAGCAATCCTTTTAATTATTGTTTCAAATTGGCCACTGCGAAACTGCTGTTTGATCACATCCGTTGTTCCGCTTCATCATTCTCCACAAGTTGCAGTTCTCTTATCACATACCAGGAAGAACACCTTAGTTTTGCCTTCTTTCGCTGCGCTGTTACCCGCCATCTTCACATTTTAAAGAATTGAGCTCGTTTCAGCTTGATATTTTGCCCAAAAGATAGGGAAAAAGTTAATAAATCTGCTTCTCCGACCCCGGTGTCCATCACATTTTGATCGAGCCCGTTTATTCGTGACCGCATCTTTGTCGGATAAGTCCCACTATCTGTGTGACTACTCCATTTCCACACAATCCTGAGCACCTGGAAATTCCATCAGTCATGGTTCTATTCTGACTGTACGATGATGATCATACCTGAAGGTATGTCACCCACTAGGTTGGGAATAAACAATATTATTCTTAGCATTATTGAGATGATGGTGTAGAAATGGACTTAGAAATGCGGGCCGGGATACGATCAACCTGAATGGCCGAGGGGCGAGGGCTTACATGGAGGCCAGGGAGTAACCTCTTGCGCAACCGGAGTGGACGAAAATTCGGATGCAGCATTCATCGGTTTTTCTGACACTGGGGTTGGGTTTTTAAGGCGTTTTGGCTGTGGGAGTAGAGAACTCTGGCCGTTCTATTGGTAATGGGCTTTTTGTTTTATTGGTTGTTTCACTTGGAAGGCAGAGGTTGAACATTTTGAAACAAGGACAGCCATCCGTGTAAGGAAATAACCAGAGGGCAATATCATTGAGGGTGTGTGGTTTGGGTTTACCGTTCTGCCAGGGTCACGTGAACCGAAATGAACTTTCTGGGTTTCCCGCGAGGGAAAACGCAATAAGCGGGTGACAAACATAAATTCAAAGAGAATCCAGAGGAAAGTCAATGGAACTTTCGTAAGAGGCGAAAATGGGAACTCATTTCAAACACTGGGCTCAAAAAGCAGACCGCACCAGCGGGAAATATAAAGTCCAGGGTCTCCAAAAATAGGTTTACCGCCATTTTTTGCCTGATGCCAGACTGATTCACGATCCTGTCTAACAATTATATGAAAAGCCCCGCGAACATGCCAGAGACTCTCACGTTCGGCACGCTGCTGTGCATGGTGCATGCATGAAACGCTCTCCAGAAAACACCTGACCAGGTGAGGTTGGTGGAGATTACGCTTGGCTGTTCATTCTCATTTAACTTTCAAGAGGGCTAAGTTACTTTGGATAAGCTGACATCGCCTGGGGTCGCTTGGTGGATTGTCAATATGTACATAATTTTAAAGGACATACGGCGTAAGATCTTTAAGGATGAACTTCCGACGAAAGGCAGGCTGGAGTAAAACAGACCAGTGTAGATTAGCGGAAGTGCACAAACCTTGGGAGACCACTGGATAAGCTAGGCCGCAGGCGACTGAAAATCATGGTTTGAAAGCGAGTGACCTAGAACTTGCAAGTATTATCTAGCCAGAGAGCGCCCACGGAAAAGGCCAATACTAGCGAACGATTTTTTTACAAACCGTAATACTGTGTAATGAAATTGCTTCAGCACGATCCGATAATGGTCCCTTCATGTAGACGTACGTTTGGCCTTCATGTCTCCCTCTTTATCGTGAAATCCTATCATCAGCAAAGGTGCATCGGTGTCTAGCCGAACTACGTGAGGAGAGGGGGCATGCCAAACCAAACATCTAGGTACGGTGGGCGAGAGGGCAGAAGAAAAGTTGGTTATATTTTGTGTAAAACAGAGCCAGGCGGAAAGCGCGTTAGAAACAAGGGAGGAGTAGAAGAGTGCTGCGGAGTTTAGGTGCAAGCTAGCGGTGGCTTTCCAGTATGGGTAACAGCTAGGGGGAGTTCGGGAGGATACAGGATATTTGAGGGACACGACAGATGGAGTGGCTCAAAAGGTGGCGAAAAGCGCTCAAAACACCGGATGGACGAGCCGGCGCAGCCAGCCGAGACGGGAAGATAAAATGGACACCGGGGGCGTGCCAGTTTGAGCAGAGGTGTGTGATGCCTAAATATTAATAATAAGGGCGCAGAGTAGCATCGTCCGTACCCAGTTAGCCGGGATTTTCATCCCAGTACATCGGTGATTGTCAACTTGTTTGGCTGCACTCTCTTGTTTTTGACAGCCGTGTGTAAGGCGATAAGGAGTGTGCTCGACCACAACCAGTTCCCCGAAAGCACATACATGTGTTTTCCGCGGTCGCATGTCCCGTTGTACCAGTTTTTTCGACACCAAATAACTTCGCTTCCAAACACCTAAGTTGTTAACCGGGTTTCATTCCTGTGGGTGGGGCCAAACGCGGGAGCTGACTTCCATCAAATTGCTCAATAAATGGAGGAGGCACGTTGCTGCTAAACTGTAGGAAAATGCGGTTATCGTGCCTGAACTATTGTAAATGATGACTGAATGACTTAAAAATTTCGAACGCCACATTGACGTCCGCATTGACATCTACTCAAAAACTCAGCGCAAACTGATATCCGACATATCATGTCAAATAACGAAAGAAGGCTTTCTACCACCGACACCATGAGACATCAGTGACCGACATTCCTATGACTGAAGTTGCCGCATTTTATCATAAGAATAAAAGTAGCTAGCGTCATCGCATGGGGTTTAGCCTGCCTGAGGTAAAAAGCAGCTGGTTCTAACAGACGGACTTCAAAAAGAATGTACTAAGCTCCTCGGGGATTCCCCGAGCGTACAATTCGAAGAACGTCCCTGAAGGACCCGCAGTACATGTGACTCCTATCATGCGGGTCCCAATAAAATGCAAAGAGATGCACTCCCCAACAAGCCCCCAAAAGAATGCCAGTAAATGCGACCCTAACGAAACGATACTAACTATACAAACCCAAATGAACAATCTATGGATATTTACGACCATGGACCAGTTACAGCTCGCACCAAACTACATACCGTCTTGCTAGCTGCGGCACCGTCCACTGTACATTTCAGCTTCAATGACAATTAGAAATTCGACAAAAACCTAGGGACTACCCGGGCCAGAAAATTACAAGCTAAAACTGTTTAGGTGAAGCCCGTCTGTACTGAAAGTTTCGCGGTAGGCCGCGTCAACAGTTCAGCCATGGATAACGAGGTGACAAAGTGCCGTATCCCGTCATGAAAGTGTGTTCAGCATTATATAGGGCTAAGCGGTTCCAGGTCATCCAGTTCGTGAGCTTGTCAAACAACCGAAAGTTCAGATGTATGAGCGCCTCCCACCTAATTCATACTACAAACTACTACGTGACGAGCGATGCCAAACAGGGCTATGAAGTGGCGATCAGCGGGATGCACCTGTAGATCGGGCTTGGAAAGTTCCCGCTACACACAAATGCCGAAATCAACTGAATAATACGGCCCCCAGGACGCCAAACCATCGGAGTTGTTTCCAAACGGTCTGCTCTCAGACGATCGAAAAGTACTTTTCGCATATATACCGAAAGACATGGTAACGAGGGCCATGGTTGTTCATGTTGAGCGAAATTGGATACTTAGAAGCTATCATCTTGAAAAAGAAGTAGTCTGAAATCCACTCACATTCTATGCAAGACCCACTGAAGGGTACACCTATTGAAGTCAAAGATAGTAAAACCCGTATAATCGAAGATTAAGGTGGTTGGGATGGACTTGTCATATCCTTACTTAACTCAGCACAACAGTGGACTGTTCTGAAATATGACCTTTGAGAGAACCACCAAGTGAATCCAACAAGGCAATGCATGCTTCTACATTAACATCGCTCTTGTTTGACCAGTCCTTCTCCCGTCCTGGCCCACGAAAACGGGAGAAACTGGACTCGAGTTTCACTCATTATATCGTCCATTACTTTGGCACTTGAAATTCCCCGCGTTTATTCTGTCGCCATTTGTAACCCCCGCCCCACCCATGTGCTTAGTACGTGTATATGAACTGGCGTTTGTTTGTCCTTATCACTTCACTCATTTGGCCTTGAGGTTTATCCGGCCTTTTGTGGCCGACTTTGTGAACGTGTGACTATCTCACGTGGGAGCCCGTTTGCTCCTTTGGTCTGTACCTTTGTAGTCCAAGTGGACCATTTGTTTTGGACGAGTAACTATTGTCCAGGTTTGTATAATTTGTGAATTTGTCTTACATTAATAGTACCGTATAGAAACCCAGCCCCGACTTTGTTTTGCCTTCCCGGAGGTTCTGGCATTACGCGTCACTCGAAGATACCGTTCGCCCGTTACACTCATGTTACACCTCACCACGAAACTAGAATCCAGTGCTTTCCCCTTCGGTGTGGACCCATCTGGATAGTTAGGTCAGGACACTGGGGAACTTCAAAGGAGAGCGATTTGAATGGGAATCCTATAAATTCTGCAGACACTAACAACTGATGCATAGCTTATCCGATGATTCGGTCTTCTGTTGCCTATCCGCCGCCACCACGACGGTCGAGGTTCATCTCCAATAAACTGTGACTGGAAATGCACACTGCCTCATGCAATATGTCACCTATATAAACAGTAAAACAGGGCCATCAATCCCTGATCGGCTACATGTTTTCAGGATAGACAGAAAGTAACATAAACCACGCACATCCACAGTCACCGCGGACAGGAGTCGGTACCACAGTGTGCGGAAAGCTGGGAAGAGGTTCAGCGATAAGGTTTATATATGAACCAAGGTAGAGCTGCAAAACGCTGTACACGAAAAAAAACAGTCAATCCACAGCTGGACGAGAAAAAACCCCGTCTACTCTTGGTCTGCATTGGGGTCTGGCACAGGACTGTCGTGAGATGACTGCGCTTGTTTACGTTCAGCTCGCAATTTTCTGAACTTTGACGCTTCCTCCTCCAAACGCCTCTGAAACAGACCATCGCAAATAAAATAATCAGATTTTACCATATAAACAAAGAATATCACACAAATTTGCGGTGTGAAATGCCTGTCTACATGGGGCGAATTACTGGTCCCTATTCCGGTTTCATTACAGACTTAAGGGGGCGAGACGGCCCAAGTGGTTAGGGCGCGAGCTTACTGACCGGAAGGTCCGTGGTTCGAACCCGACCTCTGCCTCTCGACTTCCCCTGTCTAGGCTTGGGCAACCTGGCAGTATCCCAGCCCTCGTGCAACCTTCGGGTGGCATGGCAGCTGGGCACCGAAAGGGTGCTACAGCTGAACGACTTAAGGGTAGAATTAAAAAGGTCACACGCGATTCCCGGATGAAGGAAAACTAAACGGCTCCAGGCCTTAAAAACAACAGCAGATCAAATTTCCGGGTGGGGATGACCGAACTATCCGAAAATTCCGAAAATATACGCAGCGACGGGGTATATGCAACTTCACAATTTGTGGGTTCCATGGAGAACAACCCAGTGGAAACTGTGCACTACTGGTTGCATGAAATATACTCATTGCGGTGGATAGAAGTGAGTGTTGGGCCTGCAGCCGCAGCATCGCGTCACAAGGCTGCAACTAAACGCCAAACCAACGTCAGTAGCTGCCTGAATTCGGTTAAAGTTTGCCAACCAAGCACTGGGGAGTATCACTGGGTATAATTGCGTGTGAACTCAGGCCGAGGTCATCGAGTCGGTAAGGTAGACTAACACAAGCAACCAAAGGACCAATCCGGGGCTGAGCCAGTCAAGCGCATCCGAGTAACTAATGCGGGGCTTTGAACGGCTGCCAGCAAAATTGTTTGTAAACTAACGAAAATCCTGTGTTTTCTTAGCAAAACGGGGGTCATCTGACGCAAACGGAGGCCTTTTTCTGATTGAGTTTCGGGATCCCAACAACAACGACAATGAAACGCTTGATGTTTGAGCGAATTAGGCGCTCACTTACAAAACCAAGGTCTCGTTGGCTGTCAGACCTCTCTGTGAGGATTGTTCTAAACCGACAATTGCGCGCCCCCACTGCTAGGAGTCCACCTTAGACTGTAAAGCACTGGATAGAAGGTAGAAAATACAACGCTCTCTCGTCATGTGCCCTCGTCGAATTGCGATACTGTAACATGACAAGTGATCGAACAGTAAAGTCAAACGCAATGAAGTGGAGCTCAAGATAGCCCAGTGGTTGAGGCGCAGACTTACTGACCGGAAGATCCATGGTTCGAAACCAACCCAGGCATCTTGAATGCTCCTGTCTAGGTTTGGGCAACCTGGTACTATCTCAGCCCTCGTGCTTTCTTCAGATAGCATGGCAGGTAGACATGTAGCGGCCCCTTCACCAACATACGTGACTGTACAGCTCACCGCCACTCACTAGATCACGAGATCTGTCTTTTTTTACACTCACGAATCACGCCACACAATCGTGACTCACTTGCCTACACAGCTCACAATCGCCCCTAGATCACGAGACTCGCCTTTTACCCTACACTTACAAATTGCGACACACAAGGGTGACTCATCTGATATTGACTGTCTCTACCGGCCAGTAAGCGTAGCAACAAGTCATGTGCTGACACCCACGTACACGCAAACGCACCTACATATAGGAAAGCCGAGCATACTCAAGACAGTCTCGCGCGCGCGCGCAGGGAGCAGGACGTCAACCGCCCTCCACAAGTCCACGGACAATTATGGAACAGTGTAGCAACTATGCTGCGGAGAAAACACGTTACCTCCGTCCGGACTTTTACCAAGGGACTCACAACCGATAAGTTCCCTTTTGTCTTGCTCCACATTCACATTGTATTTATTTTTATACGTGTTGCAACACACTACTGTCAACGATAGTAAAGACTGTTATTAGTGCATATATGCCTTCTGAATCCTACTATGGCTATCATCAACTGTGCACTAATAGACACTGGGAGGATGTTATAGCTGAACGATTATTATTCATTGTTTACAGGGTAGTTTGACAGACCTCCGGTTTCTAGAGATTCCATCATAACATCAAGAAAAGGAACACGGTAAATTGAATGAAAATAAATATGGTAACGATCCATTTGTGTGACTCAATCGAGTAAAATCCACAGGAATTTCTCGGCACCCAGGGAGGAAACCGTCAAATCACAAAACAACCGGCGTCCGCTTCGATGACAAGCTCACGAGTCCTCGATACGCATAGTCAATCGGAACTTCGCGTCGCTGACCGCATACGAAAACAGGGGAGCCGCATCGATCAATCAATGGATCACGTGTGAACAACCAAAAATAGCCATACCCAACCAACCAATTATTTTTTCGTTCTCAAGCTTTTCTGCACAACCTGTTTAGTTCGCTTGTCTTCTGAGTTATTGGAATCACAAGCCAGTCGTTAGAGCAACGACGACGGGGCCATATCCACACAAACACGCACATACGAGTTGAGTCCTTGTATACCGGGTCTTCTCAGGTCTATGTTGGGCCTATAAGCTAAGTAACCAAACCAACATTGCGAATCCCACTTCGTAAAAAAGGGCAGAGCGTTGGCTTTGAGGTCCATTTTCTCGGGTTCCGATTTCTGTTACGCGCTGATCGTTGCTATTTTGAGTGATCAATGCAGAGGAGAAAGGAACAACATAAAGTCTTGCGGGCAATGCGTCCACCGGAAGTAAACTGTGAATGCCGATTTGAATCATTCTAGCCTATTAGTATAGCGAAGTGGCAAACAAAACTACTTGGAGAAAGGGTGCAAACGACTGGAACATGGAACATCAGGACTCGGACAGCAACTAACCCTGTCAGCTTCCAACTTCTCCAAGTCCACCGGGCGTTTTGGTTGTCGTGAGTCGTCTGGTTTTGGATCACGTAGGATGAAGTCATCAGCATCCTCGGTAGACCAATCCAAAGGTGTCTGGTCGACCAGTTCAAGCAAGCGAGCAGTCCCATCGTCCGAGTGGACTGACTTATCCGGCAATTTGGATAGCGTTGAGAAAATTCGTGTTGGAGGGAGGGTGGGTGGCTCCAGGTCATCCTCTGCTGAGGGCTCTAGAACAAGGGAACAACGAAGGGATGCAGGTAAATACCGAGATCCGCTAATGCGATCGTCGGTTGATCAACAAAGCAAGTTACCGTGTGGATCTGTATTTTCAGTATGAAGTAGACCAATTGTCAAGTCATTTTAGAAGACTTTACAGGCCATATTAAGTCATCTAATTAGAAATGTAACGAAGATCTAAAATATACAGTGAGTGCTTTTAGCACTTGTTCATCATCTCTCACTTGCGGTTCCCTTTATGGTTGGCCTTCAGGTGTAGTTACCTCTAACCACGGTCAGTAAACATGAAGCGTTGATTTTGTCTAAAGACGTTAGTCACAACTGTAGTCAGATGAGCTCGAGATGGCTCAGGCGTGAAACTACTGACCGAAAGGTCCATGGCTCGAACCCAAGCCCGACATATCGACTGTTCCTGTCTAGGCCTAGTCAACCTGGAAACATCTCGGTCATCGTGCTTCTTTCTGGTGGCATTGCAGCTAAACACCGACAGCTGAACGATCATTAACCAGAGTACCCAGTCAATGCAGGAGGTCAAATATGAAAAAGGTCCGGTGCTGATACGTGTTGCCAAGTAGCATCTGTGGGACCATAGCTGGGATCTTTCCAAGTTGTATCAGGTACTTTGTTGTAGCTGGTGAGTGTTCGATGCAGCTGGTTAAAAATCACTTGATTTGAAACAAACTTACGGGTCCTCCGTTCTCTCTCTTGGTCCATGCTTGATGTTGTGTTGGCCAAGTATGATTCGTTTCCGAAAGGAGATCTTGAGCGATGCTCAGATGCTTCACCAGGCGGACTGAATGTGGAAGGCGAAGGCGGCTGAGCTTGGCGTGGCATTAGACTGTAGGCCTGTGGTTGGACCGCGCCCGCCTGAGTTGATGTGGCGTTGTTTCCCAGCATCGCGACCGCAACAGCCAAGGCAGCAGCAGAGAGATCTTGATGCGGAATTTCGTCCCTGGTAGGCGTTCCAGGACCGGAAGATAATGGACTGGGTGGAGGAGATGCCGATATTTCAAGCGCCTCCTCTGTCTTTGATCCTGTGTTTGCCGTGGTAGCACCTTTGGTTGGTTGTGGTGGTGGTGTGGGAACTCGTTCGAGAACCTCTACGATTGACTTGGAGATGTGTATACGCTAGAACGGGGGGGAGAAGAAACCAAAACAAGGTTATAAAGGGTTCGTCAGTCGGTAACACAAGACAATCGAGAATGATTGCAACTGCCTGCAAGCCCCCACCAAATAGGAAGCCAACTACGAACTAAGACAACTGCAGCAACTTGTCCGATGTTGATGAGGCAAACCATACTGGAAAAGAAGGTAACTCGGAGTTGACCTGCCACAAGCAAACGAAGCTGGGCACAGCTCCAACCCAAAATAAAAAACAAGTCGGAAAGATGGTGCTTTTTCCAACGCGGCTCGATATCCATTCCAAAATGGTGAGTCAAATCACCTGCGGCTGAAGTATCCTGGTTGGTTGACCCTTTCTTAAAGACAAGCCAATCGTACCGCTGAAACATCAACAAGGTCGCACGTTCGTACGTGAAAATTCTGGTGCGCCCAGCGTGGTGCACTGGTAGAGTGACGGTAACAGGTTCGCCACCGGATGTCTGATGTCTGGGATTCAGATGCCAGTCGGGGAAATGCAGAGTCGATGGGTGAAACCCGAGTGCTGGTTCATTAGAATGATTGCCTCAGGACAGTAGGAGGACCATACAGAGGCGAGTGAGGTAAATACCTTGTATCCTCCAATATCTCCCTAGGTTTTAAATATTCGCACGCTGGAAATTCATCATTGGGAGCAAAAAGATTTCTTCTGGGCGAGTGGTTCTCTTCACCATCGATCTATCTTCCTTGAACAGGTCAAGCTTCGGCCAATATAACGGGTGTACGGGAATTCATGGCTGGCCAAGATGCACGTGAAAAATATACCCGTTTTCTCCGAAGTTGAGTTCTAACTGAAACAGATGTTGACAAATTGTGCTGCCTAGTAATGAGAAAAAAAACAGGAACAACAGACGGAAAATGTGAGCTCACCTGAGCAGATGAAAAGTTCTCCACATAACGTCGAACCTGGGTGCGCATAGCCGGTTCACGCCGAAACACATCCTCTAACCGTTCTGGAGGTAACTGGAGCAAGACCTGATAGCTTTGTGGTCGCGTCTTGACGCAGCACCGGATGAATCCGTCCCAAAGTTTCTCACTTTTCCACACCTGGGTTTGAAAATTTAAAAAATGCAAACAACCGATGGGAATTTGGGAGGGAGTTTTGTCGACTCAAACCAGCAACATACACTGAAATTAACAAAAATTGATAGGAGAGGATAGGTTCGAACAAAACCCACTGAGTTCACTGCAGCCACGTATCAGTTAATTCGCTCAGAAAAGGCTACGTACGCACCAAAACCGACGAACCGTCCACCTATTTTTGGATAGTACTAATTAGAAACGTTTTTCCAACTAATCTCCCCACTCCTCTGTTGTAGAGATCTGAAAAGTGATCATTGACCAGTGGTGAGGTCGGGGGACAAGATGGCCTAAGTGGTTAGAGCTCGAATTTACTGACCGCAAGGTCCGTGGTTCGAACCCCAGCTCTGCCTCTCGACTTCCCCTCTATCTAGGCTTGGGCAACCTGGCAGTATCCCAGCCCTCGTGCTTCCTTCGGGTGGCATGGCAGCTAGGCACCGGAAGGGTGTTACAGCTGAACGATTATTTTTTATTATTAGTGAGGTCGGTCATAAGGTTTTCGATGTTCCACATTGGCGAGGTACTGCGTTCATTTACGTGAATAAAGCTGCTACTCTATCGATGGCGAGTATTCCAAGACTGGGGACTCTGGAACGAACCTGTTTGCGAATCAGACGAACCAGCACGTTGATGACGTAGCCGGCCAAGCGAGGGTGTAAGGCCAATGCTTGCATCACAGTCCGCATGAACAGGGTTGGCAAAGTTGGTTGCTCCAAAAGTTGTCCGATGGCGGCAGACAATCGCTCTTGCGTGAATAGACGACGTTCGGCAAAGCATACGCGGCAAGCGTGAAGAATGGCTTGCAAGCTGATGTAGGGTTTGGAAGATTTCGCTGGAACAAAAGAGAGAACACAGATGAGACTAAGTGAGATTCCGTTGCATTTCGGAATCAAACCAACAAGTCATGCCGCTCAGCGGCGCATAGCTGGCATGAACCCCGAAAAACACGAGGACTGATAAACTACCAGGTTGCCGAAACCAGTGGTTGACTTGAACCACAACCCCCCATGTCAGTAGTACATAAGCTCTATCATAAACGGACATAGGTAATCAATAAGCGATAATTTAACGCGATCCGGAGGTACGATGTATACCAGTACTTTGTCCCTCATTGTGATCGTCACAAAGACGTGAAGAACTAGCTCTGCGACTCACGACAAACCAACCCATTTGGGAAAACGGAAACTGCAGAGTGAACACAGGATCACCATAAGTACGTCGTCTGTTGGGTATTCTAAACTGGTGAACACGGTTGGCAGGATTGAACACTTCGAAAATTGAGCTCCGAGGTTCAAATAACGCGCTGATTTCTACGTTGGCCGACATGCGAGATTGTCATCAACTATCAAAAACATACACAATTTTCTGTTTGTGAATATGAAACGGTTTTCACTACGAGTGTCGAGCAGATGCTCGAGAAAACGGTTATCGAAAAGCTAAATACGTCTCAGTTCCGCTGTTCCCACATCCCATGTCTCATAACCACACGAAAGAAAACAGCCCGCACTGTGGCCTGATACATACATCCCTTGAGATTCAGGTGTCACCAATGGTGTCTGAAATTAGTACACATGATCCGAGCCTTGGAGATTCGAATGTTGACCCTAATTTCACATCGAGAGTGGAACTAATACAACTTCCAAGATATATAAAACACCACACAACCCACAGTGCCTCTCTTTCAATTGTAAATGGCGTGCTCAGTGATTGCATGTCCAGGAGCATGATCTTACATATTGTGGATACAAAACACATGCCAAATGACAGGGTAACTTTGGCCAATTCATCCAAAAACACCCATAACTTTTTACCTTTCCGAAGATGAGAACGATGCATATTCCAGAACGACACTGTTTCCGTCAACTACCATTTGAACGTCAGGGTTCAAAAGACCTTCTAGCATTCGTCTCATTCTATCACCGATCAGGAAATTAGGCAGGCATGGAGAAAGCAAACATTTTTACCGGACACCAATTTTTGTGCAGAATCCTTTGGAGCTCAAGGAATACCCTTACACGCCCACAATGGTGAGAAAACAAAGGATTTATCTTGATAAACTTCCGGAGCAACCCACGCGGAGTATGGGTGTTAGGAACAGACCGGCCAACAGAGCCAAATACGCCCTAAAATCGTGGACCGCTTATACACATGCAGTTGCTGGTGGTTGATCAGATGGCAGTTGATCTGTTCGCCGAGCTTGGCAATTGGCTTGCAAACGTTTCGTCCCCATTCGAGGAGATATCGTCAGTGCGCAGTTGAGTGGGTGCTTCCTCCGTGCCTAGCTGCGTTTATATAGTTTTTGGTTGGCTAATTGGTATATGCCTTTGGTTGTATTATTATTGGACCGATCGTGATTTTTGCTGCATTGTGGTCTGTATACCTCTTTTTCCATTGGTTTGTTGGATGGCCGTTTTGGGGTGCTTCAGGTCCGTTTGCAATTGGTCCGTTCCCGATTTGTGTTGCGTTGTGGTCTTCCTTCCTTGAATCTGGTTTGTTGTGACGGCGGCTTCTATTTATGGTAGTTTCCTTACTTCAGCCTGATTGTTCGTTTGTTTTTGTTTTAGTTTGTCCGCCTCTATGTTCTGTAGTTCCGTAATTCTTTTGTTTGCAGCGGTCGATAGACTGGGTCGAGTTCGATGTGTTTGTTGATGGCTTTTTCATGGAGTGCCATGCTTCTATAAATTCACGTTTTCTTTGTCCTCACTTGAGCCAATATGTGAACGGTGCTCCAGTTGAATTTGTGTCCATCTTGATCTTCGTGTACGGAGGCGAGTGAAAATTGGTCGTGCCTTTTGGTTGCAAGTTTGTGTTCATGTATCCTGGTAGAGAGCTTCCTTCCTGTTTGTCCCACAGTGTTTGTCACAATCTCCGCACTGAATCTTGGACACGATGTTGGTCCTCAACATTGTGTCCAATCGTCCCTTTGAGTTTGATAGTGTTCTCCGTAGGTGCTTGCAGGCTTGTGGACACTGTTGTGTTGATTCGTTCGACTGGTCCTCGAAAACCTCTTGTCAGCGAAACAATCAGAGACCAAAATGGCTCCCTGATATGCAATAGAACGTCTGGACCGCTGGGCACAGTACTTTGAACAGCAATTCAGCTGGCCACCTGCTACCTCCAATCCAGAATCCTGGCCTTCAACAGAAAGCTGGACCGTAAATATGGAGTCGCCTTCGGTCTCAGAAGTGTCCGAGTGTATTTCTCTACTCAAGCGTCATCGTGCTGCTGGTCCTGACGACCTTCCACCTGCTCTTTTCAAGGATGGCGGTGGGCTCCTCAGCCAGTGCCTGTCTAGACTATTTGGGTCTATCTGGGAGAAAGAGACCGTCCCAGACAACTGGGGTGAATCGATAGTAGTGCCCATTTTCAAAAGGGTACGCAGTGAATGTAGCAACCACAGAGGTGTTAGTTTGACTCCTGTTGTGACAAGGCTTCTGGCGTCATTGATTCTTCGTCGTCTTACGATGGCACGCGAAACCTTGACTCGTGAGAATCAAGCGGGATTTCGACCGGGTAGAGGCTGCATTGACCACATCTTCACACTCCGTCAGGTGTTAGAGCAACGCCACATGTACAGACGACCCACAATCTTGGTGTTCCTTGACTTCAAGGGTGCGTTTGATTCTGTCGATCGGTCAGTGCTGTTAAATATACTTGCTCAACAGGGTATGCCCCAGAAGTTTGTAAACATAATCCGATCCCTATATTCACATACTTCTGGGCGGGTGAGAGTGTATGGCGAGCTCTCCAAAAGCTTCCTACAAAAAGTGGTGTCAGACAAGGATGTCCACTCTCTCCATTCTTGTTCAACTTCGTCATTGATGAAATAATGAGGCGAACGCTGGAAGGTCTTCAAAACCCCGGTGTTCAAATCGTTGCTGGTGAGAGCCTTGTCGATCTGGAGTACGCAGATGATATCGCCCTCATCTTTGAAGACGAAAGTGAAGCACAAGCCCTGTTGAACAGACTGACCACCATCATACCATCTTTTGGCATGCGCCTTGCACCTTCAAAGTGCAAAGTCATGCTTCAGAACGTGCAGTCTCCGGACATATCCCTTAAAATTCAAGGAGAATCACTGGAGATTGTGGAAAACTTTACATACCTCGGTAGTTGTATTAGCTCTGACGGAAGTGTGTCTGATGAAGTCAGTGCAAGAATCTCAAAGGCTCGAATCACGTTTGCTAATTTGCGTCACTTGTGGCGTCAAAAGGCATCTCACTAGATCTTAAGGGTCGGTGTACCAGGCTACAGTAAGGGCTGTATTGTTGTATGGGTGCGAGACATGGCCTCTACGGACAGATGATGTGAGGCGTCTCCAGGTTTTCGACCACCGATGCCTCAGAAGCGTGGCTGGTTTTGGATGGCGTCAGCGTGTTAGTAACGAGGTGATTAGAAAACGGGTATTTGGTTGTGCTGCAGGTACATCAATTGGGGAAATCATCCAGCACCACCGACTACGATGGCTCGGTCATGTGCTACGCATGCCGAAACACCGTCTACCGAGGCGAGTGTTGTTCTTCGTGCCTCCTTCAGACTGGCGCAAACCGCGAGGTGGACAGCGCATGACTTGGCAGAAAGGCGTGAAAGAGATCACGAAGAGTTTGGGTGTTGTTGGTACTGTACGCCTTCCAGGATGGGGTCCCCGTGACCCCGCCTGTGCTTGGCTGGAGACGTTGCAAGAAATGGCGGCTAATCGCTGTCAGTGGCGTTCATGCTGTCAGTTTCTTTCCAGATTGTCTGATTGAGCGGTTGGAGGTGTAGGCACCTCAGAATGCTGACATAGGCCAGCACTAGGTCCCCTCCCTCATCCACTCTTTTCTCTTCTTTTCACTCTAGGGCTTTTTATATATAATTATATATATATGTATATGCATATGAAACTAGACGAACTTCATGGTTGTACGGCAGTGAAGCATCAGTGTCAGCACTGATGTTGCTGTCTTTGATGATGATGATGATGATGTGTTGTACTGTCGTAGCAAGCGTGCTGTCAACCCGAAATATTCCTGATGTATGGAAATGTGATCCGTTTGCCTTCTTGTGCTGTAGGTTGGTCGAGGGTTTCTCAGAGTCCATCATATAAAATTACTCTGGTGTCCATTTCTCTGAAAAGCTCTGTAGAAGCTTTTTTCCCTGGATTTTGACTCCGTGGTATTGCAGTGCGTCTCAATACGTTTGAAAAGGTCCATGGAGCTTTGCTTGTGGCAGTTCGGGTGATTGCTGTGGTAGCTGAGAATTTGGTCTGTGCGTTGCCTTTCTGTAGACTTCTGTCTGCAGTTGTCCGTTTGGTAACCTCGTGATGAGGACGTCCAGGAATGCCAGTTTCCCATCGGTTTCTTCTTCCATTGTGAATTGGATATCATGAAAAAACGCTGTTTATTAGTTGACTTGTTTGTTCAAGATCACTCCTTTTGATGATGACAAAAGTGTCGTCTACGTAGCGAATCTATATCTTGGGGTTTATGTCGGAGGTACAGTTCGCTCCAGTTCTTGCATTACAACTATTGCAACGAATCCAGAAATCAGAGATCCCATCGGTGTTCCTCGTAGTTCTTCGTAGTAGTCGCCGCCGAACTCAAAATACGTGGTCAGGCACAGGCTGAGCAGTTCGCAGAGGTCTTCGATTTCCAGCGATGCATTTCGTTTGCCATGTGTGTCAAGTAGTGACAAACACTAGTAGTAGAAGATTGTGACAAACACTACGTGGGACAAACAGGAAGGAAGCTCTCTACCAGGATACATGAACACAAACTTGCAACCAAAAGGCACGACCAATTTTCACTCGCCTCCGTACACGAAGATCAAGATGGACACAAATTCAACTGGAGCACCGTTCACATATTGGCTCAAGTGAGGACAAAGAAAACGTGAATTTATAGAAGCATGGCACTCCATGAAAAAGCCATCAACAAACACATCGAACTCGACCCAGTCTATCGACCGTTGCAAACAAAAGAATTACGGAACTACAGAACATAGAGGCGGACAAACTAAAACAAAAACAAACGAACAATCAGGCTGAAGTAAGGAAACTACCATAAATAGAAGCCGCCGTCACAACAAACCAGATTCAAGGAAGGAAGACCACAACGCAACACAAATCGGGAACGGACCAATTGCAAACGGACCTGAAGCACCCCAAAACGGCCATCCAACAAACCAATGGAAAAAGAGGTATACAGACCACAATGCAGCAAAAATCACGATCGGTCCAATAATAATACAACCAAAGGCATATACCAATTAGCCAACCAAAAACTATATAAACGCAGCTAGGCACGGAGGAAGCACCCACTCAACTGCGCACTGACGATATCTCCTCGAATGGGGACGAAACGTTTGCAAGCCAATTGCCAAGCTCGGCGAACAGATCAACTGCCATCTGATCAACCACCCGAGCTACCTATACTTCGACAAATTGACAACACATGGAGTTAGTCTAGTAACAGACGGAGTGCGAATATATGGTTAACACAACCCCTAGGAGGACGAAATCCCGCTCACTGCTCCTGAGTCAATGCTTCACAGGGAACTAACTCCAACAGTCTCGTCACAACTGATGTGTTAGTGTGATCCTTGAGCGTTTCGTTTATAGGTAGTATTCGGGGACGGACCAACCGAAGTGATTTTTGGGCATTCCCCCTCATTCCTCATTTCTTCTATTTCCTTAGCTTTGCGTTCCCCCCAGGCTTCATGTTCAGCGCACACGCTGAGTCTCACTTTACGTCTGGTAATACGGCGGGGTGGATTATAATCGGAATAGGTGGGAACATTTCCCTGAGTTTTTGCAGAGTCACTTTTCTGTTTGATATCCAGTGGAGCTGGCAATGCTGTGCTGCAGGTGAAACTCCCGCCATTGTGCAAGGATGTGGCCAGTGCGAGTCGCCACTTGATAGTACAGCAGTTGAAATAGTTCAGAAGACGTTTTTGAAAAATTCGCTCTCTGTTGCTACGCGAGTTGCCCGAAAAGAGAAATAGAAAAACGACCCCGGACGAGTGCAGTGTCAGAATTCCCACAAAAGGGAGGACAGTCTGCAATTGATCCACGCCATCCATGATGCGATCATCTTGGGTCTGTGGCTGGCACGCTTTTGAAGGATACAATACATCCAGCACAAAAATAGTCTGCTGGAGCCATCGTCCAGTCCGACTAGACAACCAAACTGAGTCTGGGATGCGCTGGAAATTTCCACTTGTGTACTGGCAACCCGAACAATATTTGAGGCCTTAACCCGCTGTAAAGGGGTACTCAGAGCACCACGAAGCTTGTTTTTTATGGTGTCAGAGCTACGGTCGGTTGGGACGCGAAGAGACAGTGTAAACAGACAACGATGAAATTCCCACTCGCGAGATTCCTTCACGGATGTTGCCAAACGAAACGCACATAGGGGACTAGCAAAGGGAGTTCAGTCAAGCAAAAACCTTCCCGCCCGATGGATTAGAACAATGAGGACCCGTGCACAGCCTGCTTCAGCTGACTTTCGATCGCCATAGGTCCACAGCCAGGGATGAGTGGAGAGTGACCTGGCGGGTAGCAATACACATTAAGTTCAAGCGAATTCAAACAAGATAAACCTGCTACCCTGCTTGATTTGGAGTGCGAACCAGACTTCAAGACGTGAAGACTGGTTTTGAGATGCATGAGGTTGTCGGCGTCGACTGACCAGCAAATGTTGCCACCGCTGCTGTATACAGCACGCAAAGCGACCCCCCTTATGACACTACGCGATGGCTGATGTGGCACGACAGTATTTTTAGTTGTAGATTCACGGACTGGATTAGTGTCAGGACATCCAAATCGAAACAAGGGGATGATTAGGGTCATCAACCAAGAGCTTTCGCTTAAAAGCCTAACTGCATGGCAGTGGTGTTTTAAAGAAATCACCATACACGTTCCGACCAGCAACCTGAAGAGTGTGTTGGCCAAGTCCCTACACGCTGACCAAACTGGTATGAGAGACTCTTCCAGTGTCTCAATGGGGCACGGAAGCCGTCACAACATGGCAAGGTCCTTCTTCGTGACGGCACATCAAACGTAGCACCGGGTGTTCATATAAGCTGGAGCAAACGGGCTTGTGCTGAGCGTGTGATTAGCACATCTTCAGAAAACTCGCAGTGACTTGCCTCACGAAGTCCCACCGTTGTTTAAAAAAATGCAGCAATGTGGTAAAGTGTTTCGCTTACCATCCGTGGCTGACGCGGAAGGATCCTTGGCAAACTCTAACAAATGGATTGCCACGAGTATTTCTTCCGGTTTCAGGGGGCCTAGAGGAGCTTCTGTATTCGGACCGGGGATGGAATCCTCAACGTTTCGGACACCGGGGACTGGTTGAGCATACTGGGTAGACACACTGGCTGTAGAAAGAAGGGACGAGCAACAGAGAGAAATGCACTCAACTGATGGGCAACCGTGGAAGAGGCCCAGGGCAGCTTTATCACACTTACTCCAATCGACCAGTAAGTCATTGCTTCGGAAAAGTTTAGGAAATCAGTTATTCTACCAGAATGACAGATTACGGGTCGCCGGATCAAATACGATGAATTGTGGAGTCGACGACTCAACAGAATGTTACGAGCTATCCTGATCAGTGAGATCCAAGGTGATTTGCAGTTTTGAAGAAAACGGGTGATCAGACATACTCTATACAAAGGTGCCTGACCTAAAGCTGCCACCTTGACGTGGTGGTCGGGCTTGAGTGCTGCAATGATCCCGCGGGCAGCTACAACCACTGTACGACAAGTACACGGCTTCTTACAGCTGATGATGATGATACAAAGGTGTAACAGTCCGGAAATTCAGTCCGAGCTAAATCTGATAAAAATGGGAGTTGACCGACAAAGATCAACCTACATCACAATGAACGAAAGCAAGCAACCGGGGGAGGGGGGCACTGAATGTACGAATAGGAATCGACGAGTAAAATCGGATGGTGTGGAGAAGTCGAGGTCCAGATTTGGGATGAACGAAGTGAAACGTACCGACTTCGAACACCTTGGTTCCACCATTTTAATGAATGGACAGACTTGAGGAAAAAATCAGCGTCTTGTGGAAAGCCGCTGAGAATAGTCTACGCTGGAGTCAAAAAAGAAATTTCGGCCCCTCATCATATCAAGGATGGTGTTGTCGCCTAGGAAGACAATTAGAAACATCGCTGCGCACAGTCGAGAATGACAGATCGGTCCCTATGCAGCTCTACAGAATGCGTCACTGGAACCGACACTGACGATCGATTACCGAACCGAACATCCGACGCATTCAGTTCAATAGAACTGAACAGGGAGAGGTGTGTGTGTGTGTGTGCGTGTAACATAAATGTATGGGTCGATATAAAAACTAGGACGTTACTTACCATGTAATAAACGAGTGAGCACCTCCTTCACCACCTTCTCACTTAACTGTACCAGACGTGGCAGTGCCAAGATCACATCCTGTTTCGGCAGACCCACGAGAACGGGGATGAGGCAACGTATGTCATGTACTCTTTCCCGGTAGAGACGGTAAACCCGTTCAACCAGACTCCTAGGAGGAATGATAACGGGTGGAGAGTTGCCGGTGATGGCCGACACTTGCGGAGTGGAGATCGGCGTGGTCCCTTGTGCCGACGAAGCAGCGGACGAGGCGACAGCAGCAGCAGCGGCTGTGGCTGCAGCCTGAGCAGCGGCCATAGCAGACGGTGAATCGGTGAGTAAGTGGAGCATTCGCGTTATGAGAGTCTCTGCACCGACTGGACACTGGTCAACCAGGTCATGCAAGTCAGCGGAATAGAGACCTATTTCACGGATCTTGAGGACGGAGGGAGGTAAGGAAAGTTACCAGGTAGCAGAAGTTGAGTTAGAAAGCCATAGGCAAATACAGCATAGTTTGTGACTTACGGGAGTATCGATCATGCGAAGGGTACAACGTTTCACCTCTGGACTTGCACCCACGTAGACCTCAGCTAAGCTGTACGAAGGAACGTGGAAAATGTAGAATCCAAGCCGTGTGAGATAGTGAATATTCGGTCAAAAGGTTAATTGAAGAACCTTGGATTTGTGTATCTTGGAAAAAATGCTATGGATAACAAGCTTATCGGTTGGACACGAGATGAAAAAACTAGGATTTGCCGGATACTGACCTTTCGACCGCTTTTGTTCGAGTCCGACGGTGTCTCAGCTCTCGCAGTCCCTACGAGATTCATGGCATGGTTACAACGTCGGCAAAGCATACAAATGCTGGCATATCGGATAATTTGTTGCATTTCAGAGGGTCCAGCAAATTACCGCTTAGTATTTATCCGCATAGCCCAATAGGACCCGAGGCAAAAGGATGACTGAGTGGAGGAACGCCAGAAATCAGTGTTCCGCCACCTTACTGAAGATTTTAAGTTAAGAAAAATCCATAGGTGGTCCAGAAAGTTTTCTCCTTCGATTAAGACGTAAAGCAGAGGAGCTAGGCGTTTCGTCGAACGTGTCTTTAGGAACCGGCTGACCAAATCGAATTAAACGCCTTTTCATGGTTTCAATCCTCACATCCTAAGATCGGTTTCACCGATCGATTCTCAGTAAAGGCCCGTGACTACTCACGTTTTTTTGTACTATGCGAACAAGAGGAATGACTACTTCTTTATACTAGCTTGGCACAACCACAGAACAAGTTACTCTGGATTGAAAAGTGTTGACACTTGTCAAATATACAGCTGACAACTTCAGTGAACGCAATCGCTTGTCAGTTCGTTAGCCCTGTTTATTTATTTGAAAAAAAACAGCTTGGAAGAGAGTCATTGGACGGATAAAAGCAAAATTCGAAGGGGACTTAGGACAACAAGGATGATAGAAATCCAACTCAGGCTTGTCAGTGAAGTGAATCGCAGATGGCTTGATGAAGCTTATTTGTGTCGAAAGCGAAATACTGTGCAGCTAAAAACAACTGATATCTTAGTGAATCCTTCTGAAACGATGACTATTCAGTCGGTTCTAAACTTTTCCAATTAATTGTAAACCGCAGGATATCTATAATTCCCGTTACATTCAAGTCATACAGACGAAAAAAACCGGGTAGGGTGAACACCGAGTCACACTTATGGAATCTGAATCGTTAACTCCATTGAATGAATCCATTTATCGATTTCTCTTGCAGACCAATTATCCTGTGAGCATGCCAGAACTGATGTTTTACAGTAGTGCATAGAATGAGTTTATACAAATAAGTTGGTGACCAATCAGTTGGAAAAAAGTTGGAAACCGATTGGGAAGTCATCGTTTCAGAAGGGCTCGGTAAACAATCGGTAGTTTTTTTTATTTGGGCCAAGTTTCGCTTCATCAGGCCAAGCGAGCAGGTCATCAAGTTGGCCAGGTTTCAAGGCAGACGAAGAACCAATCAGTAAGACCTCTTCACATCAACGCACTACATCAGTTTTGAGTGTCAATAAACGGCTCTTGTCGGTTAGTGTGGTTGTCAAAATCTTGCGTTGCTGGATTGGGGGAGTTTCAGATTAATTCTGATCGGGTTTGGTTCCTTTATCATCCACTTCAATTGCTTCAGTTGATGATTCACCGTGATTGCCGCTGATAGATTTCGTTTTGTGGGCCTGTGAGTGCTGCGACAATTTAGTTTCGGGGTGGGGTGGGGTGAGGTCAAGTGGAATCCAGATGATGAATACTCCGCTTTCTGATGACGGCACACCAACACGTGTCAGCTCGACTGATCCAGAACCGTTCTCCACACGCTTGCCAGTTTCACGCCTTCTATTCTGTTAACACTGGGATGTTTGACGATTTCTACCCCTCGGCCACCAGTCTCTGCGACGTGGACAGTAGTCCTCGCCCCAAAACCTCAACATTTTCTAAATTTATTTTATGTCGCTTGTCCAGTGCATGTTCTGCAATTGCCGAGTCTTTCAGTAACGTCCGATATTCATCTGCGTTTCTCGGCGGCCTGTTTAATTTCCTCTTATGCTGTCCGATTCTGGTGTGAATTCCCTTGGACGTCTGTCCTATGTAGACCTTAATGCAGTCATTACACTTAATTTTATAGACACAGTATCTGGTTCTGTTTACCGAAATGCGATCCTTCAATTGCCCCAGTGTAGAGCGCAGAGTGTCCCCCCTCTGGAAAGCTACTCTTGGGTTGACCGTGTTTAGAATCCTTTGAATGATCTCCGATGTCCCTGGTTTATACGGAACAACAGCCGTCCCAAGCGATTCTTATTTCGGTTTCGCCACCGGTACCAGCGTCCTTCGTAACTGACACCTAATCAAACTAGTTGGATATCCACTATCCCAAAGTTTGTTCATTACTTCAATTTGGGCCACTGTCCAATCAACTTCTTCTATGAACAGGGCCCTTACACGGCTAAACATTGATTGAAAAAAACCACTAGTTGCATGACTCTTGCACCTGAGAGATTGTCGCTCGACGAGCCAGTTCACACCGGACCAGATGACGTGAACTGTGTGATCAAAAGATGGGTGGGGTCATGATCCGTCAGAATGTAGTTACACCAGTTTGAGGATCGTGACCGAATGGCATGGTGTTCAATGAACAATCGAATAGTTACCGCTCCAAATCTTTCTAAAGATTCGTAAGATCTGAGTCTCAATAAGGAAGAAATAGGTGAACAGTGTTTTTCAGCAAGGACTGAGTTCACTTTCTAGATGAAAACCTCGAAGCCACATTCGCACGACCTAGACCAATTAAATCTTCCGGGGAGGGGAACCACTATGATGGGACCACTGCATTTGGTGAAACCAATAAAAAACCATGATTCGAATGTGATACAAACAGAAATGGACAATGATTGTCACCTGACAACTCAAACTTACTCATGCATCAAGGCTGGTATTTGAGGCATCAAACCCAAGAAGAGATGAGCACACGCTTGACAAGCCTCATCATTCCATGCTGGCGGGATAACAGGCTGTGTACTAAACGGGAAGATGTCAGCCGTGGGTCGCGGCTGTAGCAGTTTCTTCAATGAGTTGATGGCGAAAGCCTGAAGAACAAAAATTAAGGTGAGTATAAGGCGTGATATTCAATCTTCATTATAAATACGACTGAAGGATATGCTTCAGGAGAACCTCGGCGGCAGTAGTCACCTAACAAACTTGAGTAAAATAGCCACTGAGGTCGTGAAGGCTAAGGTAAAAGCACCAGGGGGGGTCGAATTCACCGCCCTGCTGTGGATGTTCGGGATGAAAGAAGGTCAGCGAAAAGGTCGGCAACCCACTGGGGCTCACCTCGATGTGATCTTGCCATCCTGTATTCAAAGCAACAAGCTCGCGTGTAGCCGAAAGGGCAGCCTTTCGAACCTCAGTATCATCGACTGCGCAGAAGTTGAGAAGCATATACAACAAATCCTCCCGTTGCCCGACTGGACGAAGTTCGATTAAGGTGCGAAGTACCTGTTACAAATGGAAAAAGGTCAAGTGTAAGGAGGGAAGATTCCAATGGAAAACAGCTCACGAGACCATATGTTTACGATCTATTCTTGAAAGAGGTTAGCCACGGTTGGCGGGTTCTCCGCGAGGATCACTAGCTGATCAAATCCAACTTGGACGAACGGAGAATCCGACATACCCTCCATGGTGAGATTGAAGTATAAAGACCGACTAACATACTAGACGAACGACAATCTATAAGTATATCATGAAGATGGACAATTCATATGATGAGTGAACCTCCCAGCTGAGAAGTCGCCATTTTGGGAGCCAGTCAATATGTGTGACCTGGTTATGTGAATTTCGTGACTGAAAGATGAGTGCCGCCACATCCTGTGTAGGTGAGACCTAATGACAATGCTGATCCGCCGGTAATAGCGAAACGGTTGTGCCCAAACTGCTAGTCAGGAGGTCACAGGACGAAAACCCTGTGAGATTTTGTGCGTTGCGCACTGCTAGGGATGAAACAGCTGTACACCGTTTCTCGGTTTTTCAGCACATATGGGCTTCACTGACAGGACGAAATCCGTGGACTGACCAGAAGTCTTTGGGTCCGATCCACTTGTAGCGCATACTAGGAATTCTCGTGCACACAGCCGCGAAAGGTTAGTTCCACCGCAATACCCCAGCTACAACTGACAGCGGCGGAGTGTCATTGCACAGTTGGAACGGGGCCTAAAATTTTCCCCTAACAAACCTACTTAAATAAGGGATGTCTGAAATAGTTTGAAACAAACTGGGAGATGTCATTTATCCAAAGGCCACACAGCAGTTGGGCCTCTCAGAAACGAAAAAACGTTTGAACTGTGCGCGAAACATCTAGGTGAATCGATCAGAACTCACTTGGAAACCATAGCCTGCTTGAGAAGCACTCCAGCAATAGCGTTTCAGGACACTCAAAGCACCGGCAGTAAGAAGTGGAGCTTCTATTAGGAAGCGCCCGAAGTAGCTAAAAGACGGGGGAAAACGATGGAAGTTGAACACGATTTGAGCTAATCTCTTTCGAACTTTCACTTGTATGGAATGAAACAAAACAGCTTGAAGGTGGTTAGTTCCCGTTAGGTTCGACTGAGCCATTTAATGTGAACAGTAGCTATGAACCGCCAACTCAGCCGCAGCTTGAGGAAACTGGGGAGATAAAAATTGAATCAACTCTGATGCGCGTACAAAGGGGGACCATGGGAAAGAATTAAGCGATAATGATTCACCAAACACCGTTGGAGCGGGAAGGTGAGGAACCGAAATGGCGGATTGGTTTATTGGGTTTAGCGGCTGCATAAAATACGACTGCATTGTGACAGGTGAAAAAAAATCGTTCAGCTGTAGCACCCTTTCGGTGCCTGGCTACCAGAAGGAGGCAGGAGGGCTGGGATACTGCCAGGTCGCCCAAGCCTAGACAGAGGTCGGGTTCGAACCATCCCGCCCCAGGTGAAAACGTAGACATTATCAAGGCACACACAATGGCTACGAACCTGTGTCATATGTGGCGGTCGAAACTGACAAGGTGAGAGCAAACGGATCCTGTATGACTCAATTCCAAACACCGCTCGACTTTCGATCACTGCTTTATCCGCAGTATCACTGAGGCTATTCGCTGAAGTCTCCCCGTTATTTGCGTCGGTCGACTTCCAAAAGTTGACTCTCAGCTGACAACGGTAGAAAAAACTGCCCCGCTGATGCTCTAGCCCCGCTCTGATGACTAGCTTTGTGCATTTCCGTGCTGTTCACAGGCTAGCGATCTGCTGTTTAGAAATCTCCGAAGAGCCTCAGGAATTGACGTGATCAGTTCCACCCTCCACCTCATTTTTCCGACTAGAACGTTGCTATTCTATGACCGAACGAATGTCAAGAGTTATCGATCAGATGCTGCCTATGGCGACAATGAAAACTAAGGTGAACAGCGTTTACTGCAAAGGATGAGAGACCACTGTCTCTCAAAAATCAGGGAGAAGGTGGTTAGGGAGGTTCACTGTGTAACCTATGTTTTGCTCGAACATTTAAGCTGTTCAACTCCGCCACTTATATGTCCTAAATGAACATGGAACATCTGTGGCATTTGTAACAAGCAAAAGAAAAAGACGGGCTACCCACGAACCATCCTCACCTCTGGCGGACGTCCGGATGTGAGAGTCGCTGAAGTACATCGATCAGCAGGCAATCGTAAAACGATAAGCAGCCAAGATCATCCGGGGACGAAACTAGGCGAGCTTTGCTGTCGCGTGGTTCCGGTTTTATCGTCTTTAGGGCAGATTGTTTGTGATCTACACCCTCACTGCTGCCTGAAAGCCCTCTGGGAGAGGCAGTTGGAGAGTCAAGAAACTGACCAGAGTCTTCAGTCACCTGATCGTCCGTGGAACCGGCAGCGTCCCCGCTAAAGTCCCGCTCTAATTCTTCCTCTGTGCTGGGATTGGAAAGTTCTGGCTCGCGCTCGCTGACCTCGGTTCCCCGTTTGAGATCGTCATCAGCAGAATCGTCAAGGCCGCCTCCAGTAGATGTGCTGGGTTTCCGAGATCTGCCCCTCAACCGTGACAGTTGTCGACGTCGAGCAGTCAAAAAGTTACCGAATTCCGAGAGTTGAAAGCCACGAAAACGGCAGTACTCTTGCATGAGTAATTTGGATAAGAGCTCGAATCCGTGGCGTAGATTTTTGATGGCATAATCAATCAAAACTAAATAGAATGAGTACAAGGAGGGCAGTTTATAATCGTGACGAAGAGTAGGGAGAAAGACACGAATGAACAGCTGGGCGGGAGGCAGAGCTGAGAAGACGTACAACCAGAGAACACTATATGAAAAAGTAACATGACAAATACCGCGGAATGTTCGTACGCCTATCGAACTCCAGTGAAACGAAGTGATGGAATGGAACTAAGCACGGACAAACAGCGTTCATCTGAAGAGTCCCATGAGGTGTGGATAAAGAACATCCGAAAACATCCAATGGTTGTTCTACCCAGTTCACATTTGAGTCCATCAAATGTGAACTGGATCAGCCACTCGCCTGAGAGGACCGATTCAGAACACCATGTTCCATTTCTAGCCCTCGTGGAGCAACCCACTTCATCTCTGGTACGAGTGTGAGCTCACCCATAGTTGGGTGAGAGCCTTGGTCCAATCTATGGTGGCTCTGGAGCTCAGTTCCTTGAGATTGCCCGTCTTCTTGATCCGACCAACTGCGGTTGATGAAATCCCACCAGGTCGCAGTCGCACTTTTCAAAAGCGCCAGTAGCTGCACGCCCGATTAGAGAGAGGGGCAATCTTATCAGCAAAACATACAAAACCAATCCGGTGATGAAGCGACGTTCGTAGTAGTTAAGGCATCATTAGCGGGGATTCATCAGCCGAGGTGCAGCAGTTAGGATCGACTTAAAAACGACCTCGATAAAAGTATAAACGTAGTGCACTATTCATAAGGTTGCTGAAAACTCTCCGACAGCTCACGACCGGTTTCGCCCATTTTGGGGCTCATCAGGTAAGCGCAATCCAAGAGTGGAACATGAGGCGGCCTGGTGCAGCACATTCAGTCGCCTGGAAACATCATAAACGAGAGATGCAGCTGGGTTCCAGGTGAGTCTCTCACAAAACCAAATTTGTTTGCAAATGAGTGTATTTCGCAGACCTCGATAAAAGTTTACGGCGAAACCAGCGTGTGAATGGGCTCCACATGCCCTCCAGCAAGCTTACAGCTGTTAGATCAATTGAGTTAAACCTGCATTTGACCTGCCAACACTAGCATGGCAGTTGCAACCAACAACATAGCAGAAAAGGTCGACGTAGGGATCAATCGAATTGGGGTGAGTAATGTTCAGATGGGTTTATTCAAACTCACTGCTGTAGAACTCATTCCCACCGAACCGACGGGTGGTTAAACGTGTAAGCAGTTTCATTCTACACAGTTGTTGTGTTGTCGACCCCGGTTCCGTTCCCCCTATACTAGGTAGTAATTGATTGTCAGTACCAACAGGAATCCGGCGTGCTGTGGAATCTTCGAATCCATCCAAAATACGCTGAAATGCATCCCGGGCCAGCTGACGTTGAAGTGCGCGCGGCAGTGGTGTGGTGACCGCGTCCAGAGAGAATGGTCGAGCTGGAATAGCGCTTGCCGGAGCTGAGAAAGCAAAATAAATTTGGTGTGAATGAACGTCGCTGGATTTCACCGCAATTATTCTAGTTCTGTGACAAGAATTGAAACAGAAGAGGCCGAATATATAAAGCACTTACGAACAATCTCTGGAATTGACACGGGTACCGGAATTGTAGGAGCGGCCGTAGCCAGTTGTCCGAAGGCGGCACTAGCGGATGGCATGGAATGCGGTGGAACTGCGTTTAATGGTGGGGGAGGCTGTGATGGGTCGAATGTAGGTAAAATTACATTCGATCCGCCAAGACCTGGTGGTGGAACGTTTGGTGGGAACATGGGTGGCAGACCGGGGATTGGGGCGGAAGTCAATCCACCCAAAAGTGCGTTGTCCACGTTCGAAGCTGAACTCACTGGGATTGGTTGTTGACCATAGTTGATTACAGTGGAAATGTTCATTGGTGCAGCACCATGCATTCGACGAGCTGCGTTCGCCCGAATCATGGCGTCTTCATCTTCCGCATCATTATCCGCACCAGGCTTGTCCCCGACAGTGGTCTTAAACAAGAGGGTTAAAAATGGAGTAAGGAACAAGCGATTCGTGACCAGTGTGAGGGGGAGGGCGACAGGGTTGACAAGAAACACGAGACAGGAAAAATTGGTGTTTTCCGACAAAACTGCCAGTCGTTCTGGGTGATATTATAGATGGTCCTCAGTCGTAAACCGATTCTGTGGCAGTCGCGGAATTCGAGGTTAAGGTCCGCTAGACGAGTAGTTTGAGGCTTGTAAGCTTGTATTGGGTTAACTGTGAATACCAGTCACTCGTTTCAGCTCTGTTAACCGGTTAGGGGTGAAGTGTAATCAATAAAAGTCGTTCGACTGTAGAACACTTTCATTGCGTAGCAGATACTCGAAGGAAGAACGAAGGCTGAGATACTGTCGGTTTGCCCAAGCCCAGACAGGAGCAGTCGAGATGCTGGCGTTGGGTTCGAACCATGAGCACCTATTGACAGGTGTTCAGTCACATCAGCTGAAACCAACCTTGAGTCGAAAGTGGTAAACAGCTGTCGGCTGGTGTCTAGAGTGAGTAGCGACTGGAAGTATTCACGGAAAAATAAATTAAGTGGCTAACCGGAGTGAACCTGCCGATAGGTTTTGTGCCAGAAGAGGCCAAAACTTGATGAAGGCTTATACCTGTGAACGCGGTTGGGAAAGTCAGCAGACCTTAGCCCACCCACGCAATTACCAACCAGATTGTCTTTAGACAACGTGATCCATGACTAGTCACATCACCTATGATGGGTCGGGGGACAAACTGTTTTTGGGACAAAGACTGAGTGATTGCAGACCATCCAATCGACGTGATAGACGAGGTCCTTCGACTTTGTCTATCGCTTGCATGTTCGTGCTCATGTGCATACTTCATGCATCCCTCCGGCAGTGCATTTGTGCGGAAACCTCGATGTAGTTCATTCCACCTAAGCTTACCCATACTCTTCTGCATTATCACTACGGTCCCTTAGAGTGGGAAGAAAACTCTAGCAAAAAGGGAGAAAGAGGAGGTGAAATCTGGTGTTATGATCATGAGAACAATTTACCACTCGGCGTTTCTTGGCTCGAACTCCATCCTTCAGTCCTGCAGCATCCGAGGCATCCAGCTTAGAGGATCGTTTGATCCCCGGTCCAGCCATTTGTTCCAACTCTTCTTGTGACGGACGTAGCAGACTTTCCAGTTGGCTCAGGTTCTCCGTCGGATCGGGATGGCTGGCTTCTCCGGCCCAGACAACCAACTGCACGGCTAACAGGCGTGCCAGATGACGAATTTGTGCTGAAGTCCCAGCTGCAGCAATTGGCGTATAGGTTGACTGGAAAGCGGCTGGCATTTGATCGGGAAGGGTGACCATACTGGAAGTAAGCAGAGTGACAGATATAAGAGTAGGCATATGACAGCAGGTTCAATCTTTACTTCACGGAGTAGTTTATTGAGGAGGAGGTTGATGATTGTACTAACAACAAAGGATAGAGTTGTGAGGGCGTGCAGTTACATGTTCCCACACTTTGTATAAATCACCCAAAAATGACCGATTTTTTTTATAAAACACGTATCGCATTGATCAGCAGTTCAGGTGCAACTGTTGAGGAATACATTTAGTAAAAGTGTGCCAGGTGGAAAGTCCGGGAACGATTTGGTCATGATAAACCTCTGGGAATGCACGACAACCGCACTACACTGCTGGAGGCCATAGTTTGCATAGTCAATCAATCAATCAATCAATTTATCAGCTATAATCCGTGTACCATTGGCATATTGGTTCCAGCTGTTACAGTTTTGATCACCGGAAAACGGGAGAGTGTGGGACATACAGCCAAGCCTTGGAGACGATGACATGTTCAGTTTATTCGGAAATTAGGTAGCTACGCATTGAAGGCGATAGCTTTGATGGATGAGCGCCACTGACTGCGCGATTGGGCCATTTCTGCCAGTGTCAATAGCCATTGGTGAGTTGAGTTCCGGAGTCCCCATCCGGGAAGGCGTCAGGTGTCAACCCGACTAAGTTTACTGGTTAGTGTTTTCATACTTCGTTTCCAGCAGAGTGGAACTGAAGGACCACTGGGCACTCATGCCTCAGGCGTTCATGGGCGTGATTTATACATGGAGAACGTTGGCACTAGACTGAGCGGGAAAAAAACAACTCTACTCAGATCATCGCCATCAAATTAGACTGCACGTTCAAGTAGAGACTCTGCGTAATGAAAATACCAAGCACTACACATCAGTTGAATCAGAAAGTGAAGTTCTCTATAACGAACTAGAAATGCCGAAGCTGGGTAGCATCCGCTTGATGCAATCAACGTGAAAATCTTTACGCATTTTTACAGTAGATCGAGAATAACTTCAATAACCTTGTCATAGAGAGAAAAAGAGGTGAAGTAAAGGGCACGGGAAAGTGGGAGACAATTAGGGCATCCAAAAACTCATCGGTGATTCCTTGAGGATTCGGCTGACCGGTCAAATTTTTCACGTTTATTTTAGTTGGTTGTGACAGACATCGTGGTTGATTAAGGTGGAATACGGGGGCGAGATGGCTCAAGTGGTTAGAGCGCGAATTTACTGACCGAAAGGTCCGTGGTTCGAACCCAACCTCTACCTCTTGACTTCCTCTGTCTAGGCTTGGGCAACCTGGCAATATCCCAGGCCTCGTGCTTCCCTCGGGTGGCATGGCAGCTAGGCACCAAAAGATGTTACAGCTGAACAGTAGAACCACTTACATAAGGTTTCCCGCTACCGGCCTCGATTTTCACACAAACAAAATATGATAACACTGACAGGCTATCAAGTGGACTCGGCCACATGTGAGCCATGCAATCGAAGTTCACAATGTCCACAAGCAGTGACAGTTCTACAGTAAAAGGCATTGGGTCTGCTCCGCTACATTCTAATGTATATCAGAAAGGCACACACGCTTGCGTCATTGTCTACAACTGGACTTCGATTGTGGTCATGTTAACTCCTCAAAACCCCGATAGATACCCTCATTTGCAAGCGAATTTAATTTTGACGGGAAACTCAGCTGAGTCCAACTGAGAAAGTACTCGTCGAATTCTGTCCAATTTGAGGAGAGTGGTCAAGTAGAACATAGGGCTGACGGGGACTGCGCCTACTTGATGAGCCCCACGAAGGGTGAAGGCTAGGGTGTGGGCCGCCGAATAGTTTTCAGCAACCTAATGAGTAGTGCGTTACGTCCTTAAAACCCATGTTCCGAGCATGAAAATTGTTGCCTTCTCAACATGCTTGAAAAAACGCAAGATGCACAATGCTTTCTTGTTTAAAGAAATAAAAAACCGCTTTCGTTTCAGCCAAGATTCATATGTTGATTGTTGGTCTGTTTGCCGAGCTTGCCAGTTGGAATCCAACTGCCTTGGTCCTAATATGAGACAAGATAACTAGTCACCTACTGGACTTGCTTGCGGCCCATTTTAGTAAAGACACGGTGGACGGTGCAAGAACGACTGGAAAAAGTGAGACTGTACGACGTGGGCACAACGTTCACATCATGCAGCGATGCCGCCATATCAGCTGTTCAATGAATGAAGCGTTAAGCTGCATCCTCAACATTCATTCGGCATACAATCACCACGAAAGGCGTGGGAAACACCACCTATCCACATCACAGTAAGAGCAATCGTTGGATCCGAATAGGGATCCATTGGTGGAACTTTCTGATCGGGGGATATCACTCTAATATCGGCGCTATGGCGTGCGTACCAAGTCACCTGACCTACAGAAGACCGGCATATACAGCACGTATCCGGCTGCTACCTTTAGTGAAAGCAGTAATGCTAGAGCACCTGCGACAATCCGCTTTGAAACAGCACCTACCTGAGCAGCACCAAATCGGCCACATTGGCCGTGGTCAACCGCGGCACGAGCCGATTTGTGACGAAATCCACCGAGGGCAGCTCAGCTTGAAGCTGACCGAGTTTGCCACCCGCCACTGACATTTTCTCCGCATCACTCGTTGTAGAGACCGCGGAGGCGCTTGTTGAAACCGCAACAGATGTTGCGGTTGATTGTCGCTTAGCACGTGGACGGCGAGAACGGATAATCTGTATATCATCCTCATCGTCATCATCATCGTCGTCAAACCTGAGGGCGGCTTCAGCCTGGGAAAACAGAGCAAGCATGGTAAGGAGACAGAACCAAATAGTGAACCACTCTGAACGCTTGGTGTAACCAACCACAAAGCAACCACTACTACCGGTCGTTAGGTAAACCAGCTTGAAGGTTCGTTCGGTATGTGCGCCACGAAGAAACATGGTCTGGCAAAGGAGTCGACCTATCCACCAGGAAAGACCATCTATTCATATGCAGAAACAAAACACGGGACATCTGCATCCGCAAACTGTCGCTTTCTGTTTTAGCCTCACCAACTGGATTGGTCAAAAACATCGTTCTGAGACAGAGCACGTAGAAACACACTTGGATCGGCTGTAGATGGCTGCGGGATTGCTAGAATTCGCGCTCACATCACTCCCATTCGAACAATCCTCCGCCTGTCCTGGTGCAATTATTCTGGTGAGTCCACATACCAAAGAGGGAAGCACTGAACTCGAGTTTCGCTCTGATTAGAGCTCATCACCAGCAGTGCATATCTTTGGCCGTGCCGGGACTTGAATTCCGGACATCTGACATTCGAGGCGAGTCCAGCAGCGCATGCTGGACGCATCTGAATCGTCACATCTGACTAGGTGGGGGTATGTTCACGCTTGGGCGATTTGATTGGTTTGCCTAGTGTCTCGATCAAGACCACCAGGACATTTACTGCGTCGTCGGGCAAACCAATCACATCGCTCGGGCATGAAAATGCCATCCCCTGTTCAGATGTGACGATTCAGTCAGGTCCTTCCTCAACACGTGAAACCTTAAAGAACAAAAGCACCTTTTCTCTCCTGTTTTTGGCGCCATCGCTAGATGTTTTCGGTTAAGGGGAGAAAATGCTCCCGGTCCAGGTGAGCTATCGGCAAGGAAAGTGGGAGTAAAAAAGTTTTAAACCGGGTAGCTTGAACATTAGTTGAATTCAAACACATTAAATTACCGGAAAAAATATGGATCTACCCAAACAATCAAGTGGGGTTTCAGGCACTAGCAAGCATTTAACCACCAAAGGGAGTGTCTCAAATGGTCTTGTGCCGAAAAACACGTATGGTGCACGGTCTCTATTGCGACGACACTGAAAATTGACGCACAAACTAGCGGAATAGTTTCAGAAGGGTTTGGTGAGCAACCGATGGAATTCCAGGCATCTAAAAGATGGGTGCTTATGTTCCAGACGATATCACGCATGAATTGCGAACTGCGCCGGCCAAGCCATTGGCGAGAAAACGATGCATTCATTTTCCACTTGATTGAAGATAATACTTTCGGTAAACCACTGAAATTGCGTCTACTTGTTACTTCTAATAAAAACAAACAGTCGTTCAGCTGCAGCACTCTTCCGGTGTGTAGCTACCACGCCACCTGAAGGAACCAAGAGGGATGAGACACTGCCAGGTCTAAACAGCATCAGTCGAAATGCCGGGGTCGGATTCCAACCACAGACCTTCTGGTTGGCAGTTTTGTGCCTTAACCATTGAGCGATCTCGAACTTGCCGTTGTTGTTTAAACCGGAATATATCAGAGTTCCACAAAAAAAATTTGTAAAGGACTGTCCACCCCCCTCCCAAGGGAGTGCGCTCCCGAGAAGGGGGCGATTTTGACCAGTAGCAAGGATGCGTGTCCGTTAGAGTGAGTACTCTATATACATCGGCGCGGTTGATGATTAATGACCACGCCCTGCCGATTAAAGGTTTGAGGGCGATTCAAGAACCACACCTTAAATATCTTCCAAGTCTTCATAAAAGATAAACTGCAAGAGTAAACTCCTTAATCAGGAAAACGTCCCCGGAAACCTCTCGCGAATTCACACTTGGGAATGCTTACGTCAGCAATCGAAAAGTTCGCTTGTCCAGTCAAGCGAGGATCGGTGGATGTGGTGTGTAGCGAACTGGGTGGTTGGGTTTTCAAGGTGGCAACGTCTGGATGAACTGACGCAGTAGATAGAGGGACAGTAGAAATTCGGCTGGAATGGATGGGGCTGGTAAGCTGAGTTGTTGGAAGGGGCCGCCCCGCTTGATCCGGCCGGATGGCTGACATTTGGCGCATGTCCACATCGCCATGGTCAGTAGCTTCTGATTCTGAGGCCACAGGTGGAGGAAGGTGACGGAAATCGGAGGGTCTTTGGAGGGCTGCAACAACCTTGAACACAAAAAAGTAGTTGTTTTGATGTGCGTCAAGATTGAACTCTACCTACATTGGACCTTTATTTAACGGTAAGATGAACAGGGAGCTAGTTGAGAGAAACGAAAATAATCGAAAAAAATTCGATTCACCTTACCTCGGCTTGGGTAGCTCCCAAATCAGTCAGCAAGATGGTGATTCGACCTTGATAGTCGGAAACTGAGGCAGGATGCCGCAAAAGCTGCAGCAGACAGGTCTTCAACTTCTTCCGTACGGTGCCCACTTGGACCACGGAGAAGTGAGGAGGTAGGGTGACTGTGGGAGGAGAAGCGAAAGCAATCGTGAAAAGTTCACGATTAAGCCAGCCAGCCAACATCATCATCATCAAAGACAGCAACATCAGTGTTGACACTGATGCTTCACTGCCGTACAACCATAAAGTTCGTCTAATTTTATATATATATATATAATATATATATATATATATATATTATATATCAAAAGCCCCAGAGTGAAAAGAAGAGAAAAAGAGTGGATGAGGGAGGGGACCTAGTGCTGGCCTATGTCAAGCATTCTGAGGTGCCTACACCTCCAACCGCTCAATCAGACAATCTGGAAAGAAACTGACAGCATGAACGCCACTGACAGCGATTAGCCGCCATTTCTTGCAACGTCTCCAGCCAAGCACAGGCGGGGTCACGGGGACCCCATCCTGGAAGGCGTACAACACCAACAACACCCAAACTCTTCGTGATCTCTTTCACGCCTTTCTGCCAAGTCATGCGCTGTCCATTGCGCCATGCTGAAGGAGGCACGGAGAACAACACTCGTCTCGGTAGACGGTGTTTCGGCATGCGTAGCACATGACCGAGCCACTGTAGTCGGTGGTGCTGGATGATTTCCCCAATTGAAGTACCTGCGCACAACCAAATACCCGTTTTCTAATCACCTCGTGACTAACACGCTGACGCCATCCAAAACCGGCCACGCCTCTGAGGCAACGGTGGTCGAAAACTTGGAGACGCCTCACATCATCTGTCCGTAGAGGCCATGTCTCGCACCCATACAACAATACAGCCAGCCATTAACGAAGCGTGGGGTATGACTTGAAAACCAACATCAGGTGATTAAAATAATAATAAAAATCGTTCAGCTGTACCCCCCTTTCGGTGCCTAGCTGCTACGCTACCCAATAGAAGCACGAGGGCTGGGATACTGCCAGGTTACCCAAGCCTAGACAGGAGAAGTTGAGAACCAGAGGTTGGGTTCGAACCACGGACCTTCCGGTCAGTAAATTCGCGCTCTAACCACTGAGCCATCTCCTTACTAAAGCCGGTAGGAGGCTTCACAGCAATAAGTCTCTAGAAGGCTCAGACAACGGAAACCGACTAACGTGAATTCGTTCTGCAAGTGAAGTCAATCTATGCCGTAAAGCCAGGAACTTCCTCACGCCAGCAACAAACTGTAAGTAGCTCAGAAGTTGAGTGAACCTTCGATCCGAGAAATGGTCAGTCGAGGAGCCAGCCAACACATGACCACTTGACGTGAATTCCGTGATTGAAGGATGAGTGGTTCTTTACCGTGGTTGAATGCAAGTTAGTCACAATCCCGATCAGTCAGTCATGGCGGAAGGGCCACCTGTTCAAAAGGTCGCTGGTTCGAAACGCCCCGGAGTTACATGAGATGGCCCAATCGCGCAGTCAGTGGCGCTCGTGCATCAAAGCTATCGCCTTCAATGCGTAGCTACTCAATTTCCGAACAAACCGAACATACCTTCGCCTCTAAGGCTTCGTTGTACGTTCCACATTCCCGTTTTCCGGTGATCGAAACTGTAGCAGCTGGAACCAATGTGCCTATGGTACACGGTTTATAGCTGGTAAATTGAATTGATTGATTGACGTGAGATGCGCACTGCTGATAATCTCCAATAAGGAGGAAACAGTACTTCTTGGATTTTTAGTACAGATTGGCTTCACTTACAGGACGAAATCCCGATTGAACATTCCCAAATCTTCTCAAACTACCAACAATATCGACGGGAAATCACCTGCTTCCCATTGAGAAACATCCGCATCAGTGAGCGATTCATGAATAGTTAATTGGAGTTGAAACAGCTAATTTCGTTGGTTGAGCTAAGGCTAGACTTATCGGTAGATAAGTTGTGCTCATCTCCAACCCAGAGGAGCTCCGGTGGAAGTCCAAAACTGTTTGCTGAGTGACTACTAACACTGTTCAAGTAGCAGAAGATGACATTAGAATTGATTATGGTCAGCAGAAAATAAAGTACAGCGAGCCTACCGTGGACCGTCTCGAACGACTGAACCACTCTATCCATAAACTGCGGACGCTGTTTTGCGATTCTGACCAAACAGTCCATGACGTCTTCCATCACTGGAGGGCTTATCGGTTTGTTGCCTGTTTTGCCTCGCATTGGCAAATCCAAGAGCCCGGAAAACAACCGTTCGGCCTCCTCTCCAAGACGACGCGGACGAACCAAGCAAACGCCAGGAAGCAATGTGGCCGAGGAAGCCGCCGTGCTGGCCTCTAAAACACTCTGGAGTTGTGCATTGGTCATGTCGGGAATTTGATCTAGGGAAATGTCACCCTCGTTCTCCCGCGGGATGTCCGAATTCGGAAGGCGCCGTGAGTGTAGTATGATGACCGCCTGAAACATACGGTAAACATGACGAACACACATACTCGTAAATACTTAACCGAGCGTATTCACGTAATTTCTGTCGAAAGCTAGGGTGGGAAGTGACGAACTGAACAAACCAGTATTCAGGGTAGCAACTGAGTCAGGTGTCAAAAAAGCGGATGTACGCTTTCGGCTGATTTCATTGTGTTTGCTTGAAATGTGACCATGACTTTGACTCAGTCACGGCACTAATCGATTTGACGGCCTCTGCCTCACTACCGCGCGTCTGCATCACACTGATTAGGACGAGCAATTACGAGTCCGAGATAGCCAAGAAGAAATGGCACGTCATTCATGCCACCTTTGGTTCTCAAGTGTCAGGAGACAGACGGTAAGCCCATCGGGTTGCATTCTAGGACAGCACAAACAGGATCAAATAGTAAGACTCACCTCAACCAGACGGAGAACGCCTGTCCTAGCACTGTCATTTAGCGTGATGGGGCTCAAAAATCCAAAAGCCGACTGGCTAGGGACCGAGGTAGGTAATAGGAGGCGAACAACTTCATCCTTCAAGCCGGCGACGCTGCGGAACGTTTCGATTGAACATTCCCAAATCTTCTCAAACTACCAACAATATCGACGGGAAATCACCTGCTTCCCATTGAGAAACATCCGCATCAGTGAGCGATTCATGAATAGTTAATTGGAGTTGAAACAGCTAATTTCGTTGGTTGAGCTAAGGCTAGACTTATCGGTAGATAAGTTGTGCTCATCTCCAACCCAGAGGAGCTCCGGTGGAAGTCCAAAACTGTTTGCTGAGTGACTACTAACACTGTTCAAGTAGCAGAAGATGACATTAGAATTGATTATGGTCAGCAGAAAATAAAGTACAGCGAGCCTACCGTGGACCGTCTCGAACGACTGAACCACTCTATCCATAAACTGCGGACGCTGTTTTGCGATTCTGACCAAACAGTCCATGACGTCTTCCATCACTGGAGGGCTTATCGGTTTGTTGCCTGTTTTGCCTCGCATTGGCAAATCCAAGAGCCCGGAAAACAACCGTTCGGCCTCCTCTCCAAGACGACGCGGACGAACCAAGCAAACGCCAGGAAGCAATGTGGCCGAGGAAGCCGCCGTGCTGGCCTCTAAAACACTCTGGAGTTGTGCATTGGTCATGTCGGGAATTTGATCTAGGGAAATGTCACCCTCGTTCTCCCGCGGGATGTCCGAATTCGGAAGGCGCCGTGAGTGTAGTATGATGACCGCCTGAAACATACGGTAAACATGACGAACACACATACTCGTAAATACTTAACCGAGCGTATTCACGTAATTTCTGTCGAAAGCTAGGGTGGGAAGTGACGAACTGAACAAACCAGTATTCAGGGTAGCAACTGAGTCAGGTGTCAAAAAAGCGGATGTACGCTTTCGGCTGATTTCATTGTGTTTGCTTGAAATGTGACCATGACTTTGACTCAGTCACGGCACTAATCGATTTGACGGCCTCTGCCTCACTACCGCGCGTCTGCATCACACTGATTAGGACGAGCAATTACGAGTCCGAGATAGCCAAGAAGAAATGGCACGTCATTCATGCCACCTTTGGTTCTCAAGTGTCAGGAGACAGACGGTAAGCCCATCGGGTTGCATTCTAGGACAGCACAAACAGGATCAAATAGTAAGACTCACCTCAACCAGACGGAGAACGCCTGTCCTAGCACTGTCATTTAGCGTGATGGGGCTCAAAAATCCAAAAGCCGACTGGCTAGGGACCGAGGTAGGTAATAGGAGGCGAACAACTTCATCCTTCAAGCCGGCGACGCTGCGGAACGTTTCGAGTGCAACATCGGCCGCCGAGTCCGCAGGAATCCCAGTCGAACCGCCAATGGTGACCCCAGACTCGATGATGCCAACCTTGACGGCGCGTGTCAGGGCGACACGGTAGATAGGGACCATGGAGAGTGTGAGACATCTTAGCAAGCTGTAGCCGGGTGGATCCTGTTGGATTGCCGAGGAGAAGAGGTAGAACAGATTGCCAACTGCCTTTTTGACCAGAGTAGGGTCGGCCAGACTGTGAAGGCGGAGAAAATTCAGTCGTGCTAGCAGATAGGTAAAGCAGAACTGATACATGCTAGAAAAGGGCAAGGGAGACAAGTGTGGGACTGGTCTTCCTGACGAAATCTCTTTCGGTCGACTTCAAAACAAGTGGCTAAAAGTTGCATATCACTCAACGTAAGTGTAGCCGAAGCCAGACTGAAAGGGTATTATTCCATCTATCAAAGGTTCTGGATAGTTTACAATGTAGACAATAGATGACGTTGCGTGGATTTCCGCTGCGGCGCTCAAATTTGGGCTTGAAACAAACAGAAGACATGGAAAGAAGCCTACGGCCGAAAGTCTAATAAATTACAGTTCAAATACACAAAAGCGCTCATAAAACAAGTGGAACCGGTATGTAGTCAGCATTTTCAAAGGCAGTTGAGTTGATTTACAGGTGGTTACCACAACGACTGAAAAAAGGAGTAAGACAGATACAACGTCCGAAGATGGTCGAACAGCGTTGTCTCAACTCCGTCATTTAATCGACCGAAACAGGGAACTCGCAGAACTATATGTATGGAAGGTGAGGCAATTATTCACAACTTATTACGTCATCGAGACAAGGATATTTTGAACAGCAGTTCACTTGGTCACTACCAAGCCTTTAGGCCGTGTATCCTCAGAGATGAGTATATAGCTAGCAAATCGTGTGTAATTTTGAACATTTCTCAACAAGACAAAGCCCATGGCTTCCACTCTTCAAAGATGGGACTGAAGTTATGACATATGTTCTCACAGACTTCCTGGAAACTGTAGAGAAAACTGACAGGTATCGCATGATTAATGCCTCCTGGTTGTGGTTCCAAAGCGTTGTAGAACCTCAGGTGGCATGCAAAGAGGAAACACTCTCCTTTCCGTGGCCCCGAAATATTTCAAAAGGCCCATTAAGCACCCCAACCCGACATTCTTAAGGGATAAGCAAGCTTTGTTCCGAGTTGCAAGTGTACTGATCAACCCACTATTGAATAAACCCAGACATCAAAGATCCTTTTCGTCAGAAAAATATTCCTGAAGCTTCCTACAAAAGTGGATAAGACCTCGAAGCAGAATTATCCAAAGGCGGTGCAGCCAACATCTTCAACGCCATTACGATTGACAGCAATACACCAGTAATACACAAGGGTGCTTATCTGTCACAAAACCACGAGGGAAGAAAGCCTCAGTAAAAAGAGGAAAGAGAAGGGAATGGTGGGGAATGGCTACAAATTAGCCCTATGTCCCCCGAGGAAAACTAGCAAGAGATAAGTGCCTACATCTGTTGAAAGCATTAAACTAGACACAACTGACTATCATGCCGAAGAAGGGCCATCAGCGGGACCGACCAAGTGTGCTTTCCGAACCTCAACTGACAACAAAAGGGAATCCAGCTAGAAAGTGACACATTGTGCACCACCGGGATTGCTTGTGTGCAAAACCCTGCAGGATTTCCAGCAACCTGCAAGCAGGACCACGTGGGCCCCAGCCAGGAAGGTGTGAAGATAAATCTGAGAGTAGCTACATTCAATACACGTTGCCATATCATGGACTGTACATGCCAACCTTTTACGAACAAACGTTTGCGAATAAAGGACGCTTTCTGCGGCAGACTGTGGTTGGCCACAAAAACTTCAACCGGGTCATCATCACCATCGATATCATAACACTAGCGTTCAACACTGACGTTTCGCAGCAGTATAACCGTGAATTACGTGAAAGATTTATTGTGAAGAAAAGAATAAAGGTGGTCAGAAAATGGACTTAGTGCTAGCTCACTACAATAATTCCGAGGTGTCTATACCTCCAGTCATTCAAGCAACCTGGATAGGAACTGACAACAAGAACGCCATTGACATCGACTAACAGCCATATCTTGCAGTGTCCAACCAGGCACAGCGGAGATCACGCGGTCCCCATACCGGATAGCGAATAGCACTGACAGCACCCAAACGTTTCCTAATTTCATTCATGTCCCTCTACCAGTTCAAGGGTTCGCCAACTTTCTGCTTCCGTCGCTCACGAAAAACAGCACTCTCTCCGGTAAACGATGGTTAGGCACACACAACACATGTCCCAACGAACGCAGCTTCTGGTGCTGGACACATTCTTCAGTGGAAGTTGCACAACCGAGAACTCGCCTTCTAATTGCCTCATTACGAGCTCACCGACACCAACCCACATGAGCCATGGTCCTGAGACAACGATTGTCAAACACCTGAAGCCGTCTCATTTCCGATGCTCGAACAGGCCAAGTCTCACAGCCATACAACGAAATCGCCCGCATTTTAACCTGATACATACATTCCTTGAGATCCAAGGATACATCACTCTGACGCCATAGGTGTCTCAAACCAGAAAACGCGACCCACGGCCTTGCAGATTCGTGCATTGACCTCATTTGCCACACTACAATCAGAAGCAATACGACTTCCAACATACCTAAAACGCTCCACAACTTCGAGTGCCTCTCCCTGGATTGTAAGTGGCGCGTTCAGAGACTGCATGTCCACGAGCATGACCTTGCATTTTGTGGGTGCAAAGTGCATACCAAAAGACGGGATGAATTTGGTCAGAGACGATGCGCAGCGTACGGATAATGGAGAGAAACTACTTCAGTTGTGTGCAAATCACCGTCTGTACAAACTTCCAACACAAACGCTCACATCGAGTTACTTGGAGGCCACCAACCGCAAGACAGTCATGAACTCAGTTGGACCATGTGAGGATAGCATCAAAGATTGTCATTCCTTCTGGTGTACGCATCTTCACTCTGCTCATGACACTGTGCGGATCAGCGCAATCACTTCGCTTTCCGTCAGCATTACGCGTGCGAAAGCAGAGCAGTTCAATTCATCAACTCTGACAAGTTCCAGGGGCTCAAACATATCGAGCTGGCCTGGCTAGAAGGCTACCGGAAGCGCACAGTGATGCAGATGATGAAGAGTGCTTGGGGGCTGAATGGAAGGTAGGGTAGGGCCGCTCATACAGTTGCCTTGTATACATGGCCCTTTAGCTTCAGCGAAATTCGGTGCTGACTCCACAAATAACGCAAGTTCGCGAACGCTTCTCGCGTCTTGAGTATCCGCGCGTTAACAGCATCTGGTGCGATACAATCAGGACTTATGCAACTTCCAAGATATGTGAACTGATAAACAAACGTACGCCGAAACCTGGGATCACCTCCGATAGTCCGGTTGAAGTACTTTGCGCATACGAATAGTCGCCCAATCCAAGTTCATTACTCTCACTTATGTGATTTCGACACACAGATTCATAGTCCTTTAAAATGTGCACTCTATGATAAATTCGATGACTAAATCGAACAGAAAGAGGAGGGGACAGCCCTGACAAAAACCCCACTAATTACCAGGAGACTTCTGGGCAGTTCATTACATACCTTAACCCGAGGTGTGGAAAAAAGGATACGAAGAATGCTTACGAACTTCAAGGGAATCCCCTTCTGAATGAGGATATTTAGGTAATCTATCCAAAGAGTCGAAGACTGCTTTAGAGTCGAGGCAAACCGTGATTGTTGACCGGTGGCACACGTGGCGCTGCTCATGCACTTGATGTGACGTACAGATATCATCGATGAAACATGTCCCAGGTCTCGGACTTGCGTATCAAGTGCCGAAAGTAGATGTCGCGATTTAAGGAAAACCAGAAGCCGTGTCACTTCAGCTGTGAACCTTATACCTCTATGGTTGGAGCAGTCGGTGTGAATACCTTTTTTGAACTCTGAAACTCGACTTCTGTCAAAACCAACGAAACTCCTGTTGAAAATATTCCGCCCAGCAATCTAGACTTTGGAATATTGGTAGCTCGGGTGAGTTTATTGGTTGTTGATCAGGTGGCTGTTGATCTGTTCGCCGAGCTTATCCAAGCTTGTGGATGGTTTATTGGCGGTCGGTAAGTTACGCTACGTGGAAGGACGTGTTTCCGCAGGCATTCATGGAGGAAGTATAGCTGTTGTCGTGTGGAGGCTTTTCGGCAGGCGAAAGTCTCCCATCGACGGGCTGTTTTGAGCGTGGAACGCCCGAAGTTGTTGGTAATGCGTTGGAATATTGGTAAGCCAATTGCCAAGCTCGGCGAACAGATCAACAGCCACCTGATCAACAACCAATAAACTCACCCGAGCTACCAATATTCCAACGCAATACCAACAACTTCGGGCGTTCCACGCTCAAAACAGCCCGTCGATGGGAGACTTTCGCCTGCCGAAAAGCCTCCACACGACAACAGCTATACTTCCTCCACGAATGCAAGCCAATTGCCAAGCTCGGCGAACAGATCAACAGCCACCTGATCAACAACCACTAGACTTTGGACTTTATTATATACTGGATTTCCATGAACGGCTTTGAACGAGGCACGCAGACACGATCACATGTGACAGAGTGTATGGGGTTTGGTTTTAGAAAAGTGGTGACTGGACCGTTTGAAGAATCGGTGGCGAACCACGATTTCGTGCTAGATGAGCGTACTACGGCAAGGCTCGAATTAACAAACTGTCTAACGCATGTTGGAAGTCCAGAAATGCCACAGCAACAAGTTGAGACGGAAAACTTCCTACGGAAAATCGCGAACTAGATGGTTGTAGACAGCACGGAAAAGAGGATCACCCCACACCCAATATTCCGTTGATAGAAGGTAGCAGGTAACGACAAATAAAAGATAAGATAAGATAATCGTTCAGCTGTAACACCCTTTCGGTGTCTAGCTGCCATGCTACCCAAAGGAAGCATGAGGGCTGGGATACTGCCAGATTGCCCAAACCTAGACAGGGCAAGTTGAGAGGCAGAGGTCGGGTTCGAACCACGGACCTTCTGGTCAGTAAATTCGCGCTCTAACCATTGAGTCATCTCGACAGATAACAAGACCACTTACCATGCGTCTTGAATGAAACTGATGACCACCTTGCGTACACCCAAACTTGTATCATGTTGAAAGGCAGCAACTTCCTGTGAATAAGTGTGGTGTGTAGTGTGAAATTACCTCAAAAAAATTGTCCAATAACGAACTTTCTTGATGAATGGTCAACTCCTTGACGCGCAAGAGTTTAACAACCTTCTGGTCCACATCATCTGTTAAGGATGCTTCATTCAAAAGGGCAACAATCTAATAGACGGTGGTTAAGGTGTAAGATGGAAAAAACGTACGCGGTCAAACAGTGAAACCGGCATTCGGACGACAACCCCAATGTGGATACTGCAATCTGGAAGTTAGCGCTGGACAGTCACAAGCACCTACAACAAAGACAAAGTGAATGTGAACCATTAAGGAAATTGTAGTAATAAGAATAAACCTTAGGATATTTATCGGTTGTACAAAGGGTAGAGTTCTTCACAGGAACAAAAAAACTTGCCCCGGTAAATCATTTTTAAGGACTGTATTAAACGGTATCCTACCAGCTGGAAATTAAGAAGCTTTTCACAGCGTTGCTCATTATGGCACTGCACAGAAGTGAGTCAACTTACCAGTTATGTTGTCAAAAACATTTATTCGCGAGAACAGCTGGTAAGGTGTGCATTCAGTGTGCAGCGGTATTGCTTACCCATGAAGTTAAGGGGTCGGTGTGGTTGGATCCTCTCACTATTCACTTAAAAAGATGAAATAAACTGGTAGATCACCATCATCACCATCATCATTAACAGTTGTAAGAACCGCGTACTTGTCGTAGTGGTTCTAGCTTCCACAGTTTCGTTCACCGGTGGCTTGGGGAGGTGGGGTAGGTAACTGCGCATTGGAGGCGGGAGCTGATAAATTGGTGCGTGAATACAGGGCTGTTAAGTTAAGTGTATTAATTGGGGGGGAAGGGAGCTGTGCATTGAAGACAATAACTTGGATGCACGAGCGCCATTGAGGGCGCGACTGGGCCAGATCTGACAATGTCTCTAACCATTGATGTGGCCCGTATCAGGGTCCCCATACAGGAAGACGGCAATGATTAGCGCAGCTGAGGTTGCTGGTAATGGCTTGTATACTCCGCTGCCAAGTCAGTGGTTAACCTCCCCTTGCTCGTTTCCGCCCTTCACGTGGTTGTGCGAAAAGAACCCTTCGGGGATGTCAGTCGACTGACATACGGAGAACGTAGTCAAGCCAGTGTGGTTAGTGTGATTAGTTAATCTATCGTGGGTGAGTTATTTCTTCCGAATATTACCCGGCGTACTTCAGCATTGCTGATCTGGTGTTCCCACCAGACTCGGACAATGACACGAAGATATCGACGGTCAAACACTGAAAGTCTCTTGATGTCCTCAGCGCGCAGCAGCCAGGTTTCTGATCCGTATAGTAACATGGAGCGCATCGCAATATCCCAAACTCAAGCCCTGACGATTAAGCCGATGTCACGCCTATGCCACAGGTGACGCAGGTTCACAAAAGCTGCTCTGGCCTTCGCAATTCGGATGGAAATATCATTTTTCGCGAGACCACCGGGACTGATTCAGCTGATCCGCAAGCATGAGATTGGGTTCCGAGCCCACCCAGTCTCGCAGTAGCACTTTACACTTTGCCGGTATGAAGCGCATGCCAAACCGTGAGACGAAATTATTTAGCTCATTTAATATTGCCTTACTACGAGGTCAGATCCAGAAAGAGCTATGTTGTCTGCGTACTCGATATCTGTGACCGGACGCCCCGGCATCCACAGGCATTAGAGGCTGATAGTGAGCATTCCATGATAGCATCAGTGACGAAGTTGAAGGGAAAAGGTGAAAGAGGACAGCCCTGCCCGACAAGGCTGGTGAATTGTCGAAGACGTAACTGCGATGAAAAAAAAATAATCGTTCAGCTGTAGCACCCTTTCGGTGCCTAGCTGCCATGCAACCCGAAGGGAGCACGAGGGCTGGGATACTGCCAGGTTGCCCAAGCCTAGACAGGGAGCGAGAGGAGGCAGGGTTCGAACCACGGGGTCAGTGGTTCGAACCCTGCCTCTGCCTGATCAGTAAATACAGTTTTTCATGTCCGGTAAAGTAAGTGGGTGCATTTTTGTTTCAAATCGTATCTGTTAATTGGTTTGCCACTACATGACCGCAGTTGGGAAAGTGAAATTAAACGGCACAACAATCGTGCAGTACCTTACGTCTGGATGGTCGATTGAAAGATATGATGGACACCCAACTGTCACCTCACTGGACAAGGTCTCAGCTCCTTGGTGAAAACAGAATGGGTCAATGCGATGGTACCGTGCTTTATCGTGGTTTTTGGATTTGTTCACTTCTATAACCTACTGCGCTGTACTGCGGGGCGGCACTTTGACACACACAGAGTTACATATTCCAAGTTGATCAGTGGAAACAGGTTCGACAATCAGTGTCCTGACCCTCCAGGTTGAGGGTTGGAACTTATACTACTGTGGTAGCATGCCGGCACCCACCCGTTGCCGTGCGATCAGGGTTTTCAGTCGAAGGCCTCGGTTGACGGCCTTGAACGACATTCTCCCTGGATGTGGGCGCCCTGAGAGTATTCAAGCCTATGTACAGCCATGAATCTCACAACCAAAAAGGAGCAAATCCTAACGCTTGGGCAGACGAATCAATCACTCTGAATGAGGCATATCTTTTTTCGATGAACGAACAGGATACCAACATGAGACTTTTAACCGAATCACCTGGTTAAATTCAGCAGACGACTATTAACATGGGAAAAACGACAGATCAATGGGCATCACCAGTAAGTTGAGAATCAACGTATAGTATACATCTGAGTATGTCACCAATGAAGCTGAAGCAAAGATTACGTGATGTCGGTCATGTGTGAATTCCGCTTGACAAACGAGCCAGTAACGTAAAGGGAATCATGACGCCTTAAACGAAATGAAACAAAAGGTCAACAATGGAATGCAAAACAAAAGTCGCACTCAACTCCCGCTCTCTCCCTGCTGTGCTATGACGTGCGTAAGTCTGAATGTATGGTGGAAGACGTAACAAACTAGATGTGTTCTTAGGATTAACGCAAAGCGGTATTAAAATGTTATTCCCCTTCCTTCCTCAATGACAACCACGTCTATGCCGAAAATAGTTATTTGAAGACCATAAAATCTCCATTGAAATTTAGGCACACTGAAGCTTATCAACACCAACTTGTATTCAAAAATGCAAAGGTAAAAACTAAACAGGAAGTCGGAAAAATCACCTAGCTTATGAAGAAGGAAGGGTGTGACTGGAGAACAAAGACCTTGTCAAGTAGTTATTCTGCCACCGATGACATCGGACACAATGGATCCTAATTTGGTTCCACCAGCTGAGTCGTCTTATTTTTTGCATACAGCAAGGTGGGCAAGCGAAAACGTCTCCATTCCCACAGTTCCACGTAATGCTTCTAACCTACCCCACCACATTGAGTAATGTCTCTGCGGAATCCAGAACTAGAGATGACTCACTTTGCAACACCTCTAGCAGCGACTTATGCGCGTCTGTCTTCGGTAACAGCTGCAAATACCCCGTAATAAATGAATAGGTAAATGAACTCCGAAAGCCTGTCTGTCTAGCTGACTTTATTGTTCACACTCTGAAGCAATCAGGATAACAAGTTGCTGTTGCTCACAAGCTGGATTTCCCCGCATTTATGTAAGATGTCCGTCAGAACAAAAATCCAAGAAATAAGGACTGTGACTGAACTAGCCGCTCCGCAACAGCAGTCAACACTGATGATGATTATGCTGTCACTCTTTTCCTGCTCACGACCGCACCCTTCTAATGATGCGGAGGTCGCTGCAGCTGGACACGCCGGGGTGAGTATTACATTGAGCCACCTGGTGGCTTGATTGGATGCTTATTGCTCGCGCTATTGCGTGGCTCATTGGGTAACATTCATGGAAGAATCTCGAGAAACTGAGGTCTACAGCCCCCTATTTACCGTATCCGCTTATGCACTTTTGAATCTGTCAGAGAGTTGGTTGAGGGCTACGTCCTCTGCGGGGAGATTATCCGAGGAATCTTCACGCTTTTACCGCCGATGGCTCAGAAGCTTTGCTTGTATCGGATAGTGTCAAGGACTAATTGAGAAAACGGGTATTACGCTGTGCAGCAGGTATATGGGTCGCGGAAAACATCCAGCATCAACTGCAATGGCTCGGCCTGGTACTGCACACCTACTGGAATGAATGTCGTCCTCCGCAGATCCCTCAGAGTGGTGAGACGGACGTGGGATTTGACAAAAGGTGTGAAAGAGATTGCGAACAGTTTGTGTGTAGTTGGTGAGGTTCACCTTTCAGGAAGGAGTTCCCCTGAACCTCCATGTGATTGAATAGAGACGCTGCAAGAAAGGGCTATTAAAAATTTCGGTGACGTTTGTTTCTCTCCAGACTGGTTGACTGCGCGCTTGGAGATGTACGCACCTCAGAATGCTTGCGGAAGGTCAGCAGCAGACCCATTCTCCATCCGGCCATTTTTCACCTTAAGGCTTTAGAGATAATTGAAGAAACTTTTAATGTAAGCAGGGAAGCGTTGTCTCTGACAATGGCGGTGGAGATGACTCCTGTGACGCCCTGGGTGTTCTTCTTCAACGGGTTAAAGGGTCATACATGGTAGTGGTCGCTGGTTACATGAACGCTCTAGTGGGTCTGGCACTCCCGAGGCCCAAATGGGCTGTAGTATTCGGGTAGACACGAGACGCGCGGACAACAGGGAGCGCCTGTTGCAACTGCGTGCAGAGTGCATACTAGTCCTCCGTAATACAAAATTCCGGAACAGTGGCAATCGTTCGACCACGTGATGTCCACCATGGGAACGGTCTCACCCAGGCCATGTCACCGTTAGTTACCGGTGGCTAGGGTCGCTCAGTGCCCGCCGCTCCTGGAATACCTGTGTAGACTCCATCGTCATAATCCTCGACGCCTAACTGTCATACAACCATGAGGAAGAAGACCCTGGTGGAACCAGAGAGGGGAAGTGCAGGGGCCTATTGCAAACCGCACTGATCATATGTGTAGTATGGTCATATGCGTAAAGAACAGAAACAAGATGCCTACATCTCGAAACAGAGACGCAATAAGTGCAGCTGAGCATCGTATTCAGGCCATCAAAAGACCTTACGAGACCCACCCAACATGAACTCAGTACATAACGGGGCGAGATGGCTGTGGTTAGAGCGCGAATTTACTGATCGGAAGGTACGTGGTTCGATCCGGACCTCTGCTTCTCGATTTCTCCTGTCTAGGCTTGGGCAACCTGGCAGCATCCCAGTCCTCGTGCTTCCTTCTGGTGGCATGGCAGTTAGGCACCGAAAGGGCTCTACAGCTGAACGATCGGTCAGTATATAACAACAAGAAAGTAAGTTAAGCTTTGGTTAGGCAATCCGACTTGGAAGTAACATGTTCCCCACTGGGACGGATTACGTAACGTGCCCTGTGGGGCCTCCAATAAGGTGGGAGTGTCACGTGGACCCAGCCAGAAAGGTACGAAGATCCCACAGCACCCAGTCTGATGGCAGCTACTCTCATTTGCTATTGCCAAGCGAAGATCTGCCTCACATGGCTCTTCGCCAACAAGAGTTCGGAGTAGAAAATAGTGATTCCTTTGGTAGACGGTGGTTGTGCATGCAAAAAACGTGTACATCACCCTAACTTGATGGCTCCTAGTTGGTGTTCCAGTGGTTCGCAACCGGCTCACACCTGAATAACTGAGAAATCATCGATGAGCAAATGTTCAAATCGGTTCTCCCTGAGGTGTCAGAGGAATTAACGAAGACTCAAAGAACTTGGGCAGCACCTTGCAGTATGAAGGTGCGAAACGCATAACAGAACTCGGTGCAGATTTGAAATTCTCATTAGAGTGTACTGTGCGGAGTAGTCATCACCACATAATTAGGTGATATTGTCCACATAGTCTGCTGTTCCTTCTCTAGATGCAAATCCGATCGTGAGATACTCCATCCCTTGGAACGTGTAGTTTATGGTAGCAATGGCAATCGAAAAGAAAAAGGGAGAGGGCAGCCCTGTCGAACCTTATTAGTTGTGAGATAATGCACAAGTGTGGGAATAGACAGCATAGGGTATATTTACGAACTCGGAGCGAACTCCTCCTTGGTCGAGTGCACGTGGAAAAAACTGGTCTAGCTAGGAAGTGAAGGAAAAACATAGCTGCCGACTGGCGTTCTACGCGGGGCTTCTCCAGCATTAGACGTAACGTGATGATCAGTGAACCCCTACCCAGAAGAAACCCTGCTTGAGGCCCACGGAACTGTGCTCCACGTGAGAAAAGAAGACTGGATCTCACCGTTGTGTGACTGTTTATGTACCTCGGCGATCCACTGAGCTATACTGGGGTGTCCGCGCGATACTCACAGTCTCTTATACAAGGTTGGTCAGCGGTTAGACGTCTGACGAACACAGTCACCTTGTCCTCCAGGTGGAGGGTTCGAACATGTGTGGCTACTTGCTCCGTAAAAATGGTGATGTATTTGCATTTCCCGCCAAACACCGCTGCCTTGCGGTTAGGCTTTTTAGCCAAAGGCTTTGGTTGAGAATCCTAATCGTCCTCCTGTCTAGATGTGGGCGCCCTGATAGTATCCCAGCCCACGCAAAACCATGATAACTACGTCCACTAAGAAAGTCATACCACATCGGCCGTCGCGCGGTGCCATCAGCCGGGTCGCCTTACTCGCTGCACAGAGCATGGCGGGTAAGCGAAAACAGGCTACTGCCGAAGCCTCCCTTCTTCACCTTTCATAAACTTTTCATTCACCTCTCCAAACCTCACTCTCCCATTGTGGGCGCAGCCCTTCGGACCGTTGGCTCCATTCGTCCTGCATCGGTTTTGCAAGCAATATCTGCACATTCTCCGCGACGACATTCTCAGGCACCTCGAAATCAATTTTCAAGCCTGGATACCTAGTCTATCTGGCCGCCTTCAATGATCGCACTATTATCATCATTCTCATCATCAAAGACAGTAACATCAGTGTTGACACTGATGCTTCACTGCCGTACAACCTAGAGTTGAACGAAAAGTGCGTGAGGAAGAGGACCTAGTGCTGGTCTACGTCAAGCATTCTGAGATGCCTACAATTCAAACCGCTCAATCGGACAATCTGGAAAGAAACTGACAGCATGAACGCCACTCACATCGATTAGCCGTCATTTCTTGCAACGTATCCAGTCAAGCACAGGCGGGGTCACGGGGACCCCATCCTGGAAGGCGTACAACACCAACAACTCTTCGTGAGCTCTTTCACGCCCTTCTGCTATGCGTTGTCCACCTCGCAGTTTGCACCATTCTGAAAGAGGCACGGAGAAAAACACTCGTTTTGGAATGCAGTGTTTCGGCATGCGTAGCACATGATCGAGCTGTCGTAGTCGGTGGTGCTGGATGTTTTCCCCAATTGAAATACCTGCCGCACGACAAATACCCGTTTTCTAATCACCTCGTTATTAACACGTTCATGCCATCGAAAACAAGCCACGCTTCTGAGACGTCGGTGATCAGAAACCCGAAGGTGCTTCACATCATTTGTCTACAGAGGCCATGTCTCGCACCCATACAACAATACAGCCCTTACTGTAGCCTGGTACACACGACCCTTAAGATCTGATATGCTTTTTCGAAGCCACAAGTGACGCAAATTAACAAACGTGATTCGAGCCTTTGAGATTCTTGCATTGACTTCATCAGACACATTTCCGTCAGAGCGAATACAAATACAAAGGTATGTAAAACTTTCAACAATCTCCAGTGATTATCCTTGAATTGTAAGGGGTATGTTCGGAGACTGAACGTCATGAAGCATGAATTTGCACTTTGAATGTGCAAGGCTGTCATAGCCATCCTTTGTGTCCATATTGTCATTTCGCATTAACCACCCTGTCGCCTTCAATTTCAGCTTATGTACGTCTATTCTTAGACAAGTAAAGTGCTATTTATTCCACGCCATCCAGTCTTGTTCTCGCGCTCAATCAGGATCGACACTCCATCCGTAACAATTTACCCCTCTGAGCATACAATGAAACTGTTGCTGTGCCCCTAATTCTCCAGACGCCACAACGCGTTGGAATCATTGGTTTTGAACCTTCCAAACGTTTCTGGGCACTGTCGAATCGCCCAATATAAAAAACTCGAAACCTTGATCAATTTTGTGGATGCATCTGTATACGTTTACATCGCTGACTGTCCCGATTAAGAATCCGTTATCAGTAAGCTTGAAAAGTTGTACGTTCGTCCTAAGAATATAATTTGTGCTCGCAATCTTCTACAAATTAAGCATTCCACCAGCCATACCTCAAACTAAGTGTGGTACCCTTCTTGTGAACCGGAACCTCGGAAGGTAAGGACTATATCTAAACCATTCAGGGTGGACAAGTTTGCTTTTTTCTCGATAACGTCTTCCAGGCCGCATCTGGATGGTGCATGTGAATGCATACAGCTTCTGCAAGAGATGTAAAAAAACAGCTGTCAGTGATACAACCAGTGCGCGTTCCCTTCGAAATGGATAGACGAACGGCGCGGAGGCCACTGGTTACAGACACCAAATCAAGCAAGCAAGCCTCAGCCCAAGAACTCAGGGCTACGCCAATAACAGTGCGATCGGTTGCGGTAGCTTGAAAATCACCTGAAGTTTGAGGTCGATAGCGTCCAGACACCAAACAAGTCAAGGTCAATTACTGTATTTGGACTTTGTGCCCACGTGCTAGACGCAGTAACACACCTGAAGCGCCTTACCGCTCATAGCCAGGCGCTCAAACCAGCAACAAACCAACCTCGCATGTGATTGGACAAAAGACGGGTCGCCTGACAGTCTGGCATACAAGGTCGGGTTCTGATTAGTTAGAACGTGATGGGATATGATAGGACACAGACGCGTAATCCATGCAATAATCCTCCAGAATATTGCACCGGAAGTTATAGTTGAATTTCTCAATGCCCCTAGGTTGAATGAATTTTCACTACAGTTTCGTTTCCCACTGGGATGACTACAGAACAATAGTGTTAGCAAACTTCGGGGTTATTCTCGTCATTCAGTGGCATTCGTTCACCGGAGACGCACAAGCATAGAAGGTGTAGCACTCTACCTTCAGTGTGTATGCGCACTAGGCCTGCCAATACGAAGAATTATATAAAAATATCCAGAAATGCTCTGACCATTCTCATAGACGCAGCGTGGGCATTTCTCAGAGGCAACCTGGTCCACGCAACAAATATCAAAAATTCGTACCATAATGCTCATTTAAATTCTGCCCATTTAAAAGCACATCGTGTTCCAGGCTCCCATCCGGTGGTTCGGCGGTAGGAAGTCACCAGGCAAACGTCGGAGAAGATTACCCGATTCACGGACTAACGGATTGATACACAGGATCGACGCTTTCGCCCAAGTTTCCCGGGTCTGTTTTGTTCTTGTCGTTCAGCAGCTGTCGTTCACCTGAAAAGCAAAAGTGAAAAATGGTGAGACACTGCTCCTCAGGTTCCCAGGGCAGGGCAGTAAGCTTGCCAGCGCAAGGACTCGCATAAAATGTCTAATAGTGTTTCGAACTGGGTTCTAGAAGGAGCGTGGACAGCCGTCTGAGGAAGGTTATTCCATGCGGCTACTACCCAAAATGAGAAAAAATTTTGCCTGATGAAGATGTGCGCTTCGAGCCTAAGAACCCTACCATGTCCCCGCCGTTCCTCAGCTGGGTCAACCGTAAAAAACCTGTTGGCCAAGCCTTGTTCAAACAGTGCGTAAGTAAAAATTAAGTCCCCTCGGAGGCGACGATACTCCAGGGGAAATAGGCCAATCACCACGAGACGCGTTTCGTAGTCCACGGATTTGAGGCCGGTAACCATTTTCCGTAACAGCTCGCTTGACACACTCAATGGGGGTTACGTCTTTCGTGCGTCCCGAACGGACAACTTGGTTAGCACATTCAAGGAGTGATCTGACATAAGCCTCATAGAGTACTTGGTAGTCCATGCACGTAATACGGGGGAAGGTGCGCCAAATCATTCGTAGAACGGCGAATACCTTTTGGGTCGATTTCTCAAGGTGCAGTGCGAAGGACATGTTTGAAGATAGTCAGATACCCAAATCCTTTTGGGCATCTATTCTCGTGATGGCTTCTGGTCCCTTCTCACCATGCATGACGAAGGAGTTCGTTGAGTCTCCCCCAAATGCCATATGAATACACCTTTCGTCATTCAGAGGAAGGTGCCAGTCCAACGATTGCTGCTTTGCAGCGTCTACATCCATTTGAAGGACGCTGGTATTGGAACCCCACGAGTTCAGGTCGTCCGCAACAGGTAGACATGGACAGGTTGTTGACGTATATCAGAAACCGCAGTGGTCCTAAAATGGAGCCCTGAAGAACTCCAATAGAGACCAGCACTGGAGTAGAGTAGGTGGAGCCTACTTGCATTCGGAATGATCCCTCTGATATAAATGCCTCGATTCATTGCAGGATTTTTCCTTGAATCCCGTAAGACTCTAGTTTGTGGAGCAACGGGACTTGTGGAACTCGATCAAATGCTCTTAAGAAGTCGAAAAATATGACATCCGATATGAGTCCCTCGTCCTTGAGTTGGGTCAAGCTGTCCATGAATATGAACATGTTTGTCACGCAAGAACGGTTTTGGGGAATTCCGTGCTTAACCGGAGATATCAAGCTGTTGGAAGTAAGGTGATCTAGAATGGCTCGCTTCAGAATGCGTAGATTGGTCTGACAATCGCTTTTTCCCAGGTTTATATGCTTGTAACTGCCAGGTGATAGTCGGTCACCAGTTTCGTAGATTGGTCTGACAATCGCTTTTTCCCAAACAGAGGGGAGGCGGCCTTCGCCGCGCTATTTAATGAACACCAGATAGCAATGAGTTGCCAGTGTAAACAACGTTTCTTTCAGGATGCTTGGGTAGACTTCGTCAGGCTCCAACTCGCAGAATGGGTTGATCTTGTTCATGGGTTGACGAATGTCCTTCATCGTGAAGACCATTGTCGGTTAGAGGCCATTCGTATATACGCCTTAACAAGCTTGGATTTGACGAGGACGCTGGGGCTGAATATAGACCTGCATAGTGTTCTCTGTAGAACCATAGGCCACTATTTCTATTCCAAAGAAAGAAATCAAGGATCTTCAGACGTGCTTCGTAGTTAACCGAGTTGATGCCGGCAAACAGCTTCGTAGCAGTCCACGGGACAAGCTGATTGAGGGCTAGGTTCTTGATACCCAACGAAGGAACTTGGTTGGCGCATTCGAGAATATCTGCGCGCTTGTGCGACTAACAAAGATGAAAGTGCGTCTAATTGCCATGCGAACAAAGAAGGCGTCAATATTCATTTGAAACTCCAGCAATTCAGGTCGTCTACAAAAATTAGACATGATTGATAAAGTCATTTGCCGATCAACCTGTGAATGCCAGGCGGATATATTTACTGTCACTCAAGGGAGGATGACAGTGCATTGAATAATGTTTTGTGGCAACTATCGCCATTTCAGATGCACTGACATTGGAAGCACTGGTCAGAGTATGCCGGGTCAAAATGTTCCGCCGGAAAATTTGGATTCCCGAGGTTTCCACCTTACAGGCATAGAAGTTAGACCCAGCGCATTTGTGGATCTCTGTAAGTGAGTTTGATGAACACGATTGATGCTCTATTGATTGCTTTATTGGTTGTTCTCTTGTTTTAATATTCCAAGTGCTGTAACACACATCAAATCGAATTTTCATATGCTTCTTATTACACCGTGCTGAATTCTGAATTTCTAGTTCGTTTGGTTGTACCGATATACGTGCTGAACTTGATTGCTACTGTTTGGCGTCGCGATTTGAACAATTAAGCATGCCTGCCGAAATAGGACCATCAAATGTTAATTCAAATGCGAGATGCCCAGATGATTATATGGGCTGGTTTGACATATGGTGTCTTAAAAAATCGGATATGTGTGGTAAGTAACTCGTAACATATTTTCTACCTTTTGTTGGCAAGGACACGCATATATTGATCAGGAAATTAGTATATCCCGAATCTTCTATCGATATTTCATATGATGCATTGAAGAGGAAATTTCTGCAGACTTTCAAACCGACTACACTTCGTAGCAGCCGAAAAGACTAAGTTCAGTGGTTTGATCTGCTCCCATTCTCTATCGGTTTCTTGATTTTGTATTGCAGTCATAGACTACAGTGACAACGATGTCCAACCAGGAGACCAACTGCGTGATAGACTCATTGCCGTTATTCGACTGCCTGAATTATAACGGAAGCTGCTACTCTATCCAGATCAACAATTTCAAACTGTTCGAAAAATATGTGAGCATTATGAAGATGTGAAGCGGGTAACGAAGACTGGTGAAGAAGTGATGTTAAATTGCTCTAAAAGAAATAATTCAAGGATGCAGAGGCAACACATAGAAAAATTCGTGCTCCAGATTCATCAATACGTCGCTTCACAGGTCGTAATTCCAATTCAGCAGTTCAGAAAGCTGTGGACGAAATAACTCCACATATTCATACCCTCACAGGCAAGCGAAGTGTTTTATCTGCGGGAAAAACGGGAACTACCTGCGGAAAAACATTCAACATATCTGTAGGTCCCAAAAGTGTTTTACTTAACTTCTAGTCCAAATACCGACTCGAAAGCACTATCCGAAGACATCTCTACCCTTTCTTTATCTATTTTGCCCCGAAATCCGCCGCGCGTTTTTGAAACTGTGATATCCACATCTGGTCAAAACGCCGAGCCTTAGATGCACACCCAAAATTTCTCTGAAAACATATTTCGGAGGAGGAAAACTTTAACGTGAAGTTTCAGCATTTGATGGCATTTATTCGGTCTCCTAAGATCTTCCCATGCGGGCGCAGTTTTGTTGGAAGTTGTTTAAACGTACACGAGGTCCACCATGGGCGCGGAATTTATATTTTAATGGCTGCCAACGCCTTCGCGTGATGTACCTCTGATGACGGTGAGAAATTTGTGGAAGACCCGGTTTCTTCACGTGTTTTATTTTGCCTTGCGTTTGGAAATAATCTCGAAACGACAATGACAACAATTTCCCCCTGTGTCGCCGCAACCTCAACATTCAGCAGCTTTTAACGACCTGTGTATGAAAAACTCTCCTATCATTGTGGCAGGTGTCCTGCAAAATCAAGCCAAGGAATTCGTTAGAGCTAATGAGTTTTTATGACGGTCAGTACATGCCATATCAGGCGCAAGGCTATACTGAACCATCGATAGTGATGTTGGTAGAATTAGTGTGTTTATGGGCAGAAAAAACATACAGCACAATAAGGTGGCCGGTGCTTTCAAGTCCTGGCACAAATTAAACGGATTGAGGCGGTCTTGTGGGTGCACGAAACACCCTCATCCGGTAAATATTGTGGATATGGCGAACTATGGGTATGGTAGTCGCGATACCATCCTCGCAACGCCGTACTTGGGTCCGTGGACAGCCCCGTACATGAACATCTTGGGTGAGTCGTTTAAGGTTGTTTTCGTAGTTACGATTCGCCAAGTAATCATCACAAATTAACACAGGCAGGGATCCTTTGAGGGCGCACGGTGGTTCATTTCTGTCATTCAGACAAAGCAATAAGGCAGCCGTGTCTATATCCGGCACACAAAATAAGAAAAGTCTCCGAAAGACTTATAGAAGGCACCATGATGTGAGTTAGACTGCGGCCCGAAATAACAAGCGGCCAAAAGTGGTCATAATTCCTGACTAACTAACGTCTTCTGGACCCCGGTCTTCAGAACGAAAACCTTGTCGACGTGAAGCGTGCAGACGTCGTTCTCACCTTCAACGGAGAGGAGAAGGTGCAGTTGTTTTTGAATGAACTGACCAAAGTCATCCCGTCCCTTGGTATGCACACTGCACTCACAGTGTAAGTTAATAATAATAATGTTTATTCACAACTGGTGGGTAGCGCGATCATAAGATTACATTCAGGATGAAGAATGAGTTTGTTCGTAGTTGTAGCTAAATGGGCCGAGTTGGCGAGAAGGTGTAGCCAAGAATAGGAGGGTGTGCGGGTGTGCGGGTGTGATATCAAACTGGGTATGGCAGTGCCGTGCCATCACTGCACTGCCGTACTTCGGTTTCTGGACAGCCTCGTAACGGACGTCATGATTGAGGTGATTGGACTGCCTTCATCAGAACAGAGGCTGCACCGCACCAAAGCCCTCTCCGTCAACCAAACAAAGAACACATCTACCTGCCCTTCCCAGTGGTAGACACGAAAGTCTTCATCATTGCACCACTTACAGATTAAAGCTGATAGCAGTGCTTCGAGGACTGGTGACTTTCTCTCCTGGTACTGTGCAACCCATGTAATAAATAACAGATTAACCAGTTATCTCGGAAGTTCAATCCCCTGGCCCCCTATAAATCTGATTTCCACACCACTCTGCATGCTTATATCGGCCTTTACTAGATCCCTTGTAATTTAACATCGTATGTTAGCAAACCCACCCCCTGGTCGCTAGTCTATTAAGTACAAATTCATGTAAATCCTATTCCATACAATCACTTGTCATCACCCTAATCGCGGCAGACGTCAAGTTTTTCTTTCAATGTATATTAATGCACATTATTCCATTTGTTGTCTTTTCAAACTCACCATGCTTTACTAATTTCATCCCACCCCCTCATCTTCCCAAGCTTCGAACTTCGGCAATACCCGGTTTGGAGGACCTGGTTGGCTGTTACCTACTCCACCTGGCCGGTGATCTTCAACCACAGGATCTCAAACGGACCAATAAGCCCTGCGATTCCATATCGGCTTCGCTCCACCTTGTTTCCTCGGCCAGCCTGAAATGAATCCGCTGCACAAAGAACTGCACACCCCAGCCCACTCACCTTAAAATGTGACGTCCGTTACGGGGCTGTCCAAAAACTCAAGCATGTCAGAATGATGGCACGGCACTGCCATACCCAGTTCGATAGCACACCCGCAACTATTCCACTCCTTCTCTCGACCGTGCCTTCTTGCCCACTTGTTCCATTAACTGCAAATACGACGAACTCCCCAATCGACCCCAGCTGACTCCATGACACATTCATTCCAACCTGCTGAACTGTTGGTTGAAATTTAACCATCTGTGTTACTGTGCTTCCCACCAAATCCAATAACTTTCTATACAGTTCGCGTTCCGGCTCGTGTTTGCCACCATCTCTCTCTTCCAAAGGAACTATTATGCCCGCCTCCACAACAGCGACACCAGTGAGTCACTACAGTTTAACTGTATACCATGTTTGAGATCCCTGCTACCATTTACCCGCTCGCTAGTCCCTCCATTTCATCATCCCCACTTACGCTTTTGTGACCCTGGCCACGAGCCCAATAGTCCAAGGCCACGAGGCCTCAGCGGTTGTTTTTGGCTTCAGTTCAACTTGATCGGCTGGATGATGCCAACTTTGCTGCTTCACCAGATCTGATGTTCTGGTTTCTGATTTTCCACAGCTTACATTTCTCTTGTCATATTTCAGGCAAGAAGCCTCTTGTTTCCTCCCTCGCTTTGTTTTGCCCGCCACCTTCAAATCCTAACGATCTGACCTTGCTCTATGTTCTCTTCGACAAAAGGGCTTCCCTCTCGTGCCGGTTTAGTGACGACCACGTTTACATTGGATACAGCTCACCGCCTATGGCGCTGTCCTCTTTTCCCACCCAAAACCCCCTGTACTCACAGTCCCACCAGTCATGCCTTTATTCTGACTGTAACCTTATGATCATGCCTGACGGCATGCCCCACAAGTTGGGAATAAACATTATTATTATTATTATTATTATTATTATTATTATTATTATTATGTGCGATTCTGCAAGCAGCGGGGTTTTGAGTTGACCAAGGGAATTTGCAGAGGTAGGACGAAGCCAATGTAAGATCGCAGTTATTTTTCTGGTCCGATTGGAGATCTCTGGTGATGTAAATCAGTGACCAGGTCGGGTGGATAACAGCAGGGCGTCCAAATCAGGTATTGAGCACCAAGTACCCGCTCACCCAATAGGTCTGCGTTAACCCTGTATCCATGGGTGCACGTATGATGATGCCGTGTTCCTTGGATCCCAGGGCCCAAGTCTATGCCACTTAGTCTGCGGCTGATACATATACACCCCTCTTTAGCTTTAACTTAGCTGCGCTCAATAATGCATATGGTTGCCGAATACCTCCATTGAATAATCGATTTACACACGGGACTAACTGAGCAAGTGGTGAATTTACCCTTATAACAGTAAGACTGCAGCTTCAGCGTGGACACTCATTGGGAATTGTGGACAAAGTGATTCAGTAAGCACTTGGTGAGTTGGCCAATACAACTTTGTTCGATCATATGTTTTAAAGGGTGTGTACGGAGTGTGTACGAGCGTATTTGTTTAGACATTTTCCTTTCAGAAATCCTGTCGAGTAAAAGGGGCTTCTGAAACTGAGAACTGGATTCACCACACATTACGTTTGAACCGATACAACCAATAAATGGAAACATGATTTTTACAGGTGGTTGTGTATTTTTACTCATGGGTTGGCATACGTACGACATTTATGGATATGAAGGACCGCCGATGGTCGTTGGATTGGTCTATTAGGTATAGTTGGGGTATTAGTCAGTTACGAGCGTGTGTACGGGCCCTTCAGTTACTATAATTAGCCACGGTAGGCGACGTCGAGTACGGTTATAAACGTGATGGGCCATCGTTGGCCACCGGGTTAAGCTGCTTAGCCTAGTGGAGGCCTCATATTCGGCGTTGCACATAGGCACACGCCTAGCAGTTACCATAAGTAGCCAAGGTAGGCGATATCGACTGCAGTTATGAGTATGACAGGCCCACGTTGGGCGTAAGATTAGGATACCACGCATAGTTGAGGTCTTATTTTCACCGGCCCGTAGATTCTGGCCTGGTGTTTACTATAGGTAGCAGAGATAAGCGACACCGCACACAGGTGTGCGTGAGAGACAGTCGTTGGTCATTGGATTAGGTTACTGTACATAGCTGATATCTCATAAGCAGCGCCGCACATAGGAGTGGGCCTAGCAGTTACAACAAGTATTCGAGGTGATTGAAAACGCGTAGTGTTATGATTATGAAAGACCGTCATTGGCCATTAGATCAGGTTGCCGTGTATAGGTGAGGCCTCGCAATCAGCGTCACATACGGACACGGGCCTAGCAGTTACGACACGTGGCAAAGAAGGCGATATTGAATACAGTTATGAGTATGACGGGTCGTCATTAGCCGTTAGATTAGGTTATCGTGTATATGTGGGTCCTCATAATCAGCGCCGCACAATGACACGGACCTAGCATGCTGCAGTGACGATAATTAGTCGAGGTGAGTGACAACAATTACCGTTATCATGATGACCGCTTTATGACGTATTCCATCTATAGTGAGTAGTATTCTTAATAGAAATGATACCATTGTGTTGGTAATTTACCGAAGGTTACCTCCTGACCTAAGGTTACCTCCTAACGCTGTGCCGTCCACAGGTTAGTTATACATAGCCGGGAAAGGCAATCATCGCATCTCCACTGAAAAATTCACGCTGTTTTCTGACAATGTTGTACCTAATGGAAGCTGAGCTCTATGAGAAAAAGTGTTGTGATGAAGTTCGCTGAACAAAATTATCTCGTCCGTTAAATCTGGGGAGTATAAAGCAAACAAACGTTGGTGACCGATTTTCCTGGGTGGAATTTGCATTGTATATTCTGTAGATGGTAGTTTATTCTTAAAGAAAGCCAAAATATGGTAAAGTGCGATTTCGTGTTTTATCTTTCGTAAACCGGTAGCAAAATCCGAACCGGTGGTGGTCCGTGAACTTGGAATTTCGCTCACCTAAACAAAATGCTGTGAGCAACACATCACATACAAGCGTAAACAGATTAGACTAACTCCCCTTAAAAGTCACAACCTCTAAAACCCTATAGTTTCGGCGAAAATAATTTTGGTGTGCTTCTAGTGAGCGGCTCTTTGAACTATCCGTACCTCATGACCATTGTCCTAGTTTTTTCGGTCTCCACAACTGCGATGATTTTTTACGGAAAAAGCTCGCCTCGTTGGTTGCACCTTCCTCCCCGTTTTGTTTACGTTGTAACGGCCTAATCATGCCTCAATCGGCACGCTCCCTACAAGCTGGGAAATAAACCCGTTATTATCACTATTATTATGGGTCATCTTCCGCCGGGAGATGACCTCTTCCTAAAACAAACAACCAAACGAATCCATTTAATTTACATCTTTACCTATCTTTCGCTGATGAGTGCATTCAACCCCCTCAAGGCCTTTGGATGTAGTTCAAGCGCGTCGGGTCCAGTAGAGATTTTGCATCAAGGTTTACTAAAGTCTTTTAACAGATTGCCTGGACTCAGAATTTCGTCACACTCATTAGAAGCCGCGCAGGCAAACTACCATCCCTACTGGATATGTTTATCATCAACGAAAGGCTTCGTTGATCAAATGTTAGTTAAGGCTCGATTGGAACATAACAACCACTGCGTGCTGGCTTTTGATTTCGTCTACCACGGAACCAGTAACCGGGAACTTCAAACCTGGATTCGAAACTTCTACAGCGCACACATCTAAGGACTGCGTATCTCACTGGTCCAGCTTAAGTGGAGGAGACATGCGGGGTGATTGCCCAGAATATTCACGAAAATGATACTGTATTGTTTCCAAAATATCTAGCGCGCAGTTGAACGAACTCGAAGCTATCCAAAAGGATTCAGTGTCTCCTGGATGTGAGGTCCCAAATATTTGTCAAAAAGGCAGCTACATGAGGCACCGCCGAAGAACTAAGCTAACTGCCTACCCTTTGAGAGACAGACGTGGAGCTCACAAACAGCCCTATGGTGATATCTGAGGCCTACAGAACACACTATGTAGGTCTGTATTCAGCCCCAGCGACCCATCATATCCAATCTTGGCAAGCAGCAACTACGTACAGCCTCCAAAATACTTTGTCTTCGCAGAAGAAGGCACTAGACAAAACTTTCAGCGCGTTGGGGCCAACTGAGTTTCATCCGAATGTCCAGAAGAAAAATCGCTCACATTGGCAAAAAATTTCTGCCTAAGGCTTCGCCAGTCGCTTGACGGGAGCAAAATTACCTCCGCTTATCTCCCAACAGCTAAAGACCTCAACAAGTACAGTAGTGCAAAATGATGGGACGCATGATGAAGAAGGCCAAGTTTAACCACGTTACCACAATTTGATATCCTCGGTGCAACAAAGATTTGTCTCAGACACTTAGGGCGTAATAAACTTGCTTGTAGTTAGGGACAGCTCAACACAAGCCAAAGACGAAGGACTCATATTGCATTCGTTTGTCGACTTTTCAATAGCATTCATTGGGGGTCCATGGGCTCCATGCCCTACAAAACCAGGTCTTATGAGGTTCTAAGAGAAATTCAGCGCTGAATCAATGCCTTTCTTCACAGCAAAGTATATCCAGCAAACGGTAAATGAATCTGCGCTCCTCCTGCCCTGGTCTTTAATGTTATTTCTCACGCTTCTGTCTCAGCACCACCCCTCTTTTCGACGTACATCAACGGCCGTCTAGATTCGCTTTCAAATCTTTGTCTACTTTTTGAAGACGACAAGGTATCTTGGAGTTCCAAAGTCAGACCCTCCAAGTCGATGTTGACGCCCCAAGGCAGTGGTTACTGAACTAGCATCTTTCTCTGAATGACGAAATGTCCTTCCATATGTCGTCCAGAGGAGACTCAGAAACGCATTTGTTGTGCTTGGTAATAATGGACGAGAAGACGTTATAAAGATAGATACCAAAAAATATTCAGTTGTCTAAATCTCTTCATACATTCCACCTGAAAAAATCGGCTGGAAACGCATTTGCTGTTCTTTGGATGATTAGGGCGCACCTCTCCCTGTCTTACTCACAGGAGCTTCCAGATATTCCAAGGGCTGTGTCAGACCACTTCTTGAACAGGCCAACCCAGTTGTCTATGAAAGGATGCAATTGTCATTGAGCGTGTCCAGAAAGATAGTACGGCAGAAATCTTGATCTTGTGTATCAATCCGTGAACACAGGGATGTCAGTGCCTGGAACAATGGTATTTCCAAGGTCACCACTGCCGCACCAAACAACCAAACTTAATTTCCCTTGGATGCGCACATGGATGAGACCTTGAACAACGATGCAGCGCAACAAACAATACCCTCAGGCACCCGTGCTGGGGTCTACTTATTCACCTAATACTTAAAAGACCTGTTACGTTGTCTATAATGTCTGTTTTACTTTTTTAGATGAATCAGTTACGTTGAAAACGAACAGCTGTCGCTGGGAAGCTATATTCACCGTAGTTCGTAAAACGGCGACTGCATCGGTCCGACTTGCCTTCCAATTCGGTAGGTAGGGTCCCTCCATAGAGGATGCACGCCCTATACCGGGTATAAGATCCACGAAACTCAGGACCATTGTTTGTAGAGTGTTCCGGGAGATCGACAGTATGTAAACAGAACTGTCGGCGATTTGCCAGTGGCTCTGATGATCCAGTTTACGAGGTGACCAGCGGTTAAAAGCAGGAACGTCCACATCATCTCCAAACAAAATATCAAGGATATCAGCCGTAAAAACACAACTGTGACGGATAATGAGAAATGGAATATGTGGGATTAACGTAGCAAATTTGTGAAGTGTTAACACGAAGGGATAAACTGTGTTATCTACCCCTGCCGCTACGCAACAAGCTGTGCGGGCGAAACGCCGGCCACAGACCTACAGAAATAGACGGCCAAAAACAAAATAATTGCCATAAAGGGCATTGAAAACGATATGATTGAACATCCCCTGTAGTTGAAGATTAATAAGTCGTCAAAAAGTTCATGAAACAAATCTGTTCGTGTTTATAAGTTTTTTTGGAGGTTTGACAAAACTGTTGGCGCGCAAAAACCGGCGCAAAGTGGAGGCAAAGAAGCACTGGAGACCAACCCACAAACCAGATGAGGTTTGGGTCTCCATGTTTCCAATATCCCACTGATTGTGTGATGGCCTGAAGTTGATAAGCTTTCCTAGGAATTATGGAATTATTGTGATTCTGTCGTGGGAAAACGACTGCTGATGGTGCTGTTGCCAGCTATAGGGTATCAGAACTGCGAACTGCCCATATAGCGATATAAAATGCTTTCTGACTTGTGGGAACTTCTTCCTTCCGATTGTTGACTTAGCTGAAACAACGTAACATGTATACGCATATGTAAACTGGTATGTTGCATTTGAGTAAAGTCCCACCCCAGTAGCCATGCCGCCGTCTTTAAACTTATTTTAGGCTTTCGTTTCCGATGGTTTTGTGATCGCAAAGCGATTTCCTTCTTACCGGTTCTTTTGGGTATCGTTGTTTAGTAGACGCAGTAACCCGTAGCACAACTTGTCACGCAAGTGACGAAGCACCGACGTGAGATGCCCTCGTGAATGAATTACTGACCAGCTTAATACCTTGGAAGCATGAGACCAAGCGCCATTACTCAACGTCTGTTCCAACTTTCAAGCTATCTTCCTCTGCATTGACTGCTGGTACTTTACGATTGCCGGATATACATAAAGATAGGGGTGCGGATGACCAGCACTTGCTCACTGTCTGCCATCTGGCGACAGTGCTGACTATCTGGAAGACTTAAACCGGAGATTGCCAAACCAATGGCACAAAGCATCAACTGTACGACGATAGAACGCTTGAAAAACGGCAGTCTGATCGCTGCTTTTCAATACGGGTTTCTCGCTTTGTCATCATGGTAACCACAATTGTGGCGGTTGGAAGGAGTGGACACCATTGTACACAGAAGCTGTCATCACATCTAGTATGACTTCTAATCCAATGACAAAAAACCGCCCGGTCGAAATCCTTCAAGTTTGAAGGGCCTTGGTCATCCTGGTCACTTACAAAGTTGATTTACAAGGTGGGCCACCGAAAAACTTCTGGCACTATCGTTTAAAGATGCATCGTTGGTACGAAAAGGACGCGCAGAGATGCACGCCAACATTTGGTGACCTATATCTTTCGAATCCCCAGCCTATTCACCGTAAATGACGACACCAGTCTGGTGCGCCCACAGAATTGAACTGAAGTAAGCCCCATCCCTCTTTTATCGACATCAACCTGAATCTTGAAGTCCGTTCTGGCTGATATTTAGAAACCTCATTCCACGTACTTGTACGCCATCTACTAATAATGCTTCTCCAAAACACCACAGTGATTGAAACTGGAAAATTCCTGGTCAAATGCAGGCTTATTTTGAATGACCATAAAGCAAATTCATAATCGATTCCCTCAACAAGGGCGACGCGAACATTGAGTTATTGCACAGGTAGCATCTATCATCGCTAAAACAACTTGAAGGTCGTCATAAAACCTAAGCTACAAAATTGTCACTTTGAGCTGGGTTACGCGATTGTCATTCCATTGAAGCAGGAGTAACTAGGTGTGAGGTCTTTTCACGTGACCTAAATCACTGAGCTCTACAGTACTGACATTCGTCACCGTATGACATTTGTGTGCTGCGGAATATTCATGCACGACCTACCGTTTTTAGTGGGTGGTCTGCCAAGTGCCGGTATAGTCAAGATTCCGAGTACCCATTCCACTTAACATTGTTCGCCATTTCGAAAAAAGTGAGGACAGTTATTGCTGAAGTAAGTGACATTGGGACTGTAACTGCATAACAAAACAACCCCCGAATGTATGCTGACATTTCAACGGTAAACTTTTTTGACTGAGTTTACTCGGATGAGTTTTCAGGGATTTTCTAATTTCTAGCGACAGTCACTTGGCATTTTGGTGGGGGATACAGTTAGACAAAGCGGGAAATTTGAGCGAGATTGCATTGGGAAACTAAAAAGGGAGAAATCAGATAAGACATTGGTAGGCATCATTCGGCTCACAGGGACGTCCAAGAAGACGGAACCCAAAACAGAACTCAGTGAAGCGTCAAAATTGTCTTCTACAAGCCTGCGCAATTTTGGCGCTTCTTCTCAAGAAGTGACTTATCGGTTTTAGGCCATACATGTCCCCTACCTTTGAAGGGAGGTCACGTTGCAGTTTTACCAGTAATGAGCTCCCTTTGGATAGTCTTTCTGTCGTATATTAACGACTGGGTGAAAAGCACTGAACAAAATCATAAGACGTGATTTCCATCGTGTATATAATTGGAGGTAAAATCATAAAATCGCGAAATCTATGGGAGATATCAGCTACCAACTAAACAGAGGAAAGTTTGCTCACCAGAAATTACAACCAGCACCGCAAAGAAATCAACGGGATGGTGAGCCGAAATGGGGTTAGTTGGATAGGATACCTCCAATAAGTGAGTTTGTTCAGGTGTGTAGATGTGTGTTGCTGTGATGACCACGTAGGATATAAAATGATAGATAAACTTGCGTGAAAGTCCAATGAAAACGAAGGATTAGCATGGCGCAGTTGTGTCGAAACTAAGCATAAATGATCGGAGCAGGAGAGAGAAATTATACTCAAGGGTAAGCGCATTGGTTTCCTAGAGAGTAGGAGGATGTTGCACAAATCAAAGTTCTTGGGAGAGGGTAGGTAACGGGTAGACTGAATTGTACCAAGGAAGGACCGTCGGTCACGTGGTTACATCTCGCTACTTCGGCTGCAGCTCTTCTTCATATTGCTTTCGGAAACAGTCGCCGATGGGGAAGAAATCCCAACAACGTTGCTGATATAGTTCCCATACATACGATTCCTACAGAGAGAAAATCCGAAATGCACGACAATGTTCAAGTTTGAGCCCCAATTCGAACAATGTGTTGACTCCCAAGTTCCGCAACCACGCGTGCAAAACAGACGGTCTATTAACACTGGGGCAGTAGGGTCTAGAATACTTTTAGGTACTTTTAGTACTTTAAGGCAAACAGTTGTTTTCGACAAATACCCTGGATTGCACACGAATTTGGTTTTGCCAGGAGACTCAACTGAATCCTCACCCGAATCTCTCGCTTATGATCGTCCGCTTCAAATGAAAGTGCTGCAACAGACCACCTCCTGTTTCAGTTGGTACGATATTCAAGACACCTCAATACGTTGTTGCCCAGACGCTACTCCCAAGGTTGCTTTGTTGTTTGTTGCATTAACTCCAAAAAGGCTATGGGAAACACATGTAGAACTCTCCCGTCGCCAATTTTCAGTACTTGGTATGCAAGTAGTAATCATGACTGTCACGAACAAGTATACATGTATCAAGCAACTTCTGTAAAAAAATGTGTTTTGTGGAATAATATCTTCGATATGAATTAAACGCAAAGACTGGGGAACGGACTGTGCTTGGGGAATGCGTTTTGCAGTGGATGAAATACCCCCACTATTGCCTTACTTCGAACATGGATTCGACGTGGTTCCCCACGGAATAGTTTAATACCGACCGCTTAACAAGAGAATACTTTACGTTATTCATGCAATGAGCCAAAGTCTGGCGCTCCTTGGCTTACCTCTGAAGTCGTCGATAGAACTATTCTGGGAGAGTGTTAACTGTTCACCATCTTGAGGGTGAACCTCAAGTGGGACCAACTAATGCTGCGTCTCGAGTCGCATCACGTGCGATGGGACTCAAGATGAGCAGTAAACTAATGTGCGACAAAATGTACTCACTGACTTTCTACTGTTCTTAGACAGTCAGAATGGTCTGTCAGTTAACAAAACCGTTTGCTAGTAGTCCGCAATGCTAATAAAATTTTGGCGTACCGCATGGGGAATTAGAACAGCTGATACGGACAACCCTATTTAAGCAGACAGAAGTTTGTGATGATGATAATGTTGCCTAATGTTTACATGGGCATTGCGCCTCTAATATGGAAACGCGCCTGTTAATTTTATTGACTTCAAACTGCCAATAAAATTTCAGTCGGAACACTAGCTACTCGGATGCATTGTGCGGTTGCAGATTATGCCAACTGATTTGTAAATATTTTCTGACTTTTTCTGTTTAGTTATACATGGTTCTGAAAGACACCTCAGTTGTTCAGCGTAATGCATTATCTGAAGGTCAAATTACTCGTAGCTCGATTGGTCCGTTTACAGTCTGCGCTGCGTTGTGATCCGCATTTCTTGCACTTCATTGGTCCGTTGAATACCACCACTTCAGTATTCCCGTTTATCTGTTCTAGTAGCTATCTGCGCATAGACACCAGCTGTGATTATCCGCACCCCTACCGGACGAACCAATGACCAACATTCCGCTCAACTAGCATGATTGGGGCAAAGTTGAAGTCATTCTTAAACAGCCGTCGCCAATGTGATGCATCCATTGGGAAAACATTTATCTAGTAAACAGGCGACAGCAGTCGATATTGTACCGAGAAGCAAAATGTCTTTTAATCAACCACTGAACGAGAGCAGTCACTCCAGAACAGTGGAGCTGTTATAACCGTGTGCTTATAGGCAAAATAAAAACTAATTTCAATGTAACATTGACATGCATTCTTCAACTCGTTGCTGATTACGGAATGACATGGTCTCGGTTCATATTGCTACTGCAAGAATTCGCGAGGTGAGCCCCATAACGGAAATTTATCGGGGCCGATAAGGGGCAGTTATTCTAGGGAGAGCACGCAGTTTGAATAAATTTTGCAGTGACCTGCAACAAAAACGGAAAACATGCTGAAGTTACACTAAGAAATGTCATGACCCCAGAAGAATCTTACTCACCTGTCCAGTATACTCAGTGTCCGGCTTGTTGATAATGTGCATCAAGAAGTACCTTTAAAACAGGGAAAAAAGGGACAACCTGGTGTAAATGAAAACCCGAGACCCTGATGGACAACAGGAGACGGTCATGGTAGTCTTTTCAAGGTAAGGAAGCCTTCAATGCAGTCGTAATTATATAAACTCGGTAAATCTATTGCATTCTTAGCTTTTTTTGTGTTTGTGCAGTAAAGTGCATTACAATATCGACTGCGGACCAGACAATAAATATGCGACGCTTCCAGTCGCCACACTTCTGTTCAGCAATGGTAGTGGAGGGCACTCTCACTCCCAGTTTCTTCTACAAAGAACACAAGTTTCGAAGAAAACAGGGGTTTTGCCGGAAAGCTGTGACGTAAGTGTGTTTATTACAAAACATGTAACGAAGCGGGGTGTTTTGTACAAACACCGATACAATTGACGAAACTAGGACAACGAAAGTTGGACTATTTGTGGTCAGTAAAACTAGCGCGTGTGATAATCCTGGGTTGAATTACGGCGCAAACAAAAGGCCGACTATTTAGAGCCATTGTTTGAGTGTCGGGACCACAGTGAAACTTGGTTCATTGTGAGGAGTGATACAATCCCTTATTTATGTGTTCTATCCAACGCGTTCAGTTGCCCGTCGCCAGAAAAGCCAGCGCGTAATCAATCTGGACAAAAAACTGTCTCACAAACCCTGAGCGTTCGAACACTTCAGCCGACAGTGACTGTTTTACCAAGGAACTCAGAAGACACTTATGGAGATGCTGACATTTCGTCCTTAACTCTTCAGATAGCGAGCGTGTTTGGGTCGCACACGGAGTGTCCATGTGACACTCACAAGGTCTCTCATACCAGGTTGGTCAATGATTAGAAGTCAGACCAACGCGGTCTCCTGGCCCTCTGGCTGAAGACTGGAAAATGTGTGATGACTTGTCCTACAAAAATGGTAATGTACCTGCAGTTCCCGCAAAAAAACGTTGCCTTTTGAGCCAAAAACTTTGGTCGGGGACGGTAGTTGTCCCCTTGTCTAGGTCTGGGCGCCCTGGTAGTATTCCAGTCCACGTATAACCATGAATCGCGCACTTACGAAGCATCAGTGTTAAACACCGATGTTATGCTGTCCATAAAGCTGAGGATGATGACAACACTTACATGTAGTTGGCAAAGTTGTGTTCTTTCTCCACGTGTTGTTCAAACCCATGGGGAATTTTGTCAAAGTATTCCTTGCCAATACCGCAAATGAAGCATTTTGATTCCAAATCTTCCTTGACTTGTTCCAACTGATCTCGCAGGTCGCCGAATGCATCGATAATTAGACCTGGTTGGCATGAAAAAGTGGGGAAAAGTAATGCAGACCCGGATCACACAATACCTTTTTTTGTGTCTTACCTACCACAATAGACTTTGTGAGCACCAGAGCTGATACGAACATCGTCTTGCCTCTTACTGACGGCTGAACTGGGGTACTGAGGGTGGAAGAATGCCCCGGTGGACATGTTGGTAGATTTGTCCTTCGATTAGACATCAACTCCTAAATGAACCAACGGAATTACCGCAAAGCCGTACCTGACTGACCAGTAAGAGGACCTGACTACTGTCGGAAGAAACACCACCACCCAAAATGCACTGATGATGTCGTCTTAGTTGGTGTTGATACCTTTGTGGTCCATGTGGTAGTCCCGGGTTACAAGACTTCCCACACACTTCCAACGTTCGTGCTTCATGACAATGAAAGCTGGACGTGCTGAGCATCTCTAACTGGAGCCGTACATGTGATATATCGGCTTCAATCAAGCATGATAAATCGTCATATGCCATATGAATGTCACTAGTTTCTTGTGTACATGTCGCCAAAGCTTGTGACGAAAGCAAAACAAAAGACATTTTTGCTAAGAGTGAGTCGGGTTTTGTTCCTTCCCCAAAGAAACCAAGTCAGCGTGACTTGAGTCTTAGTGAGGCCCAGCTGGTGGATATGCATAGACTGGCCGCAAGGGGGTGCCGCCTCTCCCCGCCGTTTCTTAAAAACCGATTGGACTGGGACCCGAAAAGTAATTCTTAACCGTGAAGATTCACTCACCTTGGATGATGGCCAGCAGGATGACAATCACAAAGAAGAAGAATGTCAAATCGAACATTATTCGAAAGCCTTCCCATTCATCTCCGTCCGGCGCTTCAATTTCGTCCCCGATACCACCACCTGCCCTCAGACCGGTGTGCAGATGAAATATGAAGCACTGAAATGTTCAAATTTTTGGAAGAGGAAAGGAGAAAAAATAAGCTGGAAACGAAGAAAACGGAGTTAAAACTGACACTTCGAGCGAGTGTTTAGTGGGATACTCCTCGAATAGGTCTAGACAAAGCGTGACACAATCGTCGAAGTAATGCTCTGGAGTGACCAGGCGAGTTGAATGCGTATGAAATGTTCCCGCAGCAGTTGCTTCCCACTCGACCAGTCGGATGTGCACAGAGTGTGGCTAGTAGGCGACCATCCGATCTGAGGTTGAATCTTCTATTTCATGGGGAGCAAAACTTGGACTATCTCAATCAGTTCTAAACATGAGCGCAGTGGAATCACTTTCTTCATAGGGTAAGCGAGGAAGAAGAAGCCATCGATTGATTTCCATCGGCATGTTGAACTGAACGAATTGTACCAGTATACATAATGTAAACTGACAAACGGATGGACTAACACAGACTGATTGTGAAAACAAGGGCCCTTTTTTCCAAAGAAGATGGATTTAACTGGTCAATCAGTTGAATTTCAGATAAATCCTTCTTTCAGCATAGTTTTCAGCTGAGTATGCTTCACAAATGCCGTCTCATTTTTAGCTGGCATGATGTTCAGGGCGTCAAAGTATTTCGTGTTGGTGTTGTGAGACCATGGTTGAACGGTTAAGTTTTCAGACTACCAGCTCGGAGGTCGCGGGTTTGAAGTTTCGTGAGATGCGCACTGCTGATGATTCCTAATAAGGGGAAAACAGCTGTAGTGTTTCCTTAAAAATAGCGCCAAATCAGCGAAAACATGTTTGATTGGTGCGCAGCAGATTGTGGTGTGTTGGCAGAGAAAACAGAAAACATCCAAGTGGACGGAAAAACTAACGAGACCCTACCAATGCAGTGGGTTCTCACGCACACGTCACAGCTGCATGTCCTCCAAGCAAAGCATGCAGAATTACGCCACGCTCTGACAGGATTACCAGGAAAACGTAGAAGAGATGCGTGGTCTATTGAATTTTTCCCGTTGACAACTTCGAAATAGTCCCCTCACGGATCCCGTGCAGATAGTTCCAAGTAGTACAAGGCTTAGCATTCGTCAAGATACATAGAAGACGAAGGAACTTACCGTCATCATATCATTGCATTTGGGATCTTGGACTCCATCGTTGTCTTTCACGTAGAATTTTCGCAAAAAGTTGAAGGCAATCACCGTGTACAAGTAGATCACAATGGAGGTCAACATGACGGTCAACACGAGCTGAAAGTGGGGATGACAATGGGGCCGGAAGGTAGCAGCAATCAATCACGTGATATTCTTTAGTCAAATCAAATTATTCATCAACGTATCAATTCATTCTCCAGCTGCTGGATGATTACCGCTCAACCGTCACCGATAGATCTTAAAATCCAAACACAACTTGTCTGGGTACGAACAGTAAAGTGCCCATATTCGCGAGTATGTCATCAAAGAGAGGGTCTGTCGACTACCTGGTGTTATGTATATCACCAATCAGCAGTTCTGTTTGGTTATCTTCAGTCCAAAATTTAATTGCCCATTTAAAGAGGGGGATTCCAAGAACACTGAAAAACAGCAGGATATTTTACCAACATTCCGTGCACTTAAAAAGTGGGAAAACATAAACCAAACCCCCTAGACCACAACACTGAACAAAAAGCATGCGATTCCAAGTCGTCTAGGCGATCCATGGGGAGAGCCGGACCAAAGCCAGGAAGGTCCATCTGACAGTAAACGCAAACAGCTGCGTCAGCTAGGGATGAGGAAGGTGGTGTACATGTAACAGCCCCAGTCGTCTGTGTTATCAATGCTCATGGCAAATCCTTTGGAGAGTGGCGCCTCAGTAGCATGCACGTTTAGGAATTCCTGTGCGTTGTTTAAACAATTTTTTGCCCGATGAAGGTTTCAGACCAACCTGGCAAACATTAGCTCCAATTTGCAAGTGCAGTGAACCGGTTCTGGAAGCTCAAGAGGCACTGGGTAGTTAATGCATCCGTATTTAGAATTGTAAACAGTGCAGATTCCAAGAATCTCTGAGAAGATCCGAACCTGCAGGAGTTTAAACATTGCCATTCGGTTGTGGATGGATGATCAACAAGGTGACTAACTTGGATTTTAGAAAAATCGTTCAGCTGTAACATCCTCCGGTGCCTAGCTGCCACGTCACTCGAAGGAAGCATGAGGGCTGGGATACTGCCAGTTTGCCCAAGCCTATACAAGAGAAATTTGGATGCAGCGGCCGGGTTCGAACCACGGACGTTGAGGTCAGTAAATTCGTGCTCTAACCATCGAGCCGCAACATTACACCATTGTCATCAAACACACAGTTCACATCGAGTTACCTATTTTCGAAAAAAAGTTCACGTGACTTGCAGGCTTCTTTTATTGTCCTAAACTAGGTCGTCCCGGGGTCATGGGCGCATTTATCGGAAGTGAGTCAAGATACTGAAGTGGCTTTAGGAGACAAATCAGTCGACACCAGACGACAGCTGAAAGCAAACCGATTTTGAATACCATTTGGTTTGGTAGGTCACCAAGTTAGTTCACTCACGTGCAATTCACCCAGGTACCCGCGTGTGACCATCATCATCATCGGCAGCATGACATCAGTGTTCAACACCGATGCTTCACTGTCGTACAAAGAGAGAGAAGGGAGACGTCAGTAGTAGCCTGTTTTCGCTTACCCGCCCTGCTGTATGCAGCGAGTAAGGCGATCCGGCTGATGACACCACGGCCGATGTGGTATGAATTAATTGTTGGACGTAGTTATCATGGTTGTACGTGGGCTGGGATACTGTCAGGGTGCCCACACCTAGACAAGAGGACGATTAGGGTCCTCAACCAAAGTCTTTGGCTCAAAAGCCTAACCGCAAGGCAGCGGTGTTTGGCGGGAAATGCGAATGCATTACTGTTTCTACGGAACAAGTCGCCACATGTTCCAACCCCCAACCTGCAGGACCAGGAGACTGTGTTCGTCAGACCTCTTACCATTGACTCTGTGAGTGTCGCTCGATGGGTCGCTGAGGTACGCAAGCCCTCACACCACAGTAAGGTCCAGTCTCTTCGTGACGGACCCGCGTGTCTATCTGCACGAAACCTGTGCAACTGGGTAATGAAACTAACCAGACATCTGGCGTATGCGCGTAGCAGCCGGGCATAGTAAGTAAACCGAATGAACACCACCTACCTGCTTCCCATTGTGTGTGACCGACTGGATAATCGTCCTCAAAGTCTTGAACGATACGGCCACATCCAACAGGTGACACGCATAGAGGAAGTAGTTGAAATTGCCAAAGAACGACGCAGCAAAGTAGACAGCCAGGTAGAGGAATGACTGGAAATGAAAGCAGAACATTCGTCGGTCAATAATGATTTCGACAGCAAGAAGGTTGACTCGGTAGGGTCCACTAAGAAACTAAGTTCACCTGGCAAGTGAGCGAAAATCCACTGAGTCCGGGACTTTCTTCCAGAATATGACTTGGCCTGGTTCTCGTAGGCGGCCGCTCCAGTTGCTTATTCAATTGACTAGCAAAACGTTTCAACTGCTCTAAACTGATCAACCTAACACGCCTCATTCAAGCCATCCCTAGTGGTCAGACTGTCCAGGGGGTCTGTGGGGTTGGGCGTTTTGAGGGAAACAAAACACTAAGTTAGTTGGTCGTTGGCTTGTTCGCTGACCTGGATAATTTGATTGCAAATGTTCCATCACCAATCGAGATGATATCATCAGTGTTTGCGAGGAAGCGTCGTGGAGCGTGGACCATCGCTGCGCTCCACTGCGCTCCCTAACAATGCACTGATGATGTCACCTCGATTGGTGATGGAACGTTTGCAATCAAATTGCCCAACTTAGCGAACAAACCAACGGCCATCTACGCTATCTGAGCTACCAACATTCTGCTTAATGGCACATCAAAGTAGATCGAACCGCTCTATATTCAAAATCGCATACAATGGAAATTTCACACCAAAAATTCTTTGTCATGTCTACAAACAACTCATCACAGATGTGTCTTTCACAAGATGACTAGAACTGATAGAATTCAACTGTTCTTCGCCGACAGTGACTACTAGGAACTAGTCGGGCAACCGTCTTCCTTGCGCGGATCTATGTGCACACGGTCAGCGGTGCCTTAAACTTCAGTAGTTGGAAAGACTGTACGGGTTACTTTGCACAATACCGTAGATGAGCAAAACTCAGATAAAATCCGAAAAAAAGCGGACCCATACGGAGTGGACGAGCAAAACACCGAGTTACTCACAATATCCGTGAATACAACTCCCCACTTCCATGTAAGATATTGTACATCCACGCCACTGAAACTGGAACAGAGGTGAACAGAACCCGTTAGACTGCAGTAAAGACGATCCGTAGTTACACTCAAAAGTGACAGATTTATAATACCAAATTTGGAACTTATGAGAAACCGCTGTATCGCTGGAACAACCGGGTAATGACGTAACACATTACTCATGAGGTTGCTGAAAACTCTTGAACAACTCATGACCGGTTTTGCCCTTTTCGGAGGAGCCTAAGGACATCATAACCGACAGATTCAGCTGGGTTTCAACTGATTCGCCCGTGAAAACGCAAATGAGTGTATTTATCGGACTCATTGGCAAGGTTGTGGATTTGACCAGGTGACTTACAAGCTGAAGATGGAACCACCCCCTCCATTCGGCTCCGGCACAGGTTTGTCCATTCCCAAAAGCGTCGTGATCTCATCGTAGTCGTATTGCACCGAGTACTTGTTGCGCACCTTCTTCTTCACAAATTTGCCCCAGTACATTTGTGGAAATGAGGGAGTGGAAAGTACGAGCTTGTCCCAATGGGCGCGGAGGTTGTCTTCAGCCGGCTGCTGTGAGATCCACATCCCCTCAAATTCCAACATCCGGGAGATTTCCTTCTCTCGTTTGAAGATCACCAAGGGAACCTGCGAGATTCGGAATGGGTGGGAAAGGTTGGGAGGTGTGGTTGTCATGATGTTAGTGAAAGTTGGCGGTGGCGGTGAAAGGCTGAAACTCAGGCCTAAATTAAGTCTCACTTGTGCACTGATGTGTCTGTCAGTGAGAGGAATTAAACAACCCAGAAACACGTACTTTGAGGTAGTAGTAGGCGATCAGCATGCTGAAAGATAGCAGAGAATGAATGGCCGCCAAAATGGCTATCAGTGGCGCTATGTAAGCATTTGAGTCAGCCAAAGTTATCCATTCCTCAGGCTCCGCATCGTCTGCTCCCTCCGCAGCATCACCGACCGCTGCACGCAGGGCATCATCGACAGCCGTAGCCAACGCCCCTTCAGAACCGTCGTCTAATCCCTCCTCATTGGAATGCGCTTGGTGTACCTGAACGCGGCAAGAGGAGGTAAGTGTGACTGTGTTTTCTAAAAAAACGAGACAAACAATAAAAGATAATTTTGTCTTGGCGCAACAGGAGACTGACCTTGAAAAACAACAGCAAGAAGTTGATCAGGAAGGCGAGGATGAGTGCACTGATTTTGAAGCGGTAAAAGTTGCTCGCAAACAGCGAAATCATGTAGGCTCGCGTGTTGAACTGTGGGGTTTTATCTTCTTCCGCCTGCTTCGGTTCAGTGGCTTTCTTCGGGACCAGCTTGATAGGTTCCAGGACAGCCTGGTGAGCAGTCGGTCCCGAGACTAGACTCGCCGTCTGAATTCCTGCGTTGGAACGCACGCTGGCGTTTCCTCCTGAAGGTAAACAACGAAGAATGTGTACACCTGATTTAACATGTCATTTCCGACAAGTTAGAATGCACAAGGTGACTTACGATATCCCTGGGGAGGCTTAGAGCAAACAGATGGAGATCTATCTGCCTTAGATGCAAACTTGGACATGCAATTTGTTGGGCAAACAAACCAATGTGGATCAGCCGTCTCCAAATGTAAGCGTCAAGCTACGTGCTTAGACAGTAGGCAGACAAGCAGTGGCCACTCAGGCGGATTCACCGTCTGTTTGGTCCATGCGGTGTGCAGCTTTGAAATTGTTCGTCGGCTTTAAAGTACGTCGGCTTCACAAAACGACAACAGTGAAAAAAAGAACGTCCCAATTGCCCCGAGTCCCACAGGCACCCGATTTTTTGTCTGTGATCTGAGTACCACAGAAGGCAGTCGTAGAATGTAAGACTTTATTGGTGAAACTTGCGCACCACCGTTTACTAGTATGTGTGAACTGTAACGATTCAACCGGCAGTCCTTGTAATCCAAGCCTCATTTGGCCCGAGGTAGCAGTGAGTATGATAACAGAACCTAGCTTTGAACGCAGATCAAGTGGGTTTTGAAATCTCTCATGGCTAAAGATCCTGGCACATTTTGGCCCTAGTGGACAATTCAACATAGGTCAGTGTCCAACGTTGTCTGACCGATTGAGGCATTGCTCAAGGTCCAGTCCCGTAATTCGTCTTTCCTCAGGATCAATGGCGTCACTGCAGAGACGCTTGACACTTGAAAAGAACATTATGATTGTTCTTCTGTGACGTGATTACAACTCCATGACAACGTGAGTTGACTGCAATTGACATCCAGTCTGCGCAAATGTGTCCGTTGATTGCTACTCGCTTGTTTACCCATCGTTCGGTCCGGAAACAGTCCGAAACGCTGCTCATATGGTTGCTGAAAATTCTTCGACGTTGACGGATACTCGGGGACTGCACCTACCTGATGAGCCCCGAGAACGGCGAAACCGGTCGTGGACTGTCGAAGAATTTTCAGCAACCTTATGAGTAGTGCATCACGTATATACATGTATCGCGATATCTTGAATATCGTAGCAACTGAAACATGAGGCAGCCTGGTGCAGCATATTCAGTCGCCTGGAAACATCCCAAACGAGAGATTCAGCTGGGTTCTCTCGCAAAACCAAATTTGTTTGCAAATGAGTGTATTTCGTGAAGTCCAAACGTTGGTTGATGGCCGTTTGATTGCCTCGCGCACGTGGTCCTGCATAACAGGCACACAGTCTTGGCATGGTTGAACTAAATAATCCGCGGCATATTTCGGAAAAAATGGCCTCGGATCTAATGAAATCCCGAACCATCCAAACTGGGTAGGTACCATTATGTTTGGCAACATAAAAACCCGGCTATAGAGGGTCAGAGGCAAGATGGTCCTAGTGGTTAGAGCGCAAACTCACTGACAGGAAGGTCCGTGGTTCAAACCCGACCTCTGCCTCTCGACCGCCCCTGTCTAGGCTTGGGTAACCTGACAGTATCCCAGCTCTCGGGCTCCCTTCTGGTGGCATGGCAGTTAGGCACCGAAAGGGTGCTACAGCTGAACGATTTTTTTTATAGAGGGTCAATTGTGTGGTCCAGGTGTCAAGAGTGAAAGCTGTCTTCAAAAGTATACGAGGGCCGCCCACAAATGATTCCAATCATTCGGCAATGACGCCTAGTCTTGTCACAAAACGGGACAAGACTACATCCAATCAAATATCAGCTATGCTGTAAGTGACCGAAGGAATTGACCAGGATTTTGAACTTTATCAGAATATGCTCGAATCCCCCGTATCAATTCCTCAGTCGATTGGACAATGACAATTATTCTATCCAGAAGACAAACAGAATGATTCTGGATTGCAACTACGTTTGACACGGATAGGAATTTACTGATTTTTCAGTGAATGCCTTGACGACAAGTCATGCAATCGGTGAAAAGCACGGTGCTTAGTACCCTCATTTATGGTTAGTGCTTCAAATGGATCGTCGGATTACTCACACAGATGGAATGCACAAATGAACACTTGTCGGACAGAAAGCACATAGCCATGCACGCAGAACGTATGATTGTCAAAACAAAAGACATTTAGCAGGCCAAGGAATCCCTGGCAGAATTGGAACGGGAAAAAATAAACTTGCTTCTTCGAAAACGAACACCTGTCGAAAACCAAGTGATTTAAAATTGCCACCAAGAACACTAATCGTGAAATACTAATCGTCTCAAAGGAAACACGTTTTTTATGCAAACGTAGAAAGATTGATTCTCACAAATGTAACCAATCTGTAGGCCGGAATTGGTGTTTTCACATGAAATACCATATTTCGGGCTGGACAAGCGCAATGTCTTGTTGCTGCCAGGATTTAGTCGGATCGATATTGATAACAGGTGCAACCATTGCCCTTAAATTATCAGTGTATTTCGAACCGCCATAGATTACGATGCATATTCTGCAAAAACAGAAAATATGTCTTTTGTCGATACCGGTTGTAGGACGAAACCAGCTTTGCGTGGGTGGAGCATAATACCGTACCCCTGTCCAGAGCGGCCATTCAACCAGACACCAATCCTCTGGCAGGTTCATAGAGCATGCAGTTCAACAAAGAGGGCCCACCCTCCCAAGAGGTGGTGGTCTGTTTTTTTAATGGGGGAGTTAATGTAGTCACAGTCACTCGAAACGCCTGATGCTAACTCAACAATTCAAGAGCATATCGCACTAGGCTGAAGCAACATAGTTTCTGACGGAGGAGCAACATCTCTTCAAACACTGCACCCTACTGACAGCAGGGGGGAAAAGTTCGGCATTTCCGATTTCAGTCACTCACCTTCCGACATGCTGCCAGTACCACTGGATGACCTACCCAAGGCCGCGTTAACTGCAGCGGCTGATCTAGCACGATCATATTCCTCTTCCATGGCAGCCAATTCGTTGGGATCTACGCGCTCCAACAGCAATTGCTGATCCTCGGAGAGTAGCCACCATTGATGTTCCTGAATACGCGGAAAAGTGGATGACATGTACGAGTGTAAAGCGATTCAAAGAATTCTCTTTCGAAAAAAAAAACAGATGTATGTGTGGACTGGACTTGTACAAATGTCCAGGCCATACATGACCAGGTCCCAGAGCTTTCTGGTCCCAGTTCCGCAAGCCATTAACCGATAGAAACCCCGTTGCCCACTGAGGCTATCAAGGAGCTCTCAACAAAAACTTAACGGTGGTAAGTACCAAATCAAGGGGAAAATATTTCGATCTCTTGTATGCCGAAACATGAAGCGGCCTCTGCGTGACACATTCGGAGTATTATAAACGAGAAATCCATACTGGACTTTCTCTTTGTCTAACCTAACGAAGGCCAACACGGGTAGTGAAGTGTGACGGTAAAACTTGTAAATAATGCTTCGATATCCCAAGTGTCCTGCCTTCGCGCAGCACAATCGAAAATGATCTATTCAGCGGGAATTCGGTTGAGCCTCTCATTTGCACAGACCCGAGTTGCAATTGCTACCCGATAAGCTTCAAGATGGACGAAACAGCGGGTGTGCTGTCGAAGACCTGTCAGCGACCTTTTGAGTGTTGTACCATATCGGGGAAGGTATGCATCGCTTTTATCGTTTCCAGATGGACGAACCAACAACGGAATGGGTGTCGATGAGGTGAACTAGGAGTGGACTACTTGTGTAATCGGTGGATGCGAAAAATTTGGACAGACCTACAAATGGTGGAGACCAGCGTCCCTTCATTCTGTGCTAGCCTTGTATACAGAGAATAAGTGTTGTTCAATGTAACCGAAATTGAGTTTGCCTGGCGGTGCAACTAGAACGGACCATGTAGAATTGATTGCCTGAAAGTAAACTCAGGATACAACGAGTACCAGTCCATTGGAAGCCTGTAAGTCGAGATCATACACGTGCAAAACATGAATCGGGTATTCGAAAACAGATCCGATCCCCTTCGACACAGATGTTGGTATCAACAGGGTATTGCTGAAGTCACTGGATTTAGACAGGTTCGAAAAATACACCAAACAAACTCAGATTACTCGTTCTATCATCTTCCTATCATTTCAAAAACCATTTGATATCAATCAATTTTATTATGATCGAATATTCATCGGCTTTGATCCGAGGATTTCATAGTACCATGAGAATACTTCAAAAGGATCATTCATCTGGAAGCTTCCTTTGCGAGTTCCCAGTCGAAATCCACATTCCTTGACCAATCACATGTGCGCCCACCTGCCGAGTGCATCAGAAATCATCATCATCATCGACAGTTTGACATCAGTGTTTAACGCCGATGCTTCACTGCCGTACAGCCATGATTTATTTGAAAACCCTATTGTAAAGAAAAGAATAAAGGTGGATGGGGAAGGGACTTGGTGCTAGCTTACTACAATCAATCCGAGGTGCCTACACATCCAAACATTCACTCAGGCAATTTGGATAGAAACGGACAACAAGAACGCCACTGACATCAGTTAACAGCCATATCTTGTAGTGCCTCCAACCAGGCGCAGTGGGGATCACGTGCATCAGAAAGCGTACCAATGATTACAAGGTTACTACTCACCTGTGAAGGAGGCAGATGCAGCGAGCCCCCCGGTGGCACTGGCACAATTGCACGCATAGCTCTAGACTTGGGCGTGCCTGTTTGTGTACCAACATCCGAAGCCATAGCTACGATAATCTGTCCAACAAGACGCACGCCAAACATTGTGCAACGCGTCAGACAAATTAGAATGCCGATTTGCAAACCTAGAAAAGCTAGAACAATGTCGGAGAAGGACATCTGACGGAGTGTGGACCATCCGGATGCAATGTAGGAAGGACTTATATAGTGGAAGAGTGTGGAGAACGCCCGACCAATGAAAGCCAAGTGTGTGATCTCCAGAAATCGATTGAATGCAGCCGTCTTTGAAAACAAAAATAAAACGCATGGCGCGGTTACGAACTGTGGGCAGCAATGCGAGGAAAACACAGGGGGTAAGGACGTACAGGATGAATAATACAGGTAACTTCGTGAAATTACGGGACAATTCGTCTTCACATAAGGTTGAGTCTGTTTAACCAACCAAAATGTTTCAAAAAAGCCATGAACCACGATATTTTTGCAGTCCACTCAAAAAGTTCATTCACACACTCCACCGTGCATCACAGGTGTGAGCATGACGATCCATTTGAATCAAGGACTGGAGAACATACGGCTGGCTACCCGGGAGCCTGCGTTGTGCCATTCACAGCAGACAACAGGGTTGCTTCACAGCTTCTACATGACAAGATAAAACTAATACGAGTCGCAAGGAAACTCGCCAGACTACCCGTGTTTTCTAGCATAGCTCCAATTCTAATAGACAAAATCAAACGTTTGTTTCTCGGTAGGTGACGGAAGAATTTGCAAGACTGTGATAAAACTGGAAAGACTGGTAACAGAGACGTAAGAAATAAGAAACTGGTACGAGTCAATGACATCAACTTGTCGGCAGACAGTTGACGGTACTGTCCAACCATTTCGCCGCAAAACGGTGTGAACGGCGTCCCCCCCCCCCTCATTCCGTTTCGGAGCAGCCGTTCTGGGGTCAGAGGCGTTGTACATTCGCCTTCACTGCGCTTATATACAATACGAGGTCCTGATGGGGATTGCAACTTGGCCAGTCCAACTTCTTGGCCGTACGGAACGTAAGGCAGCGATTGAAGCTGTTACGGAGGTGAACCCTTGTGTTGCCTTGTTCCCGTCCTCCAGGCCACTGACTAGAGCGAGTGTTCGTAATCTTGAGAAGCACCCAGTATTGTCGATTCACTCACTGTGTGCGCTGAGAAACATTTCAGTCAGGCTAGGAGTTTATCAAATTTGAGAAAGAACTGTTTAAGCTCAAAGTGGCTACGAGGAACGCCCTAAAAATGCACGGACCGAAAAATGATCGAGAACTAAGAGAAAGCGAATAGGTCATTAGTGTCTGTCATCTTGAACTGAATGTTCTGTCTACTGGAGTAGGCGACGAAGTTCTGTCGTTGTCAGTGGTCCACATCGATAAACCAGACAGATGAGGGTCTTCATTACAGAAGAAACTGGTTTGCCAGGAACCACTGGTTCGGAGTGTGCTTTTAGCTTATAAAATTATCGCATAAGCAACAGAGAGGAGTCGGTACGGTTCTGATGTGCGCATCCAGATTCGTTACCATCAGTAGCCATGGGAGGGTTCTTGAAGCAGCTGACACGCTGGTTCTCGTCTATCACACCCTCAAGTGCCAGCTTCTGTTCTGTCCCGTCGAGGACACCCGAACTCCTGAACTCCTCATGCGAGTCTACACGGGTGCAGACTCCGCTCCAACCCCAAGAACCGGTTGTCGTTCTGTTCTGGAGCAGCACAGAGAAGCTTCAGTCAAACTCTTTGCTCTTATAGCAAACTGACTGGTTTGTAGAAGCTTCACATCGAAATGACCATAGAATTCACCACACCACGACATTGTATACTATATATATTATATTATATACTAATATTTTGTTTAGTCCATTTCCTTGCACTTATTCGCTCCAAAACCACTTGACTTTTGTAATATCTTATTTACAATGGGATATATCGCCTGCCGGCCGGAGAGCATTCAATTGCACGTATTATAACTGGAAATGTGATGGGTGGTCCTTCGATTGTCTCATAGGGTGTATCCGCGAACGAGGTGATTTACTCATTCGTTGCGTTCCCAAGGGGACTAACCACCCATTCGGCGGAGATGTTCGACCATCAGTGGTACATCTGTAGCGTCCACTGAATGCCATTTCCATGGGTGCTTTCACCCCGTGAGATTATCGTTGAGTGCACCGAACCAAAATGTTTAGAGGAAGACAAAGAGGGACTCAGAAAATATTCACTACAGACCGTACATCAAGCGCGAAACACAGGACCAACTCACCTTGCTCAAAGCCATGTCGGCCTCATCGCCGTTGATTTCCTGAGCATGCTGCATTTCGAAAATTGTGTCCTCACAAAAGTTGACGAAACATTCCAGTTTCTCCTTATCGCCGCTCTCTCCAACCACCGAATGTAGAAATGAACGTTTTGATTCCTTTATTTGAGGGGCCTCCCACTGATCGATATGCTGCTGTCGGATTTCAAAATACACGCGCTCAATGCGCCCGTTGGAGCCGGTGATTTCGATCCGACCTAGGTGAGGTTCGAACACATCGAGCACACCGCGAGCCTTTTCAACCAGACGTTCAAGTCTAACGTGAGGAAAGAGCGACACTATTGGTCATTGCTAGCAGAGAGACGTCGGCGAAAGGCATACACAGGAATTTTATCGAACGAATGTTCACTGGTTTGGCGTTAATGGGAGACCCAAATGGATAATTCGTTCATCATGTTATTAGTCATATGCTATATCAAGAAACAGTGACCTAGTGATTTTACGCGGAAATAAGATAGCGCCTGGTTCTGCAGCGATCTTAGAACAGAATTGCGATGAGGGTGACGCACAAAACGACCGAGGTAAGGGCGATTTATAGCTGAGTTTCCTATCGCAGACACTTGTGAACAAATGATGTGGGTGTGCAACTGATCAAAATAATGAGTCCAGTTGTCTTGCCCACGAAATTCAGACATTTGCCATCGGACTTCGTAGCGACGAAGTCTAGCTATCCAGAGGAGATCTCCATATGATATCTGAGATTGTGCACCGTCAACATGAACGCCAGTCCACAACCACCGACCCATTTATTGATCAATCAATATTGATCAATCAATCCATAAGGTACACATTCACAAAACTTTCTCGGTCGGACAATCACGCGAGCGTCATCCTGAGTTGTGGACATGCGGATTTTACTTGAGGCTTGATACGTAGTCAACCAAGAAACTCCTCAGTGTGCTTGCGTGCACACAAGGAATTGGACTTCACATTGGGGATTGCAGTCTTTTTCTGATTGGCCGTTACCTGGATATTCGAGTCAATCCCCAGACAACACAATAGTCGCTACTTTTGCATACAACAGTTTTCCACAATACAGGTCACCGCTAGGAAAGATGACGATGAGCCTTTGTGCGGAGGGCCTCATTTCCAAAGCCCCGTACACTGAAGCTTCCCCGAGGACGAATGCTTTTATATACGTTTTAGCGGGATCTATGTTGATGCGTATGAAAGTTTGGAGGGAGGGCTTGACCTAGACAGATGAGTTGCCTTCAGTTTAACCTTCGTAAGGGTTCATGAAGCGTTGGAAATCGCAATCGCATTGAACTAGACATTTCAGCAGGCTGGTTCTTTGTGTCCTTGTGTTTCAAAGTTTGTTTTAGTATCCCATGAAATTAAAATTTCGAGAAATTGCTCGCCCCAAAGTTCAGTCGTTACAGGACCAAACTTACCCTCAGTAGGAGAAAGCGTAAGCGAGTATGCTGTGTAAAATCTTGATGTCATAGTTCTCCCTCAGTCGTTTCACCGATTTCTTGTTTGGATAGGTTTTTACCTGGTTTCAGAATGATAGTATCGGTCTGGCGAGCCAGGGATACCAGCAAAGCGAGTGTGATAACGGTAGTGCCTCAGCTCAGCTCTCGCGCTGATCGACAAAAGAACCTCTAGAGGTGCACAAGGTGTAGTAAACGCCCAAAACCAGGTCAAAAACACATGTACAGAATGTGTATGAGGCGAAAACATGCTGGAAACCCCGGCGTCTTCTGAACGTGCCACTGACAACCGGCATTCGGTTAGGTCTACACCTTCGGCCAAACAGAGCTCGCCTTGATACTGGAGCGGCAAGCGGCCCAGTCTTCTGGCAGACCGCGTGCTCGTTAGGCTTCTTGGCCGTAGCAACGTCTAACTGTGAGCCGTAAAGCGGAGTTGGTGGGGAATTCCGCCTAACACCGAGCCAGCCACTATTCACAGTCATGAACCCGCAGGAGACGACGAAATGGCTAAAGACCAAATGCAGCTGGGCCCTGTTTACTCAGAATACTACATATTTCACATCAAGCAGCCCGGCTGGGTGCCTCGCCACCAAGAACGAGGGCCCAAAATGCCCTTGGGAACCATCCTTTGATTTTTGCTAAACAGTCGAACCTTGACTTTCATTCCTCGTTTCAGTAATCAAACGCTCTGACACTCACTGGTGGATTCTACCCGAACCCAAAGCTTAGTAAAACAAGTTACAAAATCACAAGGCTGTGGTCAAGTACGACTCTGTCCTTTGGGAAGACTCCTTAAGGAAGAAGCACCTTATGCAGGCCCGTTTAGTTGGTCTCCTCAGAGGAAAACGACTGTTAGCCTCATTCAAACGAAGAGAGCCGGTAAGCAGTACAATCAAAAAAAGTGATTTGATCACACTACTGGTGAAATTATCAAAGACGCAACCGTCTAGTTGATCTGAGTACTTCTCTCTAAAAAGGTCTCCGGCTTTGAGAAAAAACGACATTGATATGCAAAGAGCACACATAGCATCAAGTGCTCACCTTGGATCGAACGGCACATGCTCAGACAAGTTGGTGAGCAAGAGTGCGAAATTGAAGCCAATATCTTCGGCGGGGTTATAGAAGCGTTCGGTGAATTCCTTGAAATCCACCTTTCCATCTGCATTGGTATCCACACAAGCAATGATGTAACCGATTTCTTCCCTGCAGTGTGAGAAAAATAAAAGGGAGGTCGAAAGGTTCGGCCGTGGCAACTTCATCAGTATAGATCTGTAAGAAAGACGTGTTAAGGGGGAGCCCTCCGAACTACCTGTGTAGCGGCGGATGCTACTGATGAAGCATGCAAGTAGCATGTGGTTTTCTCGTAACTCCGCCTCGCGTCTAATGGAAGGTGCACCCAAGGGGGTTTATTACAGAACATATGGAACTACTTTGCGGCGTTCGTTTCCAATTACGTGGTAATCAATGAATATCTACGAAAATTCAAGAAGACACGTGAGGATGTTCAGTTTTTAAAAATAAGATGCAGATGAGTTGTTTACTTTCCTGTCCACTAGTTTCTAACCGTCTAGTTGGTGTTTGCTAACCAACAACTCCGCGGCGAAGGGCTTTCCTCCTTACGGCTGTGTGAATTGGTTGACCACGGTGCCTTGGAAAAACGGGAAATGTGACTGAATGTGGCCGATTCTGACTGCAACATCCCTGCACTACGAACTGAACGCGAAGCGTGAAATGCAGCCATTGCCGTACATTATACAGTAGAGTTTGGTAAGCAACTCTAGAACACGTTTAAAAAGTCCTGTCCAGATAGAAATGTTTGTGAAACTGGCCCAGTCCCGAAATTTTATGCCAAAGAATTCCCCAGTTTATGATTTACTCTCAGAGAGTTGTTAGGAAGACGCCGAATCTACAAGTACTCAATAGCGAAAAACCGCGCCCAGTTTGTTATCAGAGAGTCCCTATTGTTCCGCTGAGTGAGGACTCGTTCGTGACCTTGACCATGAAATATATGCTGGCTACACGCTTTAGACTACGTCTTTGCTCTGAAGATTACGGTCTCTGCGAACTTAATGCAAGCTTTATAAATTGTGGTCCACACACTGGGCTCTGGTGACCGAGTGGATGTGTCCATCGACTAACTAACATTTTGGCGAACCGGGTTCGAGCCGGGGCACCTTGAAATTGGCGACCATCCCTCATCCTGATTTTGTTCCGGGAGTGAAGACGTACAAATAATTTGTATATGCTATTTGAGGATAGGGTTTTTGCAAATATCGAAACTTTAAGGGCGTAACTAGAGTTCTACACCCCGTGTAACGAAACCCACCACTTCGTTGTGTACAAGGCGGAGGTAACTTATGCCCGTTGCTGCAAAAATACACTTACATTCATGTCACACTGCTGATGTTGTGTTCTGTCAGTGTTTGCTTTAGCATGCTCGACTTCTCTAAAACTGGCGTCGCTTGCAGTGGGACCGCATAAGAACTGCACAATTTTACGCCGTTGACTGTGCTTAGCAAACCACGCTTTTCTTTCAGGCGAAAACTGTACTGTTGCCAGGATTTAGCCCGAGCTGCATACCGGTAGTGTTGTCGTCACCTGCGTGCGTTTCGCGATAAATGGTCTTAGGGTAAGGCGTAGCCGGTAAACCCCTTTGCATCGATGCCTTAGAGGGACACGTTCCCATTAGTCGGTTCGAGCAGGACGGTTGTTGACGATCGGTTGCAGTTTTACCTAATGCACTTTTGGCTTTTGACTTGAAGGATACGAATTCCTGCAGTTCCCACCTATTCAGTATTTGTTTTTTGACAAAAGATCCGAGTCATTTGCACATTCATTGGAGCTTGCAAAAAATCGATGATAAAAGAAAATACAAGTACACGCAGTCCGGACGAATGGAGGCAGACTGGAACCATTGGCCTCCCATCAACACGGACATTCGGTCTCCGACATCCCTGTGCACGTGAACTTTCCAGATATTTAGCCACATCTCTGACGAATTGTCGATATCTGTCAGCGCCAATAGTTAGCCTCTTGTGTGACGTCCACAAGGTGATATCGTCTAGATACTCAAAAAGTCTTTGATGTAAATCGTCAGATATGTTCAAGTTAGACGCTAAAATCCAACTGACCGCAGTCAGTTGTGCTGATCTTGCTCCCTTTCGGTAAGCCCTTACGCCTGCATACCGCAACATACTGGAGAGAAATTTTAAACGCATGTTACAAACAGTTTTGTCACGAATGCCGGATTCCCGAAAATAATCTCAAAATGTCCGAAACCTACTGAGACCCTCAGACTCCACCAAAACCTCAACAGGGAAGCCGCAATCATCCAGGCCGGTTAATCAATCAATCAATCAATCAATCCACTTCGTTCTACTGTTAATTTAGTGGTCGCGTTTCGTTCATTTAATGAAAATTGCTTGACAGAATTTTAGTTCGATCGATCACACTTCATCTGTTTCCTGAGAAACCATTCATTTGACTCCGACTCGTTCAATACTATGGAGGTTATGGGCATTTTCTTAGAAATTTTAGCTGTTCTGTACTGTACTGTTCAGCTGCAACACACCATTTCGGTGCCTAGCTGCCATACCACCCAGAGGAAGCACGAGGGGTGGGATACTGTCAGGTTGCCCAAGCCTAGAAAGGGGAAGTCGAGAGGCAGAGGTCGGGTTCGAACCACGGACCTTCCGGTCAGTAAGCTCGCGCCCTAACCACTTGAGCGATCTCGCTCCCTTTAGCTGTTCAGAAAAACAGAAAATGAACCGTGCAGATGTGAGCAGGACCGGTGTCCTACAACAGGCAGTTTGAACTGGTAGCCATCAAATCATTTGTGTAATCGACTGGAAGGCGGACCAACTACATCAAGAGGAGGCTTTTCTGTTTGGTCGTTTAAATGATATTTCTGTCGGTTTAACAAAGAAAACGATTTACTGATATGAAACTTCTCAGTTTCTTGATCATGGTGGAGCCGAAATCGACCCGAGTACTTTGAAAAGTCATCTTGGCTGTTCATTAATACTTAGACGAACCATCTTCCGCATTCCGTGGATTGATACAAACGGATTTCTAATCAGGCTCTACAATGCTACGTCATCTGTCGTCCATATTCGCTTCGCCTCGTCACACAGATCACGCGACGCTTTTATCGGTCAGCCCTGGTTTATCTTCACCAGCCAACACGGCCCTAAAGAAAAGGGGTTGGATCTGACACACATGTGTAACGGGAATAAAGCTAGGTTTATGCGAACATCGGCTCGAATGTGGACGTAGACATACATTTATTTGGACAAAGGAAGCTGTGGAAATCATTGGGAGCATTTTGAAGGTTTTGCATTCACCACCGTGAGTGACGTCATCCGGGCTCTAATCACCAACAGAGAGTTACAATCTATCAAATAGTTCATCGACACTAAAAACGTGTCATTCTGAGCAAGGCTAAAACAGCCGGTATGTGTACTCTAACAAGTTGGTGGTGGTTGCGAGAATCGTAGAATTCTCACCCACATCACTCTCACAGGAACAATCCTCCTGGTGAGTCCACACCAAAGATGGCGGGAACCACCGGTAAAGCTCATCAGCAGTTCACATCCCTGGCTGTATCGGGTTTTGAACTCCAGACATCTGACATGCGAACTCTTTTGGAGAACGAAAGTTGGAGGTATTTTAAAGGTGAACCTTTAGATGGTACCACTTTGCATCCTGACCGCAAAATTCTTGGTATGGGAGATTGATCTTGCGGTCAGACTCGAAGCTCATCCATCAGGTGTACTCTGCATTTACTGGATTATATAGGTGACGGCTTGCGAAGCTCCATTGTAATGATTCAGTTATCATTTTTGAAATAGTTGAATCATCCGAAGTCTACGTGAGGCCTTCTTCATTGCTCTGAGTACAAGGTGATAAATCAAACAAGCTCATTACGGAAAGTATTCTTTACCGGTGTCATTGGGAACACAAAATGTTTTTTTTGCAAACCCGTGGTACTCACGCAGTGTACGTTTTCTGTTGTTCCAGTGCGTTGCGGAACTCCCGATGAGAAATCCATCCATCGCCGTTGACATCAAACGCCTGAGGGTGAGAAAAATAACGTTAATTACCTGACCGACTGTGACTCGCGTGGTGTTTTTAATGCAAATTCTGTCCAGCAAAATCGCATGGAGCCAGGGACACATTAGCTTATGAAAACAGGGTTGGTCTTGAGAGCAATGGGGAGTATATGAGCCATTTCCAAAGGCTTTTTTCACTGCCTTTTTGACGTCCTACAGTAGTTGTTCGTTCATGGCGAAATCTCCAGTGAAGATATTACCGACCCGGGCATTCTCATCTTGCAGACATCTGTCTTGAGCGACAGTACTGTATTTCCGTGTGCTCTTAATTCCATTCTAGAAATGGGGAATTTGTGGTTCTCAGGTAATCGATAGGTACGTGGCTAATTCGAACATGCCTGCAGTGTTTTGTTCCAGGATCGTTTAAAATGTGACTGACCGAAAGTGAACACTCACCAGGAAGGCATCCGATGTCGTGATCGCTTTCATCCGAAGGAAGATGTCGAAGAACTTCAGTATCATCTACAAGGTAAGAAAAATCATGTGAGAGGTCAACGTTTTGTCTTCAAATGTTAGAGGATGGTAGTTTGATCCAGTAGAGGTAAACGAATTCCAACGGAGATCCGACGCGGGAGATTACAATACCTCAAGATGTATCTGTAACAGCATGTCAAAGAGGTCCCTGTTGCTACACTGCCGCTTTTAAACTGCATCGTTGATTCCCCTTGACATTAAAAACAGAGGTTCATCACTTCTCTGCTGAAGAATGTCGAATCTATAAAAGTCACCTCTAGATCAATATCGCGCCGTTCCGCTGTTTCAGTCCCAGAAGGTGAAAATTCTACAGAGCTCCACCTCCTTCCGTCTTTATCCCTCGCTCGCATCGTGACTTTTCGTGTGACAACTTGGGGGCACAACTCACCTCCACGTAGGCAGACGACTCAGCCAGTGTGTCCACCATTTGGCGAGCAATCGGTCCGTTGACCACATTTCCTTCGAGCATCGACAACAGCATGATCATCAATTCTTTCTGCAGATTGAGGAATTCCCGAAGCAGATCCAACTGGTCCGGATCTCGACTCAATTTGTCCTGCATTTGCGCTGACACGTAGATAAATCCACCAACAGCATCCCATAGACGGCTGTGGGCCAAAGCCAGCTGGTTACCAACGCATGGACCCTGTTGGAGAGGGGTGTGAAGTTGCGGAATGAGAGGTGCTAGGGTTGCCCAAAGTAGTCCGGGAATAAGTGACCAGAATAAACGCTATGGACAGGGAAAACTGAGCATATGACATGGTTCTCCTCTGTTTGTGATTCCTCAGAATGAACTCTCTCAAAAGGGGACCAACCGTTGCTAATTAACTAACCTTATATTGAAACAAAGTCACTATGACCTTCGTAGTACACTGATCGTGCTGGCTGGCGATATACATTTTCCATAATGCGGTATCAGCTGGACATAAATAGGACAATCTGCTTCCTTGTCAGCGTCAAAGCCACCAAGGTCAAGGTCACTAACCAGGTTCCTAGTCTTTCGGGGCAAAAATGTCTTAGGAAACGGAAGAACTAGTCCGACAATTTCTGGCATCTGGGTTTAGCTATTGATCAGGTCGAGCACGTGGGAGAAAGGAAGGTGAGAAGTAAAACATCGGAAAAATCTACCTGAATATACTCGGTCAGACTTCGGAACACTTGCTTGCCGATTTTGATAGCTCGCACAAAGCTGCTCTTTCCCGATTCGTCTATGGTCTCTTTGTTTGAGTAGTGCCAATAGAAATCCATAATGGAATCCTGTAGACGCAGTAAGTAATCGACCGTGCTTATGATCAGATTAACCGAGACAGTGTTTCCGGCTTGCGTTCTGAGGTAGTCTTGGAACGCTGCAAGGTGAAAGCGAAACGATGTCATTGTCAGAGGTAGTTCAGTTTTTGAAAAACAAACGAAGACGATATCGACGCTTATCAATAAAAATTATCGGAAAGATTAGACTTCGGTCGAAATCAGTTTAAATCACACGAAAGAAACTGAGGAACTGTTATGTCTGCTGATTCGCTAATCTGCTGTATCTGATTGCTGACCCGCTCCAGTGCCTAATGCCGGGAAAGAAGACTCACAGAGGAGAACACAACAGCTATATTCCGAACAAGCGAATGCGAGAGCGTGAGTGCATGCGAGTGCGAGAATACAACTCAAGCTAATCATTGGTGGGACACTGTCTAACTTGGTCCAATGCTGACGCACGCGGTCTGGCCTTGGTTCAAGGCTGCGACGCGCTGCATACTGTGGGGGCGTTGTCTGACCTTGATCGACGCTGACTCGCGCTGCCTGGGTTTGATACAAGGCTGTGACTGAGGCTGTATATTGAGGGGGCGTTGTCTGTCTGGTCAACATCTAGCAGAGCTGAGGGTCTCAGTAGATTTCGGGCATTCAGTGGTTGCTTTCAGGAATCTGACCGTCCTGATATGAACCTTTGTGCATAATAAATGATTTGTCTGACATCGGAACCCTGCAACAAAGGGATTGTACTATCATTCCCCGTGCCGCCATGTTCTAGTATGAAAGTAACCAATTGAAACAAACCAGCTGTGGTCCTTAGAGTATGTAGTTACCGCTTGTGCTAGTATGTGAGCGCTGATCGAGGAGATGCAGGAAACTTCTGCCCATACAAATGAGGCTTTCGAGTCCGCCAAACTGATTGGTCAGATAGTTTGCCTTGTGATTCGGTCAAATCCCGAACTGCCGCCCACTTCATTCTGCCCAGCCAATTGCGTCAGTTTGCACATACATCAGTTGTGATGAGAAGGTGTGCGACAGGGAGTCGAAACCGTTTTCACGTCTCCATGTTGTATTCCACTATTCAGCGGTTTGGTTTGTACGAGGAGCCACTTCTGTTCACTGATTTTTTTGGGTTCTCTTTTAAAATGTCCGGTTCAGTCTCAACAAGCTCTAGGTGACAAGTTGACATGATACCATACGTAGCAGAACAAAGAGACCATTCCAAAGAATTCGGTAGCTTGCTGACAGTCGACCACCACGCAAAAGCATTCACCTTTCCTTGGCCAAGTGATCAAGAGAACGAAACCATGAGTAAACCGAATGAGAGATAAAAAACAACCAGCTTTTCTAAACAATAAAAGTTAACCTCCAAATGCAAACAATATCAGATGCTGATTAGGTCAGATTTGACTACTTATACAGTTACGCGTCCGTGAGAAAACTTTTCGTCACGGACGCTCGCCAAAAACGTCAGTCCCAACGGAGATACCATGGAATATGCTATTCGGTCGAAATGAAAGAGGGTTCTGACAACAGACCCTCTCTATTGAATGCTACGCAAATGTTTCATAAGCGTGACAGAGCAGTCCACTTGAAGCCTTGTGTAACGGCACTGTATACACTGAGCGAACGAATTCGACGCGGAATGCACGAAAACTAACCTAAACCAATAACGTAAACGACTGGATGTCTCCAAAAACCATCACTTACCCAGATTGTGGCCTTCACAAAGCAGTTGCAGGAAACGGAAGATCTTGCAGGTGAAATCGGCATCGTACAAATTTGTGATGCCTTTCATATCGGAAAGACCTACAGCAAGGCCTTCCGCCTTGTTGCACCTAAAACAAAACAAAACGCAAAATGTCCCAGTGGTCCGTAAGATGTGTATGGGGCTTCTTTTACGTAAGAGACGGAATTATCAACCGCGGTGGTGTCGCGGTTGAGTAGTGGATCAAGAGTGTGGATTTGTTTGTTGAGCAAATCCAGAGTATCATAGTTCCAACCCGACTAGCACAGTCCCTGTAAAGACGAAACAGCTAGCCATTGCTTCAGTGATCACGGCTGGGCGAAATTCCGCGGCAACTGAACGGTTTCCACAATTGTTGGTCTGAGACACTCATACTCAATAGATAAACGTCTAGAGCAAAATAATTTATCAGAAGTGACTCGAAGATAACCGGAGACTAAGCGTAACATGCTACTAATAAGGTTGCTGAAAACTCTGACAGCTCACAACTGGTTTCGTCCCTCTTGTGGCCCATCAGGTGGGCGCAATCCTCGAGTTTCCGTCAACCTTCTGATATTCAAGAATACCGTAACAGCTGGTCCAGTGTATTCAGTTGAAGGAGACCATTACAAACGAAAAATTTGGTTTGATCAACACCAAATTGGTATACGAATGAGTGTATTTGTCGAATAACCAGTAGCTGTTTGTGAATAAGTTCCGTGTATACGATTAAGGTAGGCTAAAAACAGGTGACCGTCTCTACTCTCATAAATTGCCCGCTAGTGTTCAAAGCAAATTCATCAAGTTCCACTAAGGGCAAACAATTTGCACAGGTGCCTTACTCAGCTACTTTGGTGTGGTGTATAGTCGACTTACCGTTCGAACGTGTCCAAATCGAGTACGGAGCAGTTCTGCATCAGGCCTGCCAAACTTGTGAAGAATCCGGACAACTTCTTGCGGTTCAAATACTCCAACATCCGGCTTTGAACGGAAACGTTTCCGCCCAATAACAGTGCGATACCCAGTTGGATACTGGCCTGAGCAACGGGAGTAGCTTCACCTACAAAGTGTGTGAAGGGAACATGAATGAGAAGAGATCAACGAAACGGCTTTGCGTTTCTCTGGTCTCATTTCCGTCATCATTGTTATTTTGCGAGGTGGTCAGTAGGATCTGTGTCAGGACGCGTCCAGACATGAAAAAAGCGCATGTACAGAGAATGACGCATTCCCAAGGTCACCATCGGTACCACACGTTTCGCATAGCAGGTGCGTTGGCGGAGCTCGCCAAATACGACCAGCGGAGTGGGGCTGAAACTGTTCACGACCGGAACACCGTCATTGGCTGTACAGAACGAACAAGTGAACGACCATAATTGGCCATTTAGTCATCCTATATATTTGCGCAGACGCTCTGTATGTTTGTCCTGACAAAACAGCCGTGTCCCGAGTCCTCTGTCTTCTTGTCGCGTAGTCCGGCAGGCTCAGGCATAACCAATAGACGGCCACCCACGATACAACAATCTGACGCGTAGGATCTTCACGCGTACAAAAAAATCAGAGAGTGTAAAAGTCTGCCGTTCGCCTGAAGATGTTTGGTCCGAACAACAAGAGGATCTTCAACGCTCAAGCGTCGTCAACAGGCCAGTTATTGTCGTGTAACAGATACGTCAAACCAAATAACAAACTCTAATTAACTTACCTCGAGAAGCAGCCAGTTGCAACAACACCATTTCTGCAGCACCACGATCGGCCAAACGATTTTGTTCACTCAACAATTGCAGTTTCTGTTCTTCTTGATCCTTAAAGGTAGAAATTTTGGACGAACGAAATTCATCAGGAATGGCATTTGAGAGTAGTTTCACCAACTCTCGAAGTTAGAGGCGTACTCATCAGTGTTTACATAGAATCCCCCCGCCCCCAGGGAAATGGAACAAAAAACTGGTCAGCATACTTTGCATGCATAGGAATTTCCCGAGCTCAAGCAGCCCAAGATACTCCTCACACAAGGACAAGAAAAACTAACCAATCAGGCATTTCCAATCAAATATGTGTGTGGATGACCAATCAGCTGTCAGCTGTCAGATTGCCAACAAAGAGAGGAGCAGAAATGATGTCTCTCACCTGAAACGTTGCACCTTCTTCCTCCTCCTCCTCCTCCTCCTCCTCCTCCTCCTCCTCCTCCTCCTCCTCCTCCTCCTCCTCCTCCTCCTCCTCCTCCTCCTCCTCCTCCTCCTCCTCCTCCTCCTCCTCCTCCTCCTCCTCCTCCTCCTCCTCCTCCTCCTCCTCCTCCTCCTCCTCCTCCTCCTCCTCCTCCTCCTCCTCCTCCTCCTCCTCCTCCTCCTCCTCCTCCTCCTCCTCCTCCTCCTCCTCCTCCTCCTCCTCCTCCTCCTCCTCCTCCTCCTCCTCCTCCTCCTCCTCCTCCTCCTCCTCCTCCTCCTCCTCCTCCTCCTCCTCCTCCTCCTCCTCCTCCTCCTCCTCCTCCTCCTCCTCCTCCTCCTCCTCCTCCTCCTCCTCCTCCTCCTCCTCCTCCTCCTCCTCCTCCTCCTCCTCCTCCTCCTCCTCCTCCTCCTCCTCCTCCTCCTCCTCCTCCTCCTCCTCCTCCTCCTCCTCCTCCTCCTCCTCCTCCTCCTCCTCCTCCTCCTCCTCCTCCTCCTCCTCCTCCTCCTCCTCCTCCTCCTCCTCCTCCTCCTCCTCCTCCTCCTCCTCCTCCTCCTCCTCCTCCTCCTCCTCCTCCTCCTCCTCCTCCTCCTCCTCCTCCTCCTCCTCCTCCTCCTCCTCCTCCTCCTCCTCCTCCTCCTCCTCCTCCTCCTCCTCCTCCTCCTCCTCCTCCTCCTCCTCCTCCTCCTCCTCCTCCTCCTCCTCCTCCTCCTCCTCCTCCTCCTCCTCCTCCTCCTCCTCCTCCTCCTCCTCCTCCTCCTCCTCCTCCTCCTCCTCCTCCTCTTCTTCTTCATCTTCACCGCTGCAGCTCTGAAAAGTGAAAGACATGTTCTCATGGTTGTCGTCATCGGATTCTTGTCTCACTCGAAATAAAGTTTGAGAAGACAGTCACACACCTTAAATCTGATGATTCACGCGGGTATTCTCGATTGTAAGATCATGTGGTAGGGTTGAGGGAACCTAGATGTATCATTCTAGCCAAAAGTCTTCATCTCTTATCATTTAGTGAATTTCCAAGGAGAATCAAACACAAAACCTTCCAGGTTAGAACTTCGGAGCCTACATCATAAAGCTACGGTCATCTGTGTGAACAAGTTGACAATGATATTGAGTAAATCTTCCACAGGACCGTACAGCCAATCAGCCAACTGCATTTCTGAACTGAATGCATGAAATCAATGTAAATTACCGGGAGAGACGAAAACAGGGCTGTTACTGAGTGCGAAAAACACGAGTCTTTCGGAAGACTATCAACACTAGGTGAAAGACCGGCCATGATATCCCAACGTGAAATGAAAACGGTTGCTACAGGCTGAGCGCCGTGTGTCCTTTGCATTCGCTTGACTCGATTCAACGCAAACCTTCTCGCACGCCGATACAGACCCGTGGGATATAGCAGGTAATCGAGCTGAGCTGATGGGCAAATCATGCCGCTATTTCTTAGCCGGGCTGATTAGCTAATATCTGTTTGTCACTCTATATGGGGCTCGTGTTGAGTGATGTTCACTGAAAGCCCGGTCCCGACTTAATCCAGATGTGTCCCGAGGCTGTTTACCCCAAAGACGAGATTTTTGCATTACCTCAGTGAAACAACAGAATTTGCCGCTGGTTCATCGCTGTCCACAACGATGACCGCAAAGTAGTCAATCCGACCCCACACTTTACACAGTCCCAGAGCATAATCACTTGAAATGCTGATGGGTCCCGAATTAATACCTAGAGTGGTATAAAAACCTCTAATTGGTCCACATTCAGAGCTTAGCTACCAGGCACTTTTCGTTCAGCAAAACCAAAGTCTCATCACGACGCGTTTTGGATAGCCTCACTCACCCCCATTATGAAATAAGGTTCGCTAACTTAATGCAACCAAATCCCTTGAAGGTTACAACTATCAGCAGAGTCCGGATTTCCAATGACGTCATCAAAATACACTTGCAACTGGTGGGGCTGAATTGTGGTCATCACAGCTATTCCCTCCATACAACGATGACCTTACACAAAGGCATTCATGCTTTGAAAGACCAGTCTAACGATTGAAAGACTTTCGTTCCGGGCTCGGCTGCAAACCGAATACCTCTAAACTAATGCTCAAAATAATTCTTCTATGTTAATTGCCTTAAATTTGTACTTCTTACAAAAAACTGTGGTGGTTCCGGCAAAAAATGTATCGCAAAGCATCTGAATACATAAGATCCAACCCCCGGGTTGACGAGAATCGGTTCTCACCTTGCCCATTATTCGTGCATAGGCTAAATATAGTGGGTCGTCTGGTGCCTGCTCCATCGCTGATCGACTTAAAGCCGTCAAGAGTTGGGTCAACGGATCGGGAGCTGCTGAATCTGTTGTGGCACCACCATCTGAACCGGAGACTGTCGGTGGTCCAGCGGGCAGAACAGGCTTCGCGCAACCATCCCCGCCATCCTCAGTTTCGCTTGGAAAACTGAGATCCAGTACTGAATCCATGAACTCCAAGGCATGTGAAGCCGCAGAATCTGTTTTGCAAAAAAGGCATTTTCAATAAGTCTCCAAAAAACTTATCATACTGAGTGTTTAGAGATAAATCCACTCACTCTTGTACAAGCACTTCCTGTATGAAGAGAATAAGCGACGGATGGCTTAAAACAGATCTAGGTCGACGTAATACACTACCCAAAAGTTTGCTGAAAACTCTTCGAAAGCCCAGAACTGGTTTTGCCCTTCTTGGGGCTCATCACGTAGGCGCAGGCTCCGAGTTTCCAACAACCTTATGTTCTACTTGAAACCAAATTGCACGAAATTAGCGAAATACGCTCAGTTGCAAACAAATTTGGTTTTGCGAGAGACTCACTTGGAACCCAGCTGAATCTCTCGTTTATGGTGTTTCCAAGGTAGTGTTCGCGCAATCTCATACTGATGAATAGCCATCAGTAGTCGGGTGATCGTCTGAGTTGGCTAGCCGCCGGCTCGAACCTAGACGAAGCTCATCAGATGCGCAAGCCTCCCAGAGTTGTAGTCTGTTGCTGTTTTTATTCACGCAGTTGGCATTTGTTTCTCCATATCAACAGACATTGTGCACTAGAGATCGTACTCTGCTGAGAGGCACTACACCTCTATTTTGTAAAGCGAGTTCCAGTATACATATTATATTATATACATATATGTATATATGAAAAATGTTCCGGGTTATTCCCCAGTCATCAACGGCGACAATTACTTACCTTCGATTGATTTAAATGAACTATCTAATGAATACCCACTCGTTGACTTGGCTGGTGTAGCTGCACCCGACACACACCCCGAGTCGGCCTCACTGCCCGCACTTACACCCTCCTCGTTTGTGATATCTTCGATGAGCTTGACTCCCAAAGACTCCTCGTAGTCCAGCCATTCTTGTGTGTAGGATGAGATGAAGAGGTTGACCGCTCGATGTACTGGCAGCGCATAGAGTGGAACCATGCGGAAGCAGGCCATGACCGCCTTCTTCCTCTGGGATGAGACCAGTTTTTTCCAGGCTCCTTTGGCCATCGTTGGTGGATGATCCACCTGAAAACGGAAGGTAGGATTGACGGGTGTGTGTAGGTGACAGTGTGATTCACAGAATGTGATTGGCGAATCGTGGCGAAAATCGACAGTGGACTGACCGCCCAATGGGAGAGATGCAGAGCGCCAAGAAGGATCTATGACAAACCAATATATTAAATTTCGGAAGGTCCATCTCTCATTGCATTCCCATCATTAACTGGGATATTAGTCATCCTATAGTTGATTATTACTATTTCTATTGATTTAGTTGGTTTATGGGTGAGGCAAAGGATCGACTACCATCATCCGGCACCAGTCTTCAGCGCCAAATGCGTCAATGTCAGTCGCCTTTGTCAGGAAGTTACGAAAACCGAAGGTGGCATTTCTGTCATTTTGGATGACTAGTGTTTAAGGTACCACACAAACTGGAATCCATTTGCAACCTGACTGGAATGTTTTGAGCCACAGCTAATCTCACTGAGTGTGAACAATGATTTTGGATGTGTCTGTATGAGCATCCGGATGCGCTGAGAGAGTTGTAAACCGGTAGGGCAACGCTTGCGCTCGGATTTAGGTGGAACCAGGAGACGACCTGCCTCTTTGTGAAAATATTCCAATGACCTCAGCTATCAAAACTGAAGGCGGTATGACAGGACACGGACAATAGCGTACACTAGGTTCTGGTAGACGGGGAACGCTGGTGTAAACTCAACAGAACAGTGACCTCTCTTCGGCCCTAATGATCTATTTCGGGTTCATGCTTGCCCCAGGGAGCCATGATAATCTGCAGCAATTATAGCCTGTTTCGCTGGTCACGGGGTTGGATTAATGCTGTCTCTGCTTCTCTGTGACAGAGAAACGCCTTCCTTGCAACCAGAATTACTACATTACGCGGCGTGGGTAACGCGTGCATCACGTACTTGAGTGTGCTTCTCATTACCTAGAAGTTGCGGTAGTCCACACGGATAAACTTTCTCGAATTTACTGATTGGTCAATTCAGTTAGACCAATAGGCAAAATTCACCCCAGATCAATTTGGTGAAAATAACTGCGAGCAGACCCAAAAACACGAAGATGCGATTTGCACTTACCAAGTATAAGCCGTGCATCACTTTGGAAAGCGTCAAAATACGATCAACGACTTCATCTCTGGTCGAGACACCGAGTCCAGCATGGCGACCAGTCTGTGCAATCGTTTTATCGATTTTCTGATAGAGCAGTTTTTGCCAACGTTGTGTTCGTGGTTCAACCTGTTCGGATCGGAAAGAAAAACGAACGTTTCGGCTGGATTCTAGCATGGTTGAATGGAACGATGAACCTTGTCACGTACGATCACAATTTTATGGCAGCAAATGCAATATTCTGGTGGCAGGGATCGAGATACTGTGGAAGAAGAAACCGCTGATGAGGTAAACACAATACATTACAATAAAAACGTCGGCTTCTAGTGTCACTTCATGGAAATGCCAATGAATGGGGTCAATCTCATGCGCCAAATAGTTCTTGGGTGCGAGCTGGTAGTGGTAGGATGATGGAAGTTGTTTTCCACCCAGTTCAGGGATGTTCGTGAAAATATCAGACAGCTTGCATGTAGAATTCGAGGGCAGATCTATTCAATAGGAGAAGACTGTGAAAACAAGCCAAGCGGTCACAACTGTCCTCCATTTATTGAAGTTAGCACGACCAGCATAAAGGCAGTAACGAATTTGGCCACCTAGGAATTGCACCTATGGTAACTCCCACCAAATGTGGATATTTTCTCATTTGAAACTATTGTTTTGAATGGAATTCGATTTAAGTTATATTCATCAAGCCCAGTGTCGACTTAGAATAGAAAATGAACTCTTTCAAGGCTTGATTATACGTAATTATGCGTGTATCCGCTACTGGACCACTGTCTGCAATTTCTGTGCACCAGACGTCAGGCGATCGGATGAGTGTCGAAATGCAATCAAGCTGAAATGAAGTTGCCGCCTTCCAAGTCTGATGTTGCAAAATTCAACCACACATTCGCCACACAAGCTGAAACAAAATATGAAGCTTCGAGTAATTTGTAACGCGCCAAATTCAACGGAACCTAGACAGAGGAATTGTCACATATCAGTTGTTATCAAACTTAGATTCTCATCAATATAAGAAAAAAATTCCACTTGCGTTGATTAGTTCTAAACTCAGTCGACTATAAAAATGGCTCAGTCCGGCGTTCTGTCCAATGGGTCAACATGTTTGACATCCATACTCATTTGCAGGACCAGCACACATGGAGAACAGTCACATAAACTGTTTCTGAGCCAACAGAACAGCTCAGTTTATTACATTATTCATAAGGTTACTGAAAACACTTCGACAGCCGACAACCGGTTTCGCCCTTCTTGGGGCTCATCAGGTGGGCGCAGTCCCCGGTTTCTGTGACCCTTATGTTCTACTTGAGCCCAAATTGCACGAAATTAGCGAAATACACTCATAAACGAGAGATTCATCTGGATTCCAGGTGGGTCTCATGCAAAACCAAATCGGTCTGCAAATGAGTTTATTTCGCTAAGTAGCAAACTCAGCTGCGCTAGTCACTGCCGTTGTCCTGGATAGGGACCCCGAGACGGACCATATCAATGGTTAGAGACATTGTCAGACATGGCCCAGTCGTGCCCTCAATGGCGCTCGTGCATCCAAGCTATTCCCTTCAGTGCATAGCTCCCTTCCCCCACTTGACAATCCCTTGACAGTCTTGTAGTTACGCACCAATTTATCAGCTCCCGCCTCCAATGCGCATCGATGGACGAAACTGTGGCAGCTGGAACCACTGTACAACAAGTACGCGGTTCTTACAGCTGACGATGATGACGAATTGTACACAATTAAAAGGCAATTGCTCAACAAAATACTATAAATGATCAATATGTTGTCTGACGTGGTAGTGTATTCAAAGTAACTATGTTCGTAGTTCGATCAAATCGTGTGTCTGTAGGTAGCCTATTGATAGCCTGGTGGTATTCCACGTGACAATTTGATTTGATTGGGCTTATTTAATGACTTCACAATTGTATGTGATTGGCAAAAAGTCTAGGGTTCCAAGTAACGGACGGGCAAGCAGCAATTTGGTTTGAAAAACAGGACAGCTAGGGACGTTTGCATTCACCAGTGGCGTAAGTAAGTAAAACCGGTAAGTTTTTCAAGCTAAACTATGGTTTTGAGATTGCTCTACGTTACACAAACCAAGAAAGAATAAACTCACGTCTCCATCTCGATCCAAAGCTGCGTGAAGGTAACTTTCGATATCCGAATCCGCTTCGTGCTGTTGGGTTGAAAAAAACAACAACTGGTGCTATTTAGTGTGTGTGCCGGACAATGCGAACACGACGCGGGAAAACGCAACACGGCCAGACAAACAGGCTCAAACTATTGGGGGCAATGAAGGGGAGAGCACACAGGCAAACGGAGGCTGGTCAGTTGACAAACAGACCGACACCTAGATGGATAGGCTAACAAAGACTCAGACGGACGGAGCGACAGATAGACAGACGTACGGACAAACAGACCGGCAGAAAAAAATAGAGAAACGGACAGGCAGATAGATAAATAGATAGAGAGACGGACAGACAGATAGATAGATAGATAAACAGACAGATAATAGATAGACACACAGAGTCAGCTAGGACAGGCAGACAGGAATGTGACCGAACAACCAGCCCCTACAGGTCACACCAGTAACAAAGAATGGGTGCCATAGACAAATGTGACACGCCTGGCCAGTAAACGAGAAGCACAGGGATTCATGCTGTTAGAAAATATAGCACCTGGTTGAAGAACGATGATTAACACCGAGAAATTCTCCAAGTTCAGCATGATGTGGATAGCCAATCAGAGAGTGGGCGGCAAAAGTCCTAAGCTTAGAAAATGAGTCTGTGTATAGGGGAGTAATTCAGATCGGACAGTTTTCGACAGATATGAGCACACATAAATTTACGGAGGGTGTGGTAGCTGCAGCCGTGCAATGCGCTCTTTTCTGCACATAGAGGTTTGAGAAATTAAATGGGGAGCAAGTTATGCGGGTAGGGCCGGGAGTGGGACAAATCGGGTCACAAGAGCGGAGTGAGCTGCTCGAGCTGTGAGGTGGTCTCGTTAGAAAGCTACCTGAATCAAATTCTCGAATCCCCTTTCGGTGTCAGTCGATGTGGTGCCCTTCAAGGTTGAGGAACAAGGAACAATAGCGATGCAACTTGATAAAGGAGTGATGGAAATGGAATGCACCAACTTCAAAATGAATGTAAATCGATCGGAAATTATGTGCGTTGCGGTTTTCGAGTTCAGTTTCCCATTTCCTCCCGTTTGTCTAGGTTTCGCATTCACTGGTGTCATGTAGTTAGGGCTGCGGAAAGTACATTACAAATTGTGACCTGATGACACGCGTTCTTTGCCACCTCTAACTGTACTAGTCAGTCTACTATCCACCTGTTAGACTCATTAGGTTTAGACACTTGAGCATCATTCACACATTTACCACTTACCGAATACCCAGCAAATCAAGTGGACCTTGAAAGCATGGATAATCTTTCGAAATACCCTTTCTGTAACGATGACAGGACATAACGGTTCTCAACACATGTCAACAACACTAGGCCGTGAGTTGGGAGTCTCAGTGTTCCTGTCTTCAAGTTAGACCTCTTCGGTCATCTGTTTCAACTAGGGGTCCAATCTAGATATGCATGCAGAGGATTTCAGACACACGCACGCACGCGCACAGCACAGCGAACAGGAGAACAACCTTAGGTCCAGTAATTTCACCGAAAAAGTACTTGTTTGCCCTTCGGCTCTAATCAAACACAGGGTTTGTAAGGGAAGACAGAGAAAACCGCAGGTAACGTCAGGTAATGATGATGACGACGATGATGATGATGGTGATGAGGGTTGTGCTGGCGGTGGTGGTGTCTGTGGTTTGCTTGTATTGAAGACATTGCATGGTATAGGCGCAAACTCGAAAAAAAAGGAATTCCATGACGGTCACACAAAACAGAATATAACAGAAATTTCGGAACTCATAGGAAAAAATAGGCTACAAAGTTAGAACTGAAAACCACTCAGTCAGAGGCAGCAAACTAACAAACATTCAAGGCAGCCTTGTGTAGTTCTATTATGTATATAAGCAATGGTTAAGCTAAATTCAACGCAATCGGGGCAACCAATAATCGGTGGGGTGTGGAATGAATTTTGTGGATGTTGTGAATAAACACAAGCAAAGCAACATGCACGGGACTTCTTCTTCGACTTCTAACGCAGTTTCCCAGGGCACTTCAGAACCACAGACAACCGTCTTTACCGGTCATAGATTTTGGGGTTGACAGACCACCGTCAAATATGACCGATAAAACAAGCGGCCACCTCCGATTAATCGTCTCAAACTGACATTCAGTCATCTTCCGATTTCCACTGAGACACAAAAAGTTTCCTGTCGAAAACGTCTAAATAGTGACGGAACGTCTAACTGTGAAAATGGCTTCGTACGGTGGATGAACAACATTAGACAGCAGTACATTGCCAACAAATCGTTCGTTATGCTATAGTCACCACACCGGAAGTATTTCAATGAACATAACAGCTCCACTGCAACCAGGAGTAGGTTGACAACAACAGGTTTTGCTTTGCGCGACAAGAAAAGGCTTAATGACGAAGCGGACCATACAATAACACGATTGGACGTTGCTGTCGGCCAATCAGAAGCCACGCTGTCGATGGATTGGAAAACGGAAATAGTCTGGCGACGGACTATCAAACCATCACTTAATTGCATCCTCAGATGAAAACAAACACCAAATGATTCTATATGCGTAATGAGCCGTGGCACCTTTTTTGGATCTAAGTCATGAGTACCATTCACAGACTGATGTACTTGTAGACAATTTTCTTGGATCTATTGAGCCAATCGGATTTCATGGAACTTCTACCAAGCTTGAGGATAACGGTAATTACATCAAGGTCATCACCACACCCAATCATATAGCTGAACGTGAACAGAGCATTGTAGCCAATACTTTTTGGCAGATTTGTCCACACCTATGATGAGAATTACTCGGATGAAAGCAAAACAAACCGCACCCCATCAACTACGTCTCAATTTGTGGTTTTCTGCTGCAGTCTTGAGAAATGAATTTTATCACATGCAGACTATGAACGGAATTGATCTTTGAAAAACAAACTAGAAATAAGCTCTTCCTAGTGTCTGCAATTTGAACAGATGATTCCAAAATAAAATTGTTGTCTTTATGTACCGGCGATGCCTCAGTGTCAAACACTGTGGTGTTAATGACGAAGCTGAGGATGAGGTTCTGCAAATACACAACCAGAAAGTGATGGGATGATCATTTCGATTGCCGTTTACGAGATATTATTGGCAAAGTGGATCTATTCAGGATGTGGATTGGTCTATCGACACGAGTGAACAGAATTATGCGAACAGTTGTATGCGCCTGATGAAGCATTACATGACAGCCTCTGAATCAAGCAAGATAGTGGTAGCTGTTCCATCCGAAGCGAGTCTATTGTATTGCTTAATGCTTACCTGACGACTGTGTGGCTAAAACGTCACAAAGGGCAGCTACAGAGTGAGTAATTATCATGACATTGTGGGGGGTGGGAAGATAAAAGTGCCTGTGTCGTGAAAGCACCAATCACGAAGGTAAGTTGAACGTCAATCAACACAATTCCGGCATTTACTGGAGCTATCTGATTGATGAGATGAAAGCAAATTCCGAGTCACATCACTGATAAACCACCTGTACCTGATCGGAGGGTACCTCAACGCGTACCTCTTTTAGGTATCTCAAATTCCAGATAAAAAGACTCTCATTTTTAAGTTAGCTCTGTTTAGTGCTGTTTGCCTAGGAAACAACATCGGGATTGGTTGGCAGTCATTCTCCTATAGCGAATCTTGGATGATTCGTACCACACCAAGAGACATTCTGCTAGGTTCATAACAGAGTGCAGAGGGATGTCGATTTTGATGTACTGTCTTGATAAATGATTCCACGCAATAAACAGGTCCATGTAGTGTCAGAACTTTGTCACACCTGTTGGTTTGGATCACGGTGTATGGGAATAGGTGATTAGTTTAGCTTCTACCCGTCAACAATCAAGTTTAGCCTACAGATGATGGTCAGTCAGGTTTGCGTAGTATTGCATCGATCAGTCAGACATTTGTACCGTAGAGATATGCGACTGACTTAGTTCCATGTGGGGTCAGCTAGGACAGATGGACACGAGTCGATACCAAATCAATGTCAATATACTCAGCGATTGATAAGAACCATAGGTAGAACTCAACTGGAGTCTGAAAAGGACTCACCCGAATAAGCTTCCTTTTGGCGCATAACACCAGCTCTTGTTCACGTCCTCCGAGTAAACTCAAGCCTAAAAAGGTGCGTTCAACACTTTAGCCACATTGTACACATGTCATTCAAATTACTATTAATGTTTATATGAAATGTATGGTCGGCAAACAGTAAAACCAACCACAGTTATCATCGAGGCGATACTCGAAATCAGCTCATACTGGAAAGTATACCCAATAAATGAAGGTACAGTTTACTCACCGATTGGTAACAGACGTTTGATGCAAGCCACCGTGAGACTTGTGTGACTTGTACCTTTGGCACGCATTCCTAGAAGAAGTAACGAGAAACAAATGAATAATACTACTAAATTGCCGCGACAAAATGTTGTTATTGGAAACCTAGAACGCAGCCATAGCCAGATAAAGTCATGCCGGAGGATAGCGTGAATGCCAGCCCAGCTGAAACCTCAGGGAACCCCTGCGCTCGAGTTGAGAGATCTCGAATCCCAATTGGATGTTAAGTCGGAGACAATTTGTATGCGCTCAAGTGCTTAACTCAACTACAGTGGCTGTTTGACTTGAGATTCACAGCGAATGTAGTCTTTGCCGACGGAAACAGTGCCGAAATCGTACACACGTATAGCATATATATATATATATATATATAGTAGCACGTAGGGTCCCACACATAAACGCAGACGGCAAAAGGAGGGACAAACCATCTACCAAGGATTCGTGCATAAAATGCCAGCTACAAGATTTTTAAAAAGTATAAACCATGCCTTAAACGGCTCGAAGATTTAGAGACTATAGGGAGATAGAATACACAGTGTGGCACACAAAACTTCAAAGCTTGGCCGTTCAGGAAAAAACTGAGGGTAGAATCGTCAAACTCATACTCCAAAGAGTGACTTGGCCAGCATAGCTTGAAGAGCAAGGACAATCGGTGCAACTTGAAGGCAGCAGGTTTGCTTGGGCAATCTCAAAAGAGAACACGTTTGGTCATCGTTCCAAAACTCAACAGCTAGGCGCAGAGCCAAGGGTTAGAGCTCATCGATTAGGCGAGGAGTAGCAATGAGACGAATGGCTTCCTCGGAACTTGATTCGGCAAGCCACACCCTGACAACAGAGCTTAGTTAGTAATGTATTTCGTTTTTGTACGGAAGAAAAGAACGAGACGGCGTAGTGAATTTTTGAGAGCGCGGGAGCATGTCAAGGACTCACTTGGCTTGACTGCTCCACTGTCACTTTTCCCATTGATAGTCGACCGAGTACGAGGAGTAAGGCTTGCACTTCCCCCACCAGACGGCACTATCAGAGACAGATGATCGATTTCATGCTGGCTGACAAAGTTCTCCTCCTCGCGTTTGAATTTCTGCACAAGCACAAAGAGCGGAGCGGGGGGGGGGAACGAGAATCTGAGTAGTCATCATTCCGACATCTCACTACTACTCATCGTGTTATCGAGTAAGGGAAATTGGGGACGCGTTTATTCCTTTATGGGAGAGTAAACAGCCTTGCAAACGTTCTTAACACGAGACTAGCCACGTAATCCAGACAGATACTATCAAGATATCGTGAAAGAGATCGGTCTTCTAACAGAGTGATTGAATAGTGTTCAGATGTGCACCGGTTCAACTCTGATTGGTTACATTGTGAGCGTTTGTCACATGAACGAGACTGAAATGAGTTAGAGGATTGGCGTGGCCTAAATTCGGTCTCGAAAATGATCATATCACTGTCTGGCCTGTTCGATATCCTAACCAGTGGCGTAACTTGGCCAAAGAAAACCCAAGTAACCGCAAGATTGACTTGGAGAACGGACCGGGATAATTGCTTTCATGATCACGTGAGGAGCGTGTGGTTGGTCCGTCGTATTCTACTCACTGCCACTGGAATATCATCACTTTTTGCCAAATTCGATTTCTAAACGAAGGTATCTTCAAAGCCATTGGAGGACTTCCATGACTGACGGAATTCTATAGGCGCCCTCCTGATGCTAGGGCCGTTTAGGAATTTAGAAGTGGTGAGTCGCACCATCCCGAGATCGTTAATGGTTCTAATCGCCTCTGTCTTCAAATACCCTGAAGTAAGAAGAGATAAACAACACGGATGGCTTACCTTCAAGCATATATCACGGCTGGCACGAATAATCCACGAGTAAAACGAAGCCGGTTGCTAACCTTTTCAATAAGAAAACCCATGCATGGTGTGCTTTTTTCGACATGCTTCAGAAATAACACACTCATCGTGCAGTAATATGCTGGGTTGTCGGAATTTGAAAGGGTGGCAATGTCGAAAAGGAATCCATACCTGTGTTCCAGAACGCGCGGACAGGACTTTTGGTGTCAGGGTTGCGGGGCACCTCCGAGATCGGTTGCTGATCAAAGCCACCAAGCGAACAACTGGTTGAGCTCTGTCATAATCGAGCAGTGGATATGCGGAGAAGTGCCTGAGAGTGAAATTACGCCTACGCTTCAATTAACTTCACTCAACAATGCGTCTGATTTAGCAGCAGCAGCAGCATGCTTGAGTGCATTTATTCGTTGCCTCTCTTGACTGCGTTACGCGTGCTGCGATTAACGAGGCTGTATAGAAAGACTCTATTTCGCATTGTATCTCCCCTTGCTGTCTTATTCAGATGGATAAACAGAACACAATGATGATCAACATGAGGGGCACACGGATGAACCACGTTAAGCCATCTGTGATGAGGTTTTAAACATACTCAAGTGCTTTTTGGCTTTGTGCATTGAGTATATTACTTCGCTGTGGCGGAAAACTGTAGAAACTATGCCTGATTAACGGTCCAATTTATGGCCTGGTTATATCGATATGATGCGCAATGACTGAGCATTTTTCACATTCCTTCAGAAAAAGCTTGATACTGTGAGCCGAAACTCATCGACCGGAAGGTCCGTGGTTCGAACCCAACCTCCGCATCTCGACTGCTCCCGTCTAGGCTTGGGCAACCTGGCACTAGCTCAAACCTCTTATCTTCTCCGGCTGGCATGGCAGCTACGCATCAGGAGCTGAACGATTATTACTATTATTGGTATTGTTTTCTAACTCGTACAGTATGCTACACTCAGTATTTACACGCGGAAGTATTCAACTACGATGGTTCTATTAGCGTGAGAAAGGTGGAAAGTAACGTGATCCGATCAGCTCAGTTATGGGACGAGACGGATAAGGCGGGCTATTCCTGGATGTTTTCCTGGAAGTTGAGGCCAATGAACTGAAGTTGAGCTCTAACTAGGTAGTTCAGACAACGTTAGACCATTCAGTGGGGACAACAAGGTCGCCGGATAAGTTCCTTTCCATCACTCACTCTGTTGCAAACAGTATCAGCTGAAACAAAAAGGACACACAACGTTCACATCACTTACGTAAGCGTGACAGACAAAAGTTGGGGAGTAACTCGACACAGTGGTGTTAGGTTCCATCGCACACAACTCCTCAAAAAACATCTTATACTGACAAACAGTGAAACGCTTTCAGTTACCGTGGCTTTCGCCCAGATCAGGAACATGCGGGCGACTGCTGTGAATAGGCGTTGTGTCTCCTGAGTCGGATGCTTGAGCCAAGCAGATCGATGACGATCGACAAATTTGATTAGAAGTGGGTAGAATGCGAACAAATTCCGAACCAACACCTCGACCAGGCCACTCAATTCTTCCTCACGTTCACTGGCCGTTTCCAAGCCTAGAAAAAAATGAGTAGACAGACGACAAAAAGTTAGGGAGAAAAGTGAAAAGGACTGGAAACTCGGTTGTACTGCTAACAAGACCTGATAACATGAACATCGACTTTACACATTCTCTCGTGATCCGCTTTCCTGTTGTTTAGCCGCCTGGGAGACTCCGGGTTCGGTCGGATTGGCTGCCCTGTTGTTTGAGCATTATGAACGGAAAATGATTACAGACAGACAGAGAGGATTTCCAATTGGTGCAACGTCATCTGGCAGTCTGTCGACGGGTCCAAAAATGTTATACACATCAACAATGTCCTGAAGGCATTGCTCCCCATGCCATTTTCGGGGAGCATAACACTGATATCTGTTCATAGTGGGATGGATCATCTCAGAAATGGGCGCCGTGTATTTGTAGACCACAATCCTAATCTCAGGCTACAGTGAATGGCCGCAAATCCATGCACTGGGAGTTGGTCAGGTGGCTCTTGGTCTGTCGGGTTTCCGAGTGCCCCAGAACTGGAAATCAGCTCACGTGCAAACGCTGTACACCGTGTTAGTGGTGCGAAACAAACCAAAAGCTATCCCAATCTGTTCACAGATGAGTAAGCCGAAGTCCCGAGTTTGTGAGAACATGGCGCAGATGTGAACAAACTGCGGTACGTGACACAAAAACCAATCCGATCGTTATCAGTAGTGCGGATATCTTACAGGCGACTCGGTTCGTGGCCTCAGGACAAACCTAGCACGCATATGAACCGTTGGATAGGTGATCGCATCCACAGCGCTTGTGGAAAGGCAGCGACAAGGAAACTACATGAGCCACATGCATCCGGTGGAATAACGCATGAGGAACCATTGAGCCGTGTGGGTATTAGCAAAGAAAAACGAGGAAGCAGGTTGACCGTGTATCACTCACCTGCTCGTTTCTCTGATTTAAACAGCTCTTCCACCTTCTCGACAATTAGCGCGTGTTCCAGAAGCCGTTCGGAAACGGGGAGAAAGTATTGGCCAAGCATGTCCGCAGTGGAATTGGCGACGATCGGTTGAGTACGTGCTGAGAGGTTGGAGGAGGAGGCGGCGGCAAAAGCATAGCGGAAAACAAAAGTTGTCAGGAAACTTGTCTACTGAAGCCAAAACAAGCGACCCTCAGTTACGCAGTCTTAATAGAGCGAACGCAATGACAGGAGAATCACTTTAGTGCACTGATATGTGGTGCCTGTACGGCATTCCATAGAACGGAAGCAGGATAGGCAACGCATAAAGAACAAAACAGGCAATAGTTCAGTAATGCGGAATGTCGATGTGCAAGAAACTGGAATGAACCAACATGATACAGATAAGCGTATATTTTGACGTAACAAGCCACTTGATCACCATTGGACCAATCTCATCCCTTTCTTCCTTGGTTGAAATCGGCTTGACACCACTCTAATGGTTTCCGAAAGAGGCCTTTGAGAACTAAATTCCAACTACCGCTACCTATGATGTAGTTGTTGAAGCTGCCAAGTGTAGAATGTTTCACAAACAAACAGTAAAACAGTTTACAATTTTTCCCTCATCGTTTCTTATCTTCACTAAAGTAATCCGAGTTCGCTGCGACCAGAACCGTTGTATGCGCGCACTCAAATAAACAGTGTTGTCCCCGAAAAAGATCACTCATGAAGAGCGGCCTAACTGGTCTTCGTTGAGGGGACCCCCCGTACCGACCGGACGACCGGAAGCGGAAGGCATTTTATCAGATCTACAGCGAGGATTCAAGCAGAAGCTGTGGTCAGATTCTTCAAAGAACTCAGAAGTGTCAAATTAAGTCTGGAAACTTGTATTTGTCCGGCATTCACCCCAACACGTGTGGCGGCATACTAACCACGGTGAGCAAATGGGTAAAAAGATTATGAGCCAAGCTGGACTGGCTCCATGTCAGTAGGATAGTACGTGAGCTGTGAGACTGACAGGGTTTTTACCGTACAACGCCGTCTGAACCGGTGTGGTAAAATAGCTTTCGAGTGAAAAACCCAAAGTACCTCTAGAGAAGATGTGGCACGACAAAAGTGAACTCGCTCGAACTTAATCATTTCAGCAGTGTGGCCGTCGACTTACTTGCAATACGGGTCATCCAGGGGGCATGAGGGGAATCTATATTGTTTTGGATCAACTGCAACACACTTCCCAGCACACGGTTCATCAGGTCAGCCGTGACGGTTGTCATTGGAGCGACAATGCTGGCCAAGCGCTCAGGTAACGCGGCCTTCACCTGCATTTCCCTTTCAGCAGCTGCCGGGTCCATAGCTTGCGCTTCGTCCGAAGGTGAACGTCTCAAGCCTTCGAAGCCATACTGTTTCATACACTCAGGGCCTTTGCGCCACCAGGTCGGAAGATACGAGCACAGCATCGGTAGGGTCACCTCAATGAGATGTGGTGCTTCAGCGGCACCGGAGACCCCGGAGTCAGCCAAGCATTCCACTTGTCGGATGATTTCTGGAAGCCCGACCAATGTTTTAGACAGTTCACCGAGTACATCTACAAAGGGAAAAGGTGCGTTTACTTCCCAGTTAGAAAAAAGCAACGCGCATGAGTGCAAGGTGTGACAAAACCGATGACCTACCGCGAGCTTCAAGGCTGTAGTCACCGCCAGTGTTGTTGTACGTAATGGAAAGCGGATTGTTACGGTTGAGATCCGGTTCCAAGAAGGCCACTGGGAAAGCACCCGCCAACGCAGCAAGGCAATCTCCGATTTGGGCACGATGCCTGAAAAGTGTTCAAAATAAACGCGATATGTAGTAGCACGGCCGCGCCATTCACAGACCCCCGGTCCAGTATGAACTTACACCATTCGCTGCAAATCGGCATCAAGCCTGGTTACTTCCCGAAGATGCCGTCATGAAAGATTAATTTTTTCATGTCTCGGTGTTGGTATGTTGGAATGACCATGGCAACTGCGAAGTAGATGGGATTAGGCTAGTCGGCGCTTAAGTTTCGTAGATTGCAACAGTCCAGTAGGACCCAATGGAATATACATCGCTTGTGAGACGCTTCGCCTTAGAGCCTGCCTTATTCCGTCAACCATGAAGCATGATGGCGTCTTACCTGGTTCTCCCTCACATACAGAGTACTGTCTAACCGGTGAAGACCACATGAATCTGAGTGAATCATCTTGCTCAAAGAGTGGACGCATTTATGCAAAAGTTCACATAAGTACGCGTACGAGAGTATCCACACACTCTTACACACTTCGCAGTCTGTCGTATGGAGTTTATCCAAGAATCAGTTCATAGTCTAAGGGCTGCGGTCAAACAAGAAAACCGATGTCCTGCAAGTCAAAGGCGACTGTATAATGGCACAGCTCAGACCTCATAAGCCGTAACAAAAATTATTTCAGTCTTGAATACAACGATTATAAAGGAGGCCATTCTGAGAAAATCGTGTCAGGACAATACCTATTCCAGTCACTGAGTAAGCCGGATGAGTAGATCTTAAACGGCACGTGCCACATCTTCCGTGACTATGTTCCCAGACTGGATGCAAGCATTTGCACAGCTGCTCAGATTACCATTTGCCAACATGTGATTTTTCAAACTGGGATTTGGTCATATTCGGTACTTTCCATCGTTCAAGTAGTATGTTTGATGACCTTCACTCTAAAAACTGTTGTTTCGTTGCAGCTTTGAAGCACAACTTCGATGGATCAGCAGTTTCGGTCATGAGTAGCCCTATGAAGCGTTGAAGTTGCGGAGACTTGTGAGTGACTGAGAGACTTCGGTTTTTACAAGGCTCTTGCTTGAACAGTCCGATTCATGTATCGATGCAGCCATTTCGATTATTCTTCATGAAACACTTAGGGATGAACATGTTCGCATTTTCAAGCAAAATAACACAAGCGCATTCAACGCGGATCGACATGATCGCTTCGAATTTCTGGTATCACGAGATCAAGTTCCGGTGAACAGTGTATGACCTGGCAACGAAGTACGAAAACACTGACCAGTTAGCTTAGTCCGGTCGGCAACTACCGTCTCCCTGGATGGGGACCCCGGGACTCAATTCACCAACGGTTAGTGACATTGGCAGAAATGGCCCAGTCGCGCAGTCAATGGCGCTCTTGCATCAAAGCTATCGCCTTCAATACGTAGCTACCCAGTTCCCGAACTAACGAATTCTTGGCTGTGTGTCCTACACTCTACCCTTTTCCGGTGGTCGAAACTGTAGCAGCTGGAACCTTTGTGCCTATGGTAGGCGGTTTATAGCTGATAAATTGATTGACTGATTGATTAATTGATTGATTGATTGATTGATTGATTGATTGATTGATTGATTGATTGATTGATTGATTGATTGATTGATTGATTGATTGATTGATTGATTGATTGATTGATTGATTGATTGATTGATTGATTGATTGATAAAAATTTTAATTGATATCCAAAAGGTTAAACTGTAAAAGATGTGCCAGTCAATGAAAACGAAACAAAAAGGGGGCAAAACAGAAGGATGACCCCAAAAGGACTCATATTTTTCATTTTAATACGTTTACTTCTTAGTACAGAGGACTTCTCTCTCCCGAGGGAGTAACAGGCGAAAGCTGTCAGGGGTGTGTGTGTGGATCAAAAACCTAATGTTCTCAAAGGATGTAGTTGGTATCAAGAATGCGGAATATAAGAATAGCAAGGGGTTCAAAAAGGCTAGGCGACCAGAGCGAGGAGCCGCTGACCGGAAGGACCCTAGTCCGAACCCAACTCTGGCCTTTCTCCTGCGCCACTCCAACTATGCAGTATCAAACTTCTCTCCGGTTGCACAAGACAGTAGAATACTTCGTTTATTATTCAATAAGTATTACCATCTGGAACACCAACTTACCTGTTCAATTCCTCCATAAAACTGCCTCTGAAAATGCACGAGAATGGAGCGTTGTCACACATCACAGAATGAACGAGCGAATAAGGTAACGCACAGCAAACAGAGATCAGGTATTCATAACAAACTATACTTTGGATCAAGTCGAATGAAGACCCTTCTTAGTTCATCTTATGGATCAAGAGAGCATTAGCGGTGAAAAAGAACCCAACAGCACACTAATTATACGATGGAGGGAACTTTATCGACAACCTACTGCCGATTTCGTTCTCCTTGGAACTCAGCAAGTGGGCGCGCCATGTCGTCGTCATATCGTACATTCAACCCAACTTGAAAAGCAGGAGGGGAGAGTGTAATGTCAAACTCAGTGTCAACTCTTTGCTGTTCATGGTGAATCTAAGGTGATCCTATGTCTTCTCGATCAATAAACGGCGGTGGTTTGCCTCTATCGGGAGAAAAATCATCCGGACGCTGTCCTCTGACAGTCTCCAAATGAGCGATCCCTTTCCCTCATCGTGACCACGGATGAAAAACGAACGTCATCTACACAGCCTCATGATGGTCCACGTTCGATCTAATTTCAAATATTGGTGGGCAAACTTACCGACTGGCATGTTTCGAACTTGTGGTCCCCAGTTTGTACAATGCGTTCAAGATGCGGTAACAGGTGACCTGCACGTTGCCCACTGCACACGAGAACGCAATGAGAGGAAAGAGGAAAAGGTGAGCGAACTTGAGCAAACTTTGGCGAATCGAGGTGATATCGTTTTTTACAGCGAATGTCAACCCAAAACAATTTACTGTAGGCCTCGCCTAATTAAGGGGATCTTAAAATTGTAAACGTATGTCTGGCCTAAACTAAGAAACCATCAATGTATCAAGGACGATCAACAAAAGAGGGCTGTCCCTTCGTTCATAGAAAGCCATGAGCCAAACGTTTCATCTACTCTGATTCAATGTGACGCAGTTGCACAGTGTGTGTGTGTGCCTCTCCGATGCGACTGTAAATTCGCACATTCATCTATCCGCCATCTATTGCTGTCGTCCGAAATTGTAGCGGCCACCGCAAACTATCTTGTTCTTCTTCTGTCGCTGTTCACATGGCGCACGTACTCCACGATTGCCAGACGAAGGCTTCTTCATCACGAAACTTGGATGAAAAAGGCTCGGTAACCTGGACGAAGTCACAAGGTTCACGTCCCTCCACAGTTTCGTACAGGACGCCCATGCCAACTCAATGAAAGTTCGTGGCCATGGCATTTGCGCCGTTACGGACGATCTGTCGCGTACTACCAAAGCAGGTTCAATGAAACATGTCTAATGACATTAGTTTTCCATCGCCGATCACAGCTTGTGTAGGCGGAAGCTCGGCGGATACGCCAGAAACGGTGAGCCTGTTCAAGTGCGTCTAGCGTGCTCCCTCGGGTTCCATCTGCTCGGGATTCAATCCCCAACATAGCATGCTGATGCACTCGGACAGGAGTGAAACTCGAGTTCAGTGCTTTCATGCTGTGATGTGGACTCACTAGAATAATTGCGTCAGGACAAGAAAAAGGCTGATTAGACGTGAGTAATATAAGTACAAACCCCTTAGATCCCGCAGCCATCGTCAAGCGAAAATCTAACAGTCATTTGTTCCAACAACGAGAACGGATGCTATTAGCAAAGACCTCTCCTGTTGCCATGGTAAAGAAGGCGTTTCGGTCCCTTGTCAAATTCTCTGTCCACAACAGGATGGAAATACGTAAAACGAAAAGTAAAAAACGCTGAGAAGGTTTCAGCAGCCTTGTAAGTAATTTCCATGATGAAAACAAAACAAAGTGTTCGTCGACTTCCTCGACGCTAACAATCTATTGAGGTCGAAGCAAGAACTGATTCACGTCAAGGAAACTTATAACACAGTCGTGAAAACAGCGGTCAGCCCTCAAAAGTATCCAAAGCCCAGGCTAACTGAAAAGCTTCACCTAAATTCATTGTCCTTAATCAACTCACCTAACAGGTCCTCACCACATTCGTTCTTGGCCAGGTGTTCAAACATCGACTTCAATACGGGTATGAGGACCATATGGACATAGTCTACAGAGCAAGCCCCACGTTTGATTGTCCCCTGCAGACAGAGAGAAAGAGAGAGAGAGAAACAAACAGACCGGAAGGTCAATTAGTGTAAGTGTGAAAGACAACGAACAAACGATGGGTGCATTAGCCGCGCGGTCGCCTCATAATGAGTTCAGTTCAACAAAGATATAACTTAAGATGCCTGTATTCCAGCCAAACACTGTCACCTGTAAAAAATAGCAATAACAGAAGGGTATCTTCAACAGGGAACACAATATCTCCAAAAAAACTACACGCATATTGTACATTTCATTGTCTAAATTCGCGCAGGGGGTGGCCTGTAAAGATGGGTTTTTGTAGAGGGTGCTATTGTGCACATTGTCTAAATTCGCGCAGAGGGGGGGGGCCTGTAAAGGTGGGTTTTTGTAGAGGGTGCTATTGTGCACGAACACATTTCAAACGTGGCCAGTTACCGGTGCCTACCTTGACGTGTGAATATCGCGCGTTGTCCAAGTTTCGAAGCAAAACACACAGATCGTCCGCGCAGTTGACAAAAAACGGTAGTAGTCTGCTTCGAATGAAGTCTTCCGCGGTGCCCATCTTGAGGATTGCTCTGCAAAAGCAAAACAGTAGCGGTATCGTCCCACCATATTAGTCCACATATTGGGAACCATATAAGTGAAGAAATCTCAAAGGTTTTTTATGATAATGTAGAGAGGTTTGGTAACATTCAATATCGATTTCATCCTGCCGATGGAACCAATTTATGGTGAAAAACCTGTTTCAACCTCGTTGGGAATCATCAGCAGTGCGCATTTCACCCGCGACCTTCCGGCCAGTGGTTGAACATTCAACCAGGAGTGGTTCACGAGTATTATGATTAGCTCTCACTTAGACAGGGCGTACCGCCACTCATCCACCACTAAAGAAAACCACACCATGCGGTAATGTTTTGGATGACTCTACGAGTGACGAGTTCTCAGAAGAAAGTTTCATCCATCCGCTAAAACTATCCTTCGACTGAGCTGCTTATTGGTTCATGGTAATGTGGAATCTTCAACGAATTTTCAGATCCGCCCTTGAAAAGAAAAACTCCAGTAGGCTTAGCAGAGAGGTCCAAAATCGAAGGGAGCGTGTTCATGCTTGGCTTTGACGAGAGTAGGCTGCCAAGAGTAGGCTGCAACTCAGGGTCGACTGGCAATGGGACGAGGAATGCAACTGAACGGCATACTACCGCCACATCGCCACCCGTTATGACCGCATCCTGGCCTGCCGGCACCTGCCCGAATTCCTCAAAGCATCTTTCGATTGCATCCCCTGTTATATCATCTCCGAACTATCCAATATGCGTTATTCAAATCACCATCCCTGGGCCCCACATACCACATGTGTCGGTGTTTTGTCCAGCTGAGGAGGAAGCTGAACACTGCTTTTTTGACTTAAAACATAACTAGACTTGATGGACAGATCACGAGTTTTTGTTGTGGGTGGCTACGGGATTTGTAGTGTTCACATTCACAGCATTCTGGTTTGGACAGTCGTCCTCCTGTCCTGGCGTAATTATTCTGCTAAGTCCTCACCAAGGGGTTGGGAGAAGGGAGGAAGGGGTAAGCATTAGTATGGGCTCACCAGAACGGTTACACCAGGACAGGGGACCACTTATTCAAACGAGAATGGTGTGAATAGGACCATTACAGGTCCTGCAACCGCCCACAAAAAAATCAAAAATTGTCCAGCGGGATTCAAGTGTCTATCGTGACACCTGGTTGGGAAATCCTGACAGGCGGGTCATCGCAACCAAGACAGTTGCTGGGTCGCCGTTCGGACGGCCGGGCCTACAAATCACATCGCTCAAGTGTGAACACGTTCGCCTGTTCAGACGTGAAAATTCAGATTCGCCCGGCGTGCGCTGGTGGAGTAGTGATAACAAGCTTACCGTACATGTCAGATGTCCGGGATTCAAGCCCCGAGGAGGTCAAGAACATACACTGCAGTTACAAGTCACTAGACAGAGAAGTAAACATCTCATATACACATAGTCACTAAAAGCTGAAGGGGCGTAGCTTGGCCGATAACCATAGACTACTCGCATGGTTGAGCAGTAGTACCAATCGTCACACCGGTGCCCCGATCATCAACGCTTGTTTCCTAAAAGGACGGTGTAGTTATAACAAGGATGAACCACACAATCACTGTATCCCCTCAGTCGGTCAGAGTTGGCTGAGATGGCCATACAAGTACAGAAGTTTGGGCTAGTATTAAGATGCCCGACCGAACACGTCACAAAGTGCCTGTTGATGTTTGCAGCGGGTGAACTAAAGCCGAATTGCCACGCCAGAAAAAATGCCCAACGTGAGAACTGCTCCACATCCGACTGACTGCTTTCTATTTTGTATCGCTATGCTCTTTTCAGGCCGTAAGACTGTCTGTTTATTTTAACCAATTTTAGTGCCAGACTATTTCGTAATACGTCCGGAGTTCGTATCCATTACAGTGCTACGGAACTGAGTAGTATAGCTAGTATCAGGAAGGTCGGACTCTTGGATGTAACCGCTGTATGCCCGGAATCTACTGAGACTCTCAACTGCGCCAGATGCTGGCCAGACAGACAATGCCCCCTCAATATACAGCGCATGACAGCCTGGTGTCAAACCCAGACAGCGCGAGTCAGCACTGGTCAAGGTCAGACAACGCCCCCACAATATGCAGTGCGTGATAGCCTCGTATCGAAGCCAGACAGCGCGAGACAGCCTTGGACCAAGGTCAGACAGTGCCCCTCCAATGAAATAGCTTGAGGCCTTTGTATTTTCGCACTCGCACGCATTCACGCTCTCGCACTCGCTTGTTTGGAGTAAAGCTGTTGTGTTCCCTTCAGTGAGTCGTTTTCCCGGCACTAGTTACTGGAGCGGGGTCGGCAGTCAGACACAACAGATTGGCGCATCCGCAGATATAACAGGTATCCATCTGACAAACTCGGCTACCGAGTTCGTGTCTGAAGAGGTGAAGAAAAACGGCTTGCGGGGGGTGCTTTATCACCCGATCCACGTAGATCTTCTCAAATTAGAAAGTCACCATTACGATTCAAGGTTAGCAACCCAACAAGTGGAGTACTTTGTTCCTCGATTATTTTATTGGCCGGAGGGGGCGTTTGTCCTGATACCGAGGACATTCGACAACAGACACGAACACGGTAGATCCGAAATGCACTTAGCACGCCAGTGAAGCTAAGCAACCTTTTGTGCCTAAAACGTTTTTTCGGCTCACAACATGGATCTGCAAAATTACCCTACATTGCCAAAATGGTTCCTATCTACAAATTTGATCAATAACCGGTCGGATACAAGGTTTTAGAAACAGGTACTTACTTGACGTCGATAGTTTGAACCAGTCCTTGCAAGCACGATACAGCTATCTGAACGTCGTGTCCAAATGCGCTCAGTTTCGCCCGAAGTAGGGAGAACAGTTTGCAGAAAAGTCTACAAATGAAATGAAAAATCAAATCAACCAATCGGAACGCGTCAGACTCAATTATCGTTTGTGAAACTTCCTAGTGAAGGTTCATCAACAACTTACGTTGCGGCCATTTTCTTCTCCTCCAGCGAAGCTCCAGTTAGCGGATCCAAAAAGTAGGAATGTTGTGTCTCGAAGTACCGTTCGACCAGGGGCAGAACAACCTTCACAAAGAATTTCATATCATGACTGGATGTGATGCAGGTGCGCGAAGCACTGAAGCGTGTGCTGGGCATGGTCTCGTGTACGGAGGACATTGCGGATTCCACATAATCCAGTAGCTTGCTCAAGAGACCATAGGCGAATCTGGAAGCTGTTCGGATACAATGATGAAGGCAACATTACACTTTGAAAATGATGAGGAAAAAACACATGGAAATACAAGGTGACAGTCTGTTAATCCTTACAGGTATACGGGTCGTTGAATAACGATGGGCGCGTTATTCCTTCGGAGAATGAACACAGCGTAAATAACAAGAGGTTCTCCGTGCGCACTAGAACTAATGTGATCCCTGGGTGATAGTGATCAATCTCGAAAAAACGTGCCTCGATATTACACTTCAATTGTGTACATGGCAGCCAGTGTTGCTGTACTGGACAACGCCACCTCCCAGATAATCCAGTCGTGTCTGACTGATTGGCCTACATCGAACCGACGAGTTTAGACCGCAACATTTGGATTCTTCCGTGTCTGAGTACCATCAGTGGGGGCCACAAAAGAAAACGAAGCGAGACGCGGGAAATACCCAAATGTTCATAACAGAAAGGAGGCTGCGTGAGTACTACTCACCATGTCCATCCACTGGTCTCCCTGCATCGGCAGTCGCTCCTCCAGCGCCCCCACCTCCTTGAGCACTCTGCTGTTGCACCCCACCAGATCTGAATGACATGCGGTATCCATGGTATTGCAAATATTTTATCAGTTCATGCGTCAGACGACGGTAGCGTTTCCGCTCGTTATCTGTGAGAATCTCGTAGGGAACTAGCAGCTGGTGTACACCTCCACCTGGATTGTGGAAAATGGAAGCGAGGGAAGAATTTTTGGAGAAAAATCTAGCGACAATGAAAGAGGGAGAAATAACAGTATAATTGAAATTGTTCTCTGTTCAATCCCCTTTCCGATTTTGTGCAATCGGGTCAGCAAATTTAGGAGTTGTTTCCAGGTACATTTATCCAATAAACTGGATAAAGGCTGCTCAAGTAATTTCACCACAAACGACCCTTTACTCGAGTGGCTAGCGTAAAAAAATACAGCAATACGTCGGAATGATCACAACGGCCAACACGAATTCTCAAACTGAGTGCAAAGCTGTTCAATAGAAGCAAGACGAATAAAGGCACTAAAGAAACCACGGTCTTTCCAAAAAGCATCGCCAACTCGGTCACGTATGACTTGGATTCTTCTCAGTGATCAGAATTACCCATTCTACATTCAAGCTGAATAACCGCGAGAAACCTGAAGGACACAAAAGATGGAACTTAAGTTCTACAGTCAAGCTGAATAACCGTGAGCAACCTGAAGGACACAAAAGATGGAACTTAAAGGACGCGTGAAAGAAAACTCTGAAAGGCTATGAAACGACAAAATGAATTTGTTGACTCGTTTGAGTGCAGCAACATACTCCGGATCTTTTCCAGATAAGCCCCGCCAAAAAAGTGGCGGGGTTTAAATTTTCGCGCATGCACTTTTCGCATTAGTGGCGGGGCTTATCTGGAAAAGATCCGGAGTATGTTGCTGCACTCAAACGAGTTCCTACTCTTCGATTAGACTGGCTCCCAGCGTGGTGATAAACGAAAACCTGATAACCACAACTAGGCTATTGGATTCTAACGTGCTCAACCGTACGAAGTCTCTCATCTTCACTGAGAGGTGAAAGCATCGACCACGTCGTCAGTCAGCGGTTCCAAACTATTCACAGGTATTCACGAATGATCACATCACGCAAACAAACATCTGGTAGGCGCATCTATGGCACAATTTCGGCAAGTAGTTCAGTCAAGACCTTCACGGACAACGAACTTACCACAGATGGAACGTGATTGGGGCCTGGTTAACAAGATTCATCCAATCACAACGACAGCCTGTTAAAAGTACTCACTCGTTTGTCCTCATCGGCAGACCACTAGAGTACTCTCTCCATAGGGAAACTCATCAGGTTCAGGAAATTGGTTCTCTGTACTAGCGAAATTCTGAGTCGTCGATCTGAAAACAGTGTGCCTCCGTAAAGTCACACTCAGATAAAAACAAACCAAGCAATTTGTGGGTGATTGAGAGCTTCATCCGCGACCTTGAATCTATGACCCTCACTATAGGTAGCGAAACGGAGTGAGTTCCACTCATCAAAAACAAGCCAATGCATGACGAGGGGTCGTCAGTTTGTGGCTGAACGCAGCTCGCATCATTTGTTAAACTTGTGCAATGTGTCTGATGGCTTCTCCTGACCAGAAAGACCAAGGTCGCGTATCTTATCAATTCAAGGCAGGGTGATCATGCGAGCATACTCGTTTCAGCGTTGTCCACCAGCCGAACAATACCTTGAAGTAAGAAACAATATGAGTGCTATTCATTGGTGTTCCTTATAGCTAGGGGATATCGTGCTGGGTAGTTACGTGTTACAAGTGGCTGCAGCAAATTCTACCCCACTTCAAGTACATGTTTGTCTCACGAGCGGCAACATTGCCACTAAGGACAGCGTTACCGTTCAGGTTTTCTGGCATCCTCTCAAAATCACTACTGTGAAAAATAGCCATCAGTGCGTCTACCTACCAATCGCTTCCAGATCATGCATCTTTTGCCTTGCCCATATGTTGTGTGCATTGTCCGCAAGACGTTCAGCCAGGTTGATCATCTCCTTGGACACATTCACTCCGCGCAGATCACCTGGACTTGGGTTGTATGAAGCGTCCGCCTTCAGCAAGGGATAGAAGGGGGAATAGTTTAGCATGGTGTGGATCTTGGAATCGACAGGTAGTCGGATAAACGTTGTATGAGGTGCACAGACATACACAACCCAACCGAGTTGAGTAACTGTACCGACAAGGGCTTCCGCCCGCAATTAGATTACCTGACACCAGTGTACCGGGTAGCGATTCGCGCGCTCTCAGGTGCACTCATCTGTCTGTCTCCATGTAAGTTCATTCGCTGCGACATCCGGCGGTTTGTCCACGCCGATCATGTTCGTGCTTAACCTGAGCCTATATGCACTATCGATTCATTCGTGTCTTGTCTAGGTCAAACTAATCAATCACGTGAAAATGATGTTCACTACTTTCCAACCAATCGTGTTGTTTTTCTGTCCGAGCGTGTCAGACAGCTCAGCAGCCTGGTAACAGTTACAACAATCAGGATTACCGAAACCGCCTAGGACACTCATCGGAGTCAATTGCATAGGCCTATTCATGCAGGGAACTGCTCCCTGTCCTGACGCTGTAATCATGGCGTCAACGTGGAATGCAAACTCGGCTGGAGCTCTGTGTGTACGTTGGTACAAGCCGGGAGAATATAAACATCGCTAGCCATATTCAGTGAAGCTCACTGGCAAGACCAAAGTGTTCCAAATTTCTTCAGGGCTTTGTGGATATACGTCCGAATACCCAGTGGAAATCACTTCGGTCATCCCGAGACAAGTTTCTTATTAATTTCTTATTAATTAATTAATTAGCTCATTAATTATTATTATTAATTAATTTGATTTTCAAAGACTGACGAACGACTGACATCTGGACTACATTTTCGTTCACTCACCGACCTGTGCCATGTCATCATATTCCTTCTCTGAAACCTGATGGCTTCCGTAAGAAGGCATTCTCAACAACTTCCTCACTCTCTGCAACACAAATTGTGCCTATGACCGTTCAAGAAGTATCGTCACTTCTTCCGTCCTGAACCCATCAGAAAGTGGGGATCCGACGCCGTGACTTCCTGTTCTTCTAACCAATAAGTTAGCTGGTTGGCGGATAGCTCATCCACCCTACTATGTCATAACTGACCGTCGCTGTTCCAAAGCTAGTTGAATTCCATGAACCAGTCACTGATGACTGGATAGCCGCTGTATCCCGTTTCACGTCCGAACTCCGCGGCCTCCCAGGAAACGGAGAAGTACTTCCCTTTTTTCTCTCGTTTATCCTCAAGTAATGGAACCAACTTTGTATCCAGTCAAGTTACGATTTTTCTAAGGTGCAGCTACAGTTGTTAAACTGCATCTCGTATTGACGAATCACTTGTTTTGATTCGTATAGTTCGGCATCTAAAAAGGGGACAGGACTCCAAATCTTTTGACTGGTTTGGTTCTTCACACTGTTTTGCCCGAATGACCGATTTGAGAACGGCCTTCTGTCCTCCTGTCTGCATGGTCGCTATTTCCCACTTCGAGAAATGATAGTCGGCTTTATCACTTTACGGATCCCGAAGAAACATGCCTTCAGAACTCAATGCGTGATGTGGACGTCGACTAACAAGCACAGCCCTTGTTCACAATGTGAAAAATTCCGGGATAAGAACTCTCTTGAGTTCTGACTTGTAACCACACAAACGCACACCCGGATGTCTTGCTTTGGTTCAGCTGATGACAGGCCACGGAAACGTCTCCTGACATGACATCCCGACGACGCTGGCTTTAGACGATGTGGGTCAGAGTTTGGAGCACCAAGTTTTCGGCGTCAGCAACCGGAACCACCTGCAAGTTCATTAACCGGAATGAATGACGGGATGGATCAGGAGAAAAGTTTCGCAACATTGCATAGTTCAACAGGCTGTTCACTATTTTCCTGGGGATTTCACCAATAAATCCACGTGGAACTAAAAAAAATGCCACCAAATGCTCTCCAGAATGAGCGGTTTACCACAAAATTTGACTCACAGTGATGGTTGACCGACGAATGTTATTCCGCTCAGCAGTTGAGTCATGATGCCGCGCTTCTTCGGCGTCGACCGACCAACCGAGGGCGAACATGGCCTTCAACGTATCCGTGACAGGTTGAATGTAACGTGCCTGTTCCTAAGTTGAGACACAACAGAGGTTAAAATTGGCGGCGGATTAATTCCCATAGAGTCATCAAAAAGTAAGAAATGATATCATTGAAAAGTATGGAGGAAGCTAATCTTTTTTCTGTTGGATGCCTTTTCTAACAAACAATTGAAAATTGATGCTCGTGAAGACCCAAATTCAATGAAGCGCTCTTTCTGTTAGTAAATCGTTGGAAGCTAGAATTACACAAACCATCATCAATCTCATGACCCAAAAATTTTGGCTGAGACCGAAAACGTCCAAGTCGCTTACATGTTCCTGCAAGTTGGCGAAGCTGCACAGGTTTGGGTGCGTCCGCTTGACTTCGTCTACAACTGGTCCGAAGGTGTAGCCTTGTTCGATCAGTTCCAATGCCCAGGAATCATGACAGTGTTGAGCGAATCGATCGATTAGGCCTTTCATGGCGTTCGGTAAGTGCACCTGGAGTTAAAACAGAAAGAAGCCAAGAGGAGTGGAAACTTTCTCGAAACCACAGAGCTAAAGAACATACAATGCGAATAAGGTTTGTTCGAAGCAATGCTCCAATTACTAGGAAGGAAATGCAGTTTGTCGATGTTCACTCAAGTTACCCCCAATTGAACCTGACTGTAAAACGCAATAAAAAACTGGGGACGGATTTGGAGTCTTCTGAGGCATCGTACGGAGGCCACTTGACACCATTAAATCATAAGAACCCCAAACAAATGAAACTCATGATCGGCTGATCTAACCGAGAAACTCACCTGCGAAGTTTCAATAGGCTGCGGGATAAAGATATCGTGGTGAGCCACATCATCAAGCTGATCAGAGCCGTTCAACCCAGGACCACCGGGCGAAAGAAGTGTACCTTGGAATAAAGGATGAAGCGAAGGTACAACGATTTGTTTCGGCAATTTCAAAGTGATGTTTCCTTCGTGAGCACATATATATATATATACATATATATATATATATATCAATAGATCAAATCCAACATTGTCATTGAATCTATAAACCGGATAACTGGTAAAATTAAATGACCCGGTCCATTTCGAGCCTTGATCTTGCAGTATTCTGATTGGCCTGTTTTCCAGATGGGGAACATTCTCGGTGTAGTGAGTTGCATGGACATTACAGAAACAATTGTTCACCGTAAACTAACTAAGGGAATTCAGCCGTAGCACCCTTTCGGTGCCTAGCTGCCATGCCAGCCCAGGGAAGCACGAGGGCTTAGATACTGCCAGGTTGCCCAAGCCTACACAGGGGAAGTCGAGAGGCAGAGGTCGGGTTCGAACCACGGACCTTCAGGTCAGTAAATTCGCTCTCTAACCACTTGGGCCATCTCGTCCCTAACCAACACATTGTCCAGGGCACATCTACAGACAAGTTCAATCAGGTCCGGCTGGTTAACGATTGGTTGATAGTTGATCCGTCAGTCATTCGAGGACGGCCGTCAGTTTTGCGGGCGTCGTGGATCCAACCAGCCCTTTCAGTTTAATGGCAGATGATACATAGTTGTGCGTCCAACCGTTCGCCTGCAAAACATCACGGTTTGCACTCGGTGAACTGTTTTTTTTGTTTAACTCTGCACACTGCTTGCGACTGACAACCAACAGAACCACTAGGGAATGGAAAAACTTCTTTGAACCAAATCCGGTGGAGCACCGCAGTTGACATTTCGATTCCGGGGTCCTTTGTCACGTAAAACCACGGTCGGTTTGAGCAGATTCGAGTTTCAAACCGCCTCAACTCACCTACAGGAGCCGAAGAGTCAATGCACGAAGACCCAGACCCCAAACCGAAACAGTTAGTCATATCTCTACGATTTAGTATGCAAAACCACCATTATGTCGGAAACCGGGTAATTTAACTAATCACATGTCATGGAAATTTCCGCTCAAGAAAGTAACATATCAACAAATAGATCGAGAAAAAAACAGCCAAAACTTTCGTCTAAGCCATGAATTCGGGGGCGAGATGGCTCAGTGGATAGAGCGCGAAGTTACTGACCGGAAGGTCCGTGGTTCGAACCCGACCCTCTGCCTCTCGACTTCCCCTGTCTAGGCTTGGGCAACCTAGCAGTGTTCCAACCCTCGTGCTTCCTTCGGGTGGCATGGCAACTAGGCACCGAAAAGGTGTCACAGCTGAATGATTATTTTATTATTATTTTTTTTAGGAATTCGACCTACCAGTTCTTGAGCCGAACCTTTCAAATCCTCTCTGCTCTCCATCTGGTCCAATACCTGGGTCACCCATGTTAATTGAGTAGTCCGGCGGGAGAGCACACCCGATCGCTGACAGACAAGGCAATGCGTACGAGAATAGTTCTGGTTCATAGGGTTGTCGAGACAGATTATCGAAAATCAATATGAACAACTGTGCTGTCAAGCTTCGTTCTTCTTCCGTCGCAATCGAATCACCACCGGCTCCAGCTCCACGTCCAGCCGCGGCGTCCGCACTCTCCGTTGAAGGAGGCTTACTAGCTTCGTGATCGCCACCTGCACCTCCTCCGCCTCCGGTACCCGCACCGGCTGCTGCAGCTGCTGCTACAGACTTGAAGTCATCCGTCCAACCTTCGGATGTGTAGTAGGTTCCACAACGTTGGTAAAATTCCGTGAGAACACGAAGTGGAACGACCGACTAAAAGGAATGGGGATCATGAATAGGTGAGATGGTTTGTTTCGTGTTTCTCAACTACTCTTCCGAGTTCATGTGCGCAAAAACGGATGGGATGTGCAAAAAACTTTCTACTGCAGAGGCCATGGCTAACAGCAGCAAAGTCTTAATTTATATATTTCTGTTGATGCGTACTTGCTGAATTTTAAGAGGAAGACTTTTTCCACTAAGGTAGAAATAAGGTAACAGGTCTCACCTACAGAACCAACGTGTCACCTTAACGGTTCGGGTGACTATCCGTATGAGAGGTCATGTCCTCAAATACATGTTATGAGTAAATCGCCAAAAAAGCCAATCTCAAAACAAGCCTAGTAAGACGAAACACACTACTCATAAGGTTGCTGAAAACTCTTCGACAGCCCACGACCGATTTCGCCCTTCCAGTTCGGGCTCATCAGGTATGGGCGCAGTCTCCGAGCTTCCGTCAACCTTATGTTCTACTTGAACCCAAATTGCACGAAATTAGCGAACTACACTCATAAGCTGGAGATTCAGCCGGGTTCCAGGTGAGTCCCCCGCAAAACCCAACTGGCTTACAAGCCAAGCCTTAGTAAGGTTTTTCTCCGTCGCTGACACTGAATTAGAGGGTGGAGTTTTGTATTTTGTGGACGGTGTGGAGGTTTCCATACTGTGGCTTTAAATTCCTCCCTATAAAGCTAAATGTGCTCTCTCTTGAAAATTTAGAAGCCCTACACTGAGAAACGTCACAACTTCGCGTGGGTGCATGCCAATCCTAATGCTAGTCAGCCATATGCGGTTTTCAAATTTCTATCCACAAGGTTGTAAAACGATGATGATTCCCTAGAAGCATAAATTGACTCGGCTTTGTCGTTCCAGACTGTGATACTTGGTGGCTTCGGTATTTGACACAACCGGCTTCAGCTGGACCAGTGTTTACACACACACACACAGTGATGCGTGTAAACTCCGGCCAAACAAGTGACATTGCAAATTAACTGGCGCGTAGAGATATCCACTGACACAAGTTAGTTACTGATCGTTTTGCATTTTGTTCTTACTCTCCTATACAACTGAACCGTAATTTCATAGCAACTTGAGGGTTTCCCGACCCGTGTCCACCCTACTCAGACGGAGCGATTTATCAATTGGCGACGGGGATGGAGTAAGGTGATCGATAAAAAGTTATCATGACAGGGTTACATCTCGGCAACCGTCCATTCGAATAGACTTCCATAAGAGATGCCTGGTCCTTTGTCTGAACGATTCATTCGAATTTCTAATTATTCGCGCAGTCTAAGTGGGTCACAGTAGAACAATAAACTGAACTAGGTTGCATGACCGCCGTATTTCTACCCAACCAGGCATCAACCACGTTTGCCGCTCCTTTTTTTGGGTCCACCAAACAAAAGGACCTTGCCTAATCTGTTGTCAATCACATCGTTTTGAGAGTGTGTACCCAGCTGTTAACTCTTCTGCTAGTGAAAAGAGCAGTCAGAATCCATCTAACCAAATTGCCGCGTTAGGAAACTAATCAGCCAGTGGTCGATAAAGCGCGCAGATCAGTCACCGGTCCCGCAGTTACTATCACATACGATCTAGTTAAAATTACAACTTCATTTTGCGAGACTTTCAAAATCTGACGAGAAGAAAATCACCTCGGTGTACCTGAGGGAAAAACTGTGGATGGCAAGTAAAAATTTTGTGGTCTGGCACTTACTTCCTTTGATAAATTGCGCAAATCCACGGCCATCTTCCGCAGCAATGCAGTCATCATCGGCGGTCGAATTTGCTGCATCAATGCGACCAGGAACTCGCACAGAATGTCACGTTGGTGATTGGTGATGGCTCTGCACTTGGATAGGCGGTAAGCTGTCTGTAACGTGGCCTCAAAAAGTCCACCAGCTGAGCCTTCCTCGCGCAGGAAGTGTGAATGTCTCGTGAGCAAAGGAAGCACATTGTTGCAAAGGTAACGATTCAAAGCGAGGGCCATATCGCTATCCGGTACCACGGCCTGTCAAAAGAGGGGAATGCACTGAAGTTTGACTGTTGGACCAGCCCAAGACCAAATAGCGTAGGTGAATGAATTTCCAGATTGCATAGTCTTTTATTGCAATGCTATTCTAATAGGATATGTTTGTGTTCTCCGCAAGATCTAGACATATCGCGAGGCTTTTGATCGATCCCTTCCCGAGGAAAGTTACAAAATGGCTATGTACTTACCTTGAGAAAGAGATGAATTTTCTCAATGTACTCGAGGCCTATACCAATCTACGTGTACATACCTGAGATTGAAAAGGAAACGGCGCTGAGACTGTTCCACTATTCTAAGTCCTCACTTAAGTTCTGTCCACTTCCGCTATTCCAACCCTGCGTTTCACCTTCATGGTCAAAATCAGTGATCGGCTAGTAGCCTGACGTTCCAACCTGCGATTTTCTGTTTCATCCCTGTTGACACAAGGCGCACGATCCTCGAGACTCATGGACGCCTGGTTGACGCTACCGCCACCGCCTAACAGTTTTAGCCGATACTACTTGGTACAATCAAGTAGTGGATATTTGGAGACATGTTGATACCTTCAATGGGGCTGTTTGGATAACAACGGATAAAAGCTCAGTAGTCGTAGGGCACATATGATACATTCTGGTAGCGTACTTAACTGCTGATAAAAATCAAGCAGTATTATCGTATTACCAACAAGCATTGTTCTGAATGCAAAGTAGGAGTGTTCAGCTTTCGAAAAGCGGTCCACCTAGCGTTGCGTACAAATCAGGATTCATCAGGCGGAAGTAACATGATTCTGTCGCCTGACATTCAGCTCCAAAGTTTGTACTCTTAATTCTAAGGCTTAGCGGTTGGTGACCTCAACTTTCTTTGTCCTTGTTCTGTTGTGTATAGTGACCGCATACCAAAATGTTGTTTATGCAGATGCAAGGGTCTACATCGATCAAAATATGCTAGATGATGCTGTAGCAGTCCGAGACGGACTAACTTACCCTGTGTACATCAGACAGGATTGAACGGTGTGTATGCTCCTATGAGGGACCGCTGATTTCGCTACGTGAATGACAATTACGAAGGTTGGGAGTAATTTCCTACATTGGCAGTTTTGGTGTCACACCCTTTACGGGAAGCTATGACCACACATGGAGGACCACTAGATCGGCGCATCCATCAATTTGATGGTTGAGATTGATCGCTTCTGGTGAAAATTCAATGGAAAGTTTATGCACCGTGTCCCTTCTCATAGACTCAGTGGTCCCAGCCCAACACACGGGAATACAGCGGATAACATTAGGGGTATCAGCGCCCCTGCAAGGAAATGACTATATACGGAATCTTTTTAGATTCTAAAGGCAAAACACAGCATAGTGGAATATGTTGTTGTAATCCGACGTTTCAGTTTCTCCAGGATTTCTACAATCAATTGAATACGAGTCAAATGCAGCGATATTTGGGTCCACTACCGTGTCTTCTGATTGGTGCATCCCTGAGAACGAGCAAAGGACCATTAGTTTCCTGGAGTGCAAGCTCTCGGTTAGCGCTAATCATGGATTCTCCGTGAGAATCCACAGAAAACCCACACATTTAGACAGGTATTTGCATTGTGAGTCTTCGCATCCACACTACGTCAAACGCACGGTTGTCGGATCGCTGACGAATTGCATCAAGAAGCTATGCTCGGACGAATCCATACGAGCGGACGAAGTGACGCGATTAAGTAGGGTATTACAGCAAAATAAATACCTCCGGAGGCTCATTGCCCAACAAACGGGGAGAAGAACGTTAGTCGGAACCGTGAGACAGGAAGACGAAAACCCGGTGGTCACCGTGGGAATAACCTATAGAGTTGGCAGTTCAGACGCCATTCGAAAAATACCTCGGGATTATAATATAAAAACATTTTTCCGAACTGACAACACGTTACAACGACATCTTGTGAGAGCTAAGGACCCAATCGAACTGAAACACTGTACAAATAGCGTCTACCAAATTCCCTGTGCGGAATGTCCAGCAAAATACATAGGTCAGACAACTAGACAACTCCATGTACGGGTCGCGGAGCACAAACGACATGTGCGTTTTCCTCCAAGAAACCCAGTTGAAAAAACTAGAACGCGATCGAGCCATTTCACTTCACGCCATCAAATCAATTTCGATGGTGCACGTATACTACAGTCAGGATTTAAGTCACATGTGGAACGGACGTACGCTGAGGCCCTAGAGATCAGCACACAGTCGAACTGCATCAACCGGAGCGATGGCGCCAGCATCCCGTCCATCTGGATTGGACTTACTGCACAGCTTAGCAGATATAGTAACCAGATGTCAATCCAGGATCTCAAAAGTGACGCATCACAGCCTGTGCAACAACAAACGGAAGCCTATCCTAATCAGAGTACACACACACACATCACACATACACACACACACACACCCACGACCCAAATGTCGCTGCATTTGGTCACAAGGATGCACCAATCAGAAGACACGGTAGTGGACCCAAATGTCGCTGCATTTGACTCGTATTCAATTGATTGTAGAAATCCTTGAGGAAGGTCGCCCACGGCAACCGAAACGTCGGATTACAACAACATATTCCACTACGCCGTGTTTTGACATTTGAAAAAATGTTAAAAAATCTTAAGAATTAAAAATTCCAAAATTTAAAATTTGAAAAGTTCAAAATATTTTTACAAATTTAATTCGTTTTTTTTAATTAAAATTCCATACACCGCATAACGCTCATTCTTTTTAACACCTTTCGAGCCGATTTCGGCCCGGAACTCCTAAGCATTGCGAACAATCGGATTGCATTTTCAAAGAAATGACTACATGGTTGGTCGTTCATGTGTTGAACACCATGAATTCCGGATGAGATTCTATCAGAAAATAAAAAATTATCGTAGCCTGTCAAAAACACACGGCGAACGTTTAACGATGAACCTACCGCATCCAACAAGGTGGCAGCGCGCAGGTCTGGTAGGAACGCATTCTCCAGCAGACGGAGGAACGTCCCGGCATCCGATATCCCATAGACGCGTTCGAGGAACAGGACAACGGAGGCTTTGTGTTCCGGCAGCAAGCCAGGAGGCATTCCTGCTTTGTCTACCCATTCTTCTTGACCATCTTCATCAACCTGGATGAGGAGAATCAATGAATCAGTAAAAGTGCGCCGAAAATACCCATTTCAAGTCACTGAAAGGTGTAATTATATTCATTCCGGAGAGGTTCGGGAAAAAGGCAGTATACCAGGAATCCTGGCAGCAAACCATGAAGTCCTTACCCGTTCCCTTTTTTCAACAGATTCAGGGGGAGCAAACTGTCGGACTGGTATCCTTATTCAAATACATCAGAAGGCTGCCGCTCAAGGTAATCAAATTGCTGTTCGAGTCATTGGTAGATCAATGTTCGCTACGCCACTCTACCCAAAAGAGCAACCTCCCAGGTTGGAGTAGACACTTCATCCTGATGTCTAGAACAGACATCAAGGTTTTCCAGCCTTTACTCCACCGTATCCTCTTTTTTGACCGCTGACTGCATATTTTCTTCCGCATCTCTTTCCCTCCGATGGGCAATTCAGTTTGCTATATTACTGAGTACAGTGTCCATTAAATTAAAAAATCGACAAATATTTACAATCCACCAACTTTTAGAATGCGGCCCCAGTATACAGTGGGCTTCGTCTCTCCTGTCCACCTGACAGTAAAAAAGAGCTCTTTTGGAAGCAAATGCTATCTAAAAGTCTGAGGTATTGTTCAGAACTAAGTGAAGACATCGTCGGTGTTAATTAACTCTGGAACACAGCAATAGCACTTGCCGAGGTGGCTTAAGATGAAACCAGCACCGTGGACGACATTCACATTGTTTACTCCAAAGTCTAAGGCCTGACGCAATTGTATTACATACGTGGATGTGATCCTGATCTCAAGCATGTTCACCATTGTTTACTCCAAAGTCTAAGGCCTAACGCAACTGTATTACATACATGGATGTGATCCTGATCTCAAGCATGTTCAGGCATCGCGTACCCAACCGCTAGATTCAAAGTGCTAGAATCACACGCCTAAATGTAAAGGCCCCATGTACCAGTGATGGGTGGAGTGTGTTACAGGTGGAGTGTCCTATCCAGAATGGAGAGACATGCAACCGTACAAATGTCTATTCCAATAGTTTCAGTATTTTCACGTGATGCTGGGAAAGAATTAACTCGGACATATTCGAAAACGTGGATACTTGTTATCAGTCCCAAAGTTACTTGGGCAAGATTATGTTGTGAGAGAGCGTCAGAGACCACAGAAACGTTGCCCTTTCGTCGACTTCTTGTCTGTGAAACACCAATCGGGTTGGTAACACTCGTAGGCCTAATTCAAGTTCAGTCCAACAGTATGACTTCAGTTTCCTGTGCAGCAAACAGGGGAGGCGATACACAAATTTCATTGGTAAATGGCTTCAGTGAACGCTCCAATATGTCTGCACATATTACTCGTCCTGGACTGGTGGCGGATCCACCGCTTATTTTTACAAGTCGGCTAACTCTCCGGGTTTTTCGGGGAATTCAGCTGGGGAGAGACGTACATAGAAAAAAGGCCCTAAACAGACTGTTTCTCTCACCTGAGTTTCAAGTTTTGGAGGAGGCAGGATGAACCGAAGAGATAGGACACCCTCCAAGTCATTCATGCTGACTAGTGACTGTAGAATGGAGCGCGCTCGAACAGACTCACTCTTGGTTGTCTCCATATCCGGAGCACAGAAGCCCAACAAATTGACTAACACCGAGTGGAATGTTAGAATTGCTGCGCCCAAGTCAATGTAGTCTGGGTTGTCCTCAGGCTGTCGGAAAAAAGGACATCCGAACGCATTACGTAGATGCCGATTGGGAAACCAATCTCAGTCAAAAATATAACGAGAGTCGCTTGACATACTGACTTACCGGAAGACATTCAAAGTTGTATGGCAAGGGGACAAACAGATTTGCATCTTCATAGTCCATCAGTACTGTGCGCCACCCCAAGTCTTCATCTTCCGGATTTAGTCCGGCAGTCTCCGCTTCCTGGGCCATCTTCACCAACTTGATTTGCGCAGACATGACAATGCCTTCCTTCATTGCCTTCAAAAGGCCTCCACCGACCAACGTTTGTTGAGCTTCCACATCGGGGTTGGTGGGTTCACCTGCATCACGGAGTTCACCGGGACCACCAGGTGGTAACTCGTTTCCTTCGATTGCCGCCACGGCCGCTGGTGGTTTCATAGTTTTAGACCCACCGCGCAGTGCGGGTCCCAGACATTCAGGTCTACGAATCAGCAGTCGTACAACAAGGTTGGCGTTCTCTTCCACCGTTTCGCCTGGAAGAAATGTAAGACAAGGAAAGTTTGATGATGGACAAGCCTCGCAAAACCTGCTCAGGTCAAGAGCCAATGTACAGTATGGATGACTTACCGTTTACCCAAACAGTAAAGCGTAAGAAATCCAAGAAACGTTCGCCTTCAACTGGATCCCAGCCAATGTCCGGGTAACCCTTGGCAAGAAGTTCTGCATTTGACTGTACACCACACCGAGAAAGGTAAACGGCCACCTAGAGCAGAAAAGCAACAGAACGTTTTAAACGTAAGGAAAGACTAAAACAAGATTACTGCAAATTTCTTACGTATACAGTTCCTCAGGATTTTCTTCAGCTGATGCACAAGAATGTTAAATAATGTTGCCACAAGACAATAGTGCCCTCATTGGAGTGGTTCTCCACTTTGTTATCCGGTGATTCATTCCCTATTCTCGATAGATACTACTGGCACATTTCAGTAGGTTCACCTTCCGCATGTTTCGGTTCTTATGTCTCTTTAAAGCAGTGAGCGACGGTCACTCACGTTAATCTACATGGTCTCAGGTCTTTTCGAGCTCCGAATCCAGGTCATCATGTTAGATTGAGCTAGGTTGTCTTCGTTTATCAAACAAGACGAAACACTTCGTTCACATAGGATCTGATGAGCGGACGAACTGCGACCATTTCAATGCTAGCTTGTCACCTGAGAGACTTTTAGCCAACATTCGAAAGGAAGTAGTGTGTCACATAATCAGTATTATATTGATTCTGCAAACTGCCTTTCCAGTTGCATTGATTTCTTTTCAGCAGAGTCACATTTCAAAGGACCCATCAAATGGCTTTTCGAAAGCTCATCTTAGATGCAGGAACCAGATTCTCAATTCGACCCCCCCCCCCGCATGGTATAGGTGTGTGGTTTCAAGGCTTCTTCATGTTGCCCTAGTTTACGCATCTGCGCAAAAGACATCGGACAGAAAGACTTGCCTTTTCCAGCTGTTTCTCACGCAACGCCAATGCCAGTTCGTTGTTGTCCATCAGGGATGAGTACGCCACATCCAGCGGGCAGGTACCGCGGAGACTGGGGCGAGCTGAAATTTCCGGACAAGGTAGGGGGTGGTTGCTTACCAGAATAAGCAATAGTTGCATGTTCGCAAATAAGACAATACTACCAACAGCTGGGTCACCAATATTCGGTCGACCCACAAGTAAAAATAAACCTTCGAAACAAACATCATCCAGCTGTAGCACCCTTTCGGTGCCTAACTGCCATGCCACCAGAAGGAAGCATGAGAGCTGGGTTGGCGGGCCAGGTCTGCGAAGTGGGGACAGGGGAAGTTGGGAGGCAGAGGTCGGGTTCGAACCACGGACGTTGCGGTCAGTAAATTCGCGCTCTAACCGTTGAGTCATCTGGCCCCTTCGAAACAAACAGCTGAAAGTTCAAATGTCTCATGACTATTGCAACGCAAGCAAATGTGGATACAATTCCGAAAAACAACAGCTTTTGCTAAAATTCATAAAGAAAATCGGTACCACGGAAACTCAAAGCGTATAAGTTGACGTACGCAGAGAAAGTCATTCTTCCTGTCTGTCTCACTAGGCCAAGGATACTCCGTCACAGTTTCTGTTCTTAGGGGCTACAAGCCGAGCATATCAATTTGGTTTCGACGGGGGACTCACCTGTAACCCAGCTGAATCTCTCGTTTATGATGAGTAGTGCATCACGTCTATACAAGAATGGAACTGCTGTACAGTCCCTCGCGGCTTCCCAGCATGAGACTTCAACTCAAACCTCAATAAATTCGCGCCGCTTACAGACCCCAAATCAAATTTGTTCCGAAATGGAAAAATCCTACGAGCCATCCCAGAATTCAGCCGGCGAAGGAGCACGTAAAATAAACTAGGCAAATAAACGACGGTGTCGTTGTTTGTGCGAGTTGCGCACATTGCCGGTCGGCATAGTCTTTAAGTACGAGTCAAAAGATGATGGATTCAAATCGCTCCAGATATTCGTGAGATGCGCAGCGCCGGTGATGAAGCGACTGCACAGTGCTTTTCGTTCAGACGTTTTTCATTGTCGCTGCATACGCTACAGTGGAGGAAAGCCTGATTACCATCCGCAATGCAACCCACATTTCCCCATAAGTTTACCTGGCCCTTTGAATGCAACCACGACGTTGACAGTTTCAAGGCTGTATCTGTTGCGGTTTAGCGCACGGCTGTTAGAGCCCAAACTCAACTGTTTGGAACAAGTTTTGATTGACGCCTATCCGATTCCCTCAGATCGAAGCCAGTGAACCATGAAAATACACTTAAAACAGAGTACCGTAAACCAAAGATCACCGAAAAACGACAGCGTTCAGGCCCCTAAATTGTCGCCCCAACTGGAGTATGGAACACTAACACCAACACTCTCTTTGTCGTTCCGATAGAAGACGAGTCAAGCTAGAAAGTACTCACCGAGGAGCATGGATGAGTTCTCCAACATGTAACTCAAATGTTCGAACATGGCCTTCTGATTTCCTCTTGAAGTACGACAGAAGTAGCACAGAAACCGACAACACTGGACCACCATCTCCGTGGGACCGGCGGCGTTTCGTTGTTCTGTCGTACTAGTTGCCAACCCGAGACCTGTACAAGGTGAGGAAAACGATGGGCAGCATGGACTGGTAGAGGATCGAAAATGTGTCAGTTCCGCGGAACGCAGTGAAATCGAGCAGAAGACTATAGTCTGTGGTGTGAGTGACCGGTTTCCATCGAAACACAGTTGCAGCGATTCGAGCTGATGTTCGCTTCCTGTCTGGACTGATGGGGAGAACTGGGAAATCCACAGTTACCTCGTGGCTCCCTCCGAAAGGATCACCTTGGATTAGTCCTATCAAAGTGCACCTTTTATGGTACCTGCTCAGTTCCGCCTACATTAGCTTTTCCAGACTGCTTATTCCTATTGTAACCTGTTCAGATTGGTTTTGATGCGAAACACCTTTCAACAAACTTTACAACTGAGTAAATGGTGTGAGTATTCGTGTGAAAATACCAAACTTTCCGGAATCTCGAATCACTTGATGACAGAGAAACTTTTGCGCCTGGAGCTGAACACAACCATCCAGTTTTGGGATGTGGTCTATTCGTACTGTGTTCAGTTGAGATGCACACCAGATGAAATGCTGTCCATTAAATCCACTATTTTAGTAGTAATGTGGCATAGCAGTAGTATAGTGAGATATCAGATTTTGCGCCTCAGAGACTATTTAACCACTCGTTCCTCCGTGTATGCACTTAGACTGTGTCAAATGTTGGTCACGATCACCAATTAGCCTGTAATCAAATACTCAGGGATACGCGTGATTGCCGTAATGTTTACAAAATGTCAATATCTCTCATTGCTACAGATAATGTCCCGATGCACCAGGTGTGAGCATGGGAAGTTCATCACATAATCACGCTTGTGGTAGGGGGGTTGGAACAGAATCGCCTAAAAATCCCAAGCCACTAAAGATGCAACATGAACCGCACTCGTGGGACCAACCTTCTTCTTGAACGACTGGAAGTATCGCCGACGACGTGGCAACAGTAACGCCACTTTCAGCAGAAGTGCGCGCTCCAGATGCATCTGCTGCACCGCCGCCAGCTGTACCGGGTTGCTCCAACGTAGCCTTCGTCAGAGTCTGGACCATCAGCTGCATCACCGTTTCGTGTACGGCCAGACAACGTGTGAGGTCCGGATGCTGGAAGAATACTTTGTTGTTCATCAGATCCCTAAGGACAGACAAAAGTGAGTTGGCTAAGCTCTTTGTAAACAAAATGGTTGGAATCCGATGAGGATTCCATGCATCAACCTGTATCAGTGAAAGGAGGGGAGCTCTTCGCCGCGAAGTCATTCAGTGGCAAACACGAGCTAAGTAGTTACAAGTCACTAGACAGGAAAGTAAACATCTCATATGCACATCGTCTTTAAAAAACGGAACATTCTCACTTGTCCTTTTGAAATTTCCGGGATATTCGTTGACTATTACACAATGGTAAGCGAACAATGTGAAACAGTTCCACAGTTTCACCAATAAAACTTTACCTTTCATTAGATGCGGGCGGAGCTTGGCCACTAACCATAAACTACTCACATGGATCATCAGTAGTATCCATCGTTACACGAGTACCAGTGTTCAGTAGGGCTGAAAGACCGAACAGTTAGATTAGAAGTCAATTCCTCTTCCAAATACTTCTACAATTACCTTTCATTAGCGCTACCTCTCAGTAGGCCACCGGAGAGGTTGTGATGAGGCAGTGATTTTGTCTATTTCCACACGGGCCGTGCGGAAAAATTTCACCCACTATTAAGTAAAATATCAGTAGCAACAGAAGGACGTACAAAAAAACAGATTTTTGCCAACCGGCTGATGAAACAGCTAGATAAACCGAGGCATTGTGCAACTGAACGACAACGGGTGCACAGTAAGACAAAGGTTGAGGATACAAGTTGCGATTTTGAGGATTTCCAAACAAGGAAACAGCTTTCCAGTAATTCTCGGCTTTTCCGTTGAAAATATACCCACCTTCTGAGCTCCGGTAGTGGGACACTCACCGAGTAGCACCGAAATTGGGATCACCATCCCGTCGTAACACATAAAATACAAAAAAATTCTAACGATGAGTACTGCCATTTATTTGCAGGCAGGTAGATTTTGCACCACAGTGATTGTCCACACGTTAAGATTCATGTTCGAATATGCGAAACGCAATGAAGACATACCACAGACAGTTTTTGAGCAACATCTCTTCATTCGAACCCAGCTGCACTCCCAAAAGGCAGCGAACTCGACCGAGCGAACGTAGAAGTCGCGACACTTCGTCTTGTGACAGTGAAGAAATGACATACGTCTTCGCCAGAGCATCCCGCAACTGAAAAGTGGATGAACGTGGTTGGAAATGAAATGGTTTACACGAAACAGCGAAAGACGAAGAAACAATAACCGTCCATCACGTACCTCTTCGATTGCGTTGTACTGGCGATAGAGGACTGAGAACATCTCTCTGATCAACTCTAAGTTTTCAATGTACTTGCTTCGGGCCCATTTCACGATGGTTCTCGTGATGAGATCAGTGAATGTATCTGCGAGAAGACGGGATAGGATGATGTTACCGCTTGCAGTGTAAAATGTACACTTTTATGCATGCATGATCAAGTTGTACTTCTAGAGAAAAAACGCGATTTTTCAAGGGAAATGTTCTACCGCGATAGCTTGGTACGTTTAGCCGTTCCGTTCGCATAGTTGGCGACTTCCACATGATTTTCCTCATATGCCGGATCGAGTCGTTCACCGCTGACCTTCAAACACCCACTCTACCTTTGGTCTTCCTGTTCAGCACTGATATATTTGCGTAGGCTTGCAAGTGTACGTCGTGGCGCGGTTGTCCTCTTGACGCGTTGTTTTGATAAGTCCTACCTCACAACACACGGGTCCTTACACGAACATTCTGAGCCATCGGTTTGATCTCCTTGGTGACTCACACTACCGGTTTCCATTCCATTCGCCTTGTATGGTCTGCTGACATCGACAGCGCGACACGCTAGCCACTTAGTATATATATATATATATATATATCCCCACGGATGGGGACAAGTGCGGCTTTTTGTAACTACTCACCTACTTGTTCGTACTTACTACTATGGACTTTTTCATCCAACACTTGGTTTTCTTTATACCCAGGATCTTCTGATCTATTTGCACCCTAAGTTCCTTATGGGAAACCCAACACCTAATATGGAAATACAGTAAGTTACTCAGATTTGTCACCATGTTCTAGCCCGTCCAAACACACTCTCTGAAATGGTGTTTGAACTGTTTCGGTTACGATCCTCTTTCGGGGGTATTTTTGGTACACGAAAGCACTGTGATTAGAACGAGGCTATTCAGGAAAATGACTGAGATTTGAACCATCCAGTGAAGCAATCGTCGTGTGGTCGAACGATTCGGGATGCCTTAACTTTGGATCAGTGTTAACACCATAGCTTATTCCCGTATCGAATCTCAGACGGCAGAAGCTGGAAATCCAATTGCGAGTGAAGAATTCCAATGAGCGCGATACTCTAGCCCATAGTGATCAGCCCAAGTAGTTAAGATATAATGAATGTTTAAACCAGTGGTATGGCTTTAATTTTGTTAGACCTAGCGACTAACCAGAACTAGACTGGGAGACTTTCTAATAGCTGGTCTTTACCCATTTTCTGGTTGGCTGTGCTGAAACCGCTGATCCAAGGTTGATGTTCATGAGTTGACAGCCCTCTCGGATCTGATTGGTTGACTAAGAACAGCGGTTTCAGTGTACACGATATTCCGTGTGTGGGTGTGCGCGCATAGCTCTCAATAAATGTACGATGCACATTAGTCGTTCGTTGGTACACGTCGGTACACGTCATCAACTGGTCCTACATGCTCCTTAAGGCTCAAGCTAAATAGCCCCATACTGTGGGACGCAGTCACCAAGCCTTTGAGGAAGTTGGTTTACATAAGCAGATCGATTAACATGCAAACTGGGAGGAAAGTAATAGAGGGGCAACAACCGACCAATAAAGAGATGAGATCCTTTACGCTAAATATGGGACTATATCCTACGGATTTATTTCTTCGGTATGAAACAGGAAGATTATTAAACTCGTCAGACAAAAGATATCAAAGGCGCACGCACTTTTTCCGGCCGCCTCAGACTTCTGTGCTTCATACAGCCGATCGAGCTCTTTCTGTTCAGCTTCGGTGGGTGAGCAACCACGTTTCTTCATAATGAGATTCCAGGCCGCTTGTAAAATCCATGGAGGCACCCCAGAACCTTCTTCCGGATTTCCCATGTCAGGAGGGACGAGAGGGAGGCGGGATAGAGCCGTCTGTAGGTCGTCTGGGGGATACACCTGACCGAAGGAGACTAAACTCAAATTATCCGGTGCATGTGTCACTGGGAACACCCGAGTGTTGTCGCCATAGCCACTGTCGATCATCGATTCCGATCCACCGTGTTCACTGGTGTCAGCTCCTTCACTGCCTGGTCGAAGAACACCGAGTTTGTCTGTGAGGTGCTTGTGGAATCTTCTTAGAAGTTCCTTTATGACAAAGTAACGTGGAACGATGTGTTTTATTGAGGAGATACTGAAACTGATAGCCACACGCCCATCACAGGTCACTAGGTGAAAGGTGAACGTGCTTCCGAACAGTAAACAATTAACAAGAAAATCGTAAACTAGCGAAATACACTCATTTGCATCCCAATTCGGTTGTGATACGAGACCCGCCTGGAGCCCAGCTGAATCTCTCGTTTATGATTTTGGGTTCAAGTAGAATATAAGGTTGACGGAAACTCGGGGACTGCGCCTACCTGATGAGCCCCAAGAAGGGCGAAACCTGTCGTGGGCTGTCGAAGGATTTTCAGCAACCTCATGAGTAGTGTATTACGACTATGAAAATTGTACACTCTAAAAAAACGATAAACACTTCTTTTAATTAAGTGATTTGCTTTCGAAAAGCAAAAGCCGCTTGAGGGCGGGAACGCAGGGCATTTGGAATAGATACACAGTAAAATGGGAGTGAGTGAACTTCACACGATCCAGACATCAATACGCTGCACGAAAATTCATTATGTACACACAAGACGGGATATGAGCTGAAGGACAGTTTGGGTAGGTCCACTCAAAGTTAGTAGATTGTGTGTTGGCGAAAACCCTACTCCGACTAGACTAACGGCCGACTCACCTCTCGAATTTGGTGCTTATCAGTAACCAACGCTGGTTGGCCAGAGTTGAGTATTCAAACCGGAACAAGGTGAACCTCAAACCCTGGGAGCAAATTGGGATGAACTAGGCTTTGGAGACTGTGCTCGGTGAGTGATCGTTCGGCGATGCTAATTTTACTGAACTGAAAGCACCTATCGACAGCTGATTTCAGCTGAGATCAAGCTGAAAATCCGTCAATTTACCCCGAGGAAAAGAGCGGGCATCCAAGTGTGCGTCGGATAGAATGACGGGATGCGTGAACCTACTTTAACCTCTTCCGCACAGCGATTGGTGTCCTCGCCTTCGGACTCTTCTTCCTCCTTGTTTTCATCACCAGGTTCCTCCATGGGGTTCGGTTCCGTTGGCTCCGTGCTTGTCGGCTCTTCGCTAGTTGTTTCTGGACCTTCCTCCAACCGACCGGTTGGTCCACCGGGACCGGGCATTCGAAGAAGGCATGACATCTGTACGGCCGCCGGACAGCGAAATTCTCTGGTTCGTCTGGCAGCCACAGATGATGGCAAGTTGGACAGCTTGATAGCCATGTAGCGTGAATATTGATCCTGTGGTGGGAAAAATTACAAGGCCAACAAAGACGTGAATACTTCTACTTGCCTACCCTTCCGACTAACTCCAAACCTCGCCAAATGACCATCCTATACGGGTCGGCAATAAACCATAAAACAAGTTCGACTGTTACTGTGCACAGTGGGAAGATAACATAATCTACTCACCGACTGGAGCTCCTTAACAAATGTGCTAGCGAATTTCACGACCTGTTCGACACGGTGACGTAGCTGGAGGTCACAAAGGGTGTGTAGTAGTCGGCAGACTTCCAGCTGAACACTCTCCGGTAGTGGGAATTCCAGCAAACTCTCGCCAATTGCAGCTGCAAAGAAAGAAGTAAGTGGCTGGCTGATTCGTTCGCGACAGCATCACTTATCAAATATTAGGGAAAACTCTGGGTGAGTGCTTCGGGTTTGGCTAACAGACCTATTGATCGACACAGCGGCCTGCTCATCTCACACTGAGCCACATAGACTATCTTCGCCACATGAGTGACAGTCAGCCAACCTAATAGCACGCGTGATCCTTGACCAATAAGCTTCTTGCTGCCTTGCGATGGGTCGCACGCACAGGCTATCCCACGTGTGTGTTCATAGGCTTTGCGCTGACTTCACACTCCGGCTGACTACTCGAACCAATAGGGCCGAGACTCGGCCATTGGGGTGAAGCGCCGACTTGTAGGTGGTTGAGAACCTGGCATCTCCCACTTGTCGTGCCCTTGAATGCTTTGGGGGCGGAGTGTTACGAAAGCGTATGAAATGGCAGCACAAAAAGCGTGAGTACCGCAGCTTGACGGCTCGCACTCGTGCCCTTGAATGCTTTGGGAGAGGAGTGTTACCGAAGCGCATGAAATGCCAGCACAAAAAGCGTGAGTACCGCAGCTTGTCTTATCGTTTTGATCTCAGTTCGTGCTGGGACCCTCTGATGTAGACGGATCGATGTGTTACTCGCTCAAAGCCGAGTGGTCCAAAATTTCCTAGCGCATGCATTTCATTTCCAAGTGTCTATTGGCCAAGTATGATGAGATTATTCCTTGTAGGTGAAACAGGTCACTTTCCCCGTCGGCCACAGACCAAGTAGACGTGCTTCTATCTGATGGTTTGTTGGTCCTCACTACAAACAGTAGGCAAGCAGATCGTTGCCCTTTTTCATGCGTAACTAGCACCGAACACAAGCACTAGACCGTGCTCACATGCAACAGGCACTCAGTGACTCATCCCTTCAAGGGCCGATCGAGTGGCAGAGAGGCAAAAATGCACTCCATAGTTTTCCTGGCATCACGTAAACTGGGTACTCAACAAGCTTCAACCACCGAGATGAAGATGTGGACTATTCATACCTAAAAGTAAAGATGACTGTTCTCTCCAGCTTCGGAGCTGGTCCTATATCTGCAAGCGCCATCATCAGCAGCTAGACAGAGGAAGTTGCAATTGGGTATACTATGAATGGACGGGTAAAAATTAATCGGTGAACAAGACAAGCAAACAAGAATTCAACTTACTGCTCATATGTCTAGGATTCTCGAAGGTCTTTGGGTCCAGAATGGCCAGAAGTATCTTCACGTCTGTGGCGTCCAGCGTGCCCATCACCAGCAGACAGTTAATGGTACGGAGAAGTGGACTGTGGATGGACCGCCGGCAATCAACAATATAATAACAATAATAACAGTGGCTAATGAGTTAAACAAAAAATAGACTTCCGGCGTTTCATCACTCGATATGATAACCTGTTCTACGTTACCTCAAACAAGCTCTCTTTTGGAAGGGGACCCGCAAGGGTTTGGGAGACAGTACTCGCAGTTGCTCATACGTTTTGCTCACATCTATGGATTTGGAACCAGTGGTTCTCGGTGGTTTACGTTCTAAGAATAAACTGGCACATCTACTTGGAAATGCGTGAAGTATGCGTGGTAAAAATATCAGACGATCTCAAGCTGCGTGGTTGGTATACCAACCAATCAGGCGCAGGCGCTGCACAAGTACAAAAATCGGGCTGTTTCCTTACTACTCATGAGTAACTGCGTTCACTGGGATCACAGACCAGATCGTGGGACAGTCGGCCAGAACAACCGATGGGCAGTTTAAATAAGCGACGTAGTGTCAAACCGAAGCATGATTAACACCCAGCACAGTGTTCTGTGAAAGTCTATGTGGTTTAACAAGAAGAAAGGAAGGAAGGAAGAAAACTCACAGCAGCAGGTGTTCGAAATTCCCTCCCGCTGGATCGCGAATCCCTCCACCACGGTTCACACTTTCAACCAGACAACTCAGACAGAGTTCTTTTAGCTGAGTGATTGGGAACTCTGGACAGTCCGCCAATTTCAGTAGCCCGCCTGGTCCGGCAACACTCATCGCCGCGGACAGAGCTGCATCTTCTTTGCCCTTCTCCAGTTGTGCTGGTACTGGAACACTGCCTGTACCGTCGGCTCCGGGGCTGAAGTGGATAGAAAAAAAAAGGTGGACGGGAATGACAGGGGGTTTCTGTGTTCGGCGTGACTGCATCATCTGCCGCGTCTCATGATACCATTTCGTATAACTGTTGCATGCTTTCAATAGGATATGGTAGGTATTACAAAATATCCGTTAGATGATCATCTCAAAGCTTTGCCCGCGTTGTCTGTCTAAAAATAGGCTTGCAAGATGGTGCCATCGCGAAACCAATAAAAGTTCCGTCCAACAGGATAACCAACAGCTTGTGCGAATAATCATCATCAAGAAGGAGTTCCAGTTTTAAGGACTAATAAACCAGGGGAACTTAGCCCACATATTACCGACATATGACCTTGATATTTTAGATCATCATCACCAAGAGAGAGTAGTCAGCTGTTCGAACCCGAAATTGAAATAAGGTTGAGACCAATCGATAACTGGTTAACTGAGCATGCGTGTTTGTACTAGGTCGACCTAGACCCGATATGGTTAGTAGCACTTACATGAGCAAATGTGGATCGGTCTTCAGCCGCGGTCGAATACTCACATGTTCACTGACAGCTGGGATGCGATCGAAATCGAAGCTTTCCGGTCCTTCTTCCGCATCTTCCTCTCGTGTCAGCTCTTCCGGACTGCCCATGCTCAACAGTTCCGGTTTGCTCATATCTTGACGCACGAGAGGCACGATGAATTCTTTCCCGGTAACCTGTTTCAGTTTCACGTGGCTGGACACATGCATTGTGAGCATAAGCTCGACAAAGCCGGATCGTAGAGGTCCAGGAATATCTGTAATGTGCACGTGATTGATTCCAAAATCAGGGTGATTCAAGCAGAAGAGGCAAACCAGTAGCGTGTGCATTATTGGTTTTGACTTACCGGCAGCCGTGAACACATGCAGAAGTTGATGTGCGTCCACATGTTGCGTCAGACTTTGAGCAACGTTATGGTTGGCATGACAACACAGAGCTCGATAGAGTTCCAGCGTGTGTGAATGGAACCTAGGGAAGCCGCAGCATAAGGAATCGCGATCAGTAAAACAGACTTGGGAACGTATCTCAAACACATGTGACCGTAATGTGTGGGCTACACATCAGGTGGGTAAGCGTCAGTAAAAACGTGGCGTGTATAAATAAAGACTGTGGGTTAAAGATAGAAGTTGGTACACAAATAGGTGACACTGGGGGGTGTTATTAGTTTCGGATCCCATCGGACTCTTGATACACACACACACATAAAAAACTAAAAAAATGTTCATCTGCAACACCCTTTCGGTGCCTAGATGTCATTCCACCCGAGGGAAGCACGAGGGCTGGGATACTGCCAAGTTGCCCAAGCCTAGACAGGGGAAGTCGAGAGGCAGAGGGCCGGGTTCGAACCACGGACCTTTCGATCAGTGAATTCGCACTCTAACCACTTGAGCCATCTCGCCCGGAGCTCAAACTACCAGAAGTGTGGGGATGAGACTTACTTCAGCAACGGGGGCATTTCGTCCAACTCCAAAGCGGTCACACATCTCCCAGATTCCGGGAGCTGTACAGCCAGTTCGGAAACCGGGTCTTCCAAGATGGTGCTCCAACCACGCTGATCGCTTATTTTCATACTGTACATCTTGACCGTCCTTGGCGGTACACGGGCCCAATGCAAACGCTGTAGGTAACAAGCGCGACAGAATGTGTAGAGGTATGAAATCTTAGGTGTCCTGTACCAAAGGTCACAAAGTGAAATTCAGTTATACGTAAATCACTACACATAAGGTTGCTGAAAATTCTTCGACAGCTCACGACCGGTTTCATCCTTCTTGGGGCTCATCAGGTAGGCGCAGTCTCCGAGTTTCCGTCAACCTTATGTTCTATTTGAGACCAAATTGCACGAAATTAGCGAAAGACACTCATTTGCAAACCAATTTGGTTTTGCGAGAGACTCACCTGGAACCCTGGAACCTGAAAACATCACAAACTAGAGATCCAGCTGGCTTCCACGTGAGTCTCCCACAAAACCAAATTGGTTTGCAAATGAGTGTAATTCGCTAATTTCGTGCAATTTGGTCTCAAACAAACGAAATTCAGTTTTCTGAAATTTAGTTACTTCAAAACACAACGAATCCAATCACGAACGACGTGCACTTGGCAATAGTAACTATCACACCGTACAACCGAATGTCGCCCCACTGTATTATAATGGTTTACCTCTGTTTCAATCAAACAGATGCTTCTTGGCTCAAATTCCAGTGCACAGAGTGGATACGCGTCACGAGCAGAGCAACGTCAGTGATCAGAGGAACATGTTGTCTTTCTTTCAGTGATTCCATCGTAACTCCTGATGGAGTCAACTTGGATCTGGGTGAAAATCTGGCCCAAACTCAAAGCAAATTCACTGTCTCGACTGTGGGGATTTTGTTACGTTTGGTATGTTTGCAAGTCAGGAGATCTGTCAGCTTACCGAAAGCGCGAGGGTGGCTACAAGCGAGCTCTTACTTTGGGATTTGAGTGACCTAAGCCAACGAGGAATTCCTTTGAACCTGTCGTGGATTTATATTTAGCCGAACGGATTCACCGTTTTAAGGTGAAAAGGACTGAACAAACGTATAATCGGTTTACCAAACGGGCCTATTCACAGCTGTGAGCCATTATCCGATAAGGCGAAGGAAAGCATGAACTGGAACAGGCTTACCTGTAAAGCTTGGACCTTCAGACGATGCGGCGGCAGACTAGACGCCTGTCTTGGAGGTCGCAACATACTGGCTGTCACTGGTAGCGTGTATCGGTTCCGCCGAGTGAACTCAAAGTGGATGGCTTCACGTACTGTGGGTCGATAGAAGACGGCTCCGAACAACCGTGTGGAGGGTTCGACCTGAATGGATGAACATGTCTCAGTTAAACCAGCAAAATACGGCGATTCACCTGAACTGCGTCACAACTTCGACTCACCTGAAAACGAATTCCCGTGTCACGACCGTTCAGATCGAAACCGAGTGTGCCAGTAGCCACATCTACCCAGCAGGTGAGTGACAATCCCTGACTCATACGCTTGCCCAAATCTTCCGGTGTTGCCATTTGGCTCAACAACTGACCCAAATTCACCATGAACGAAGCACGTTCAGCTACGGCAGACTGTTGCGGGATAGAAAAGAAGACCATATGAACTTCAGGACAGGTAGTTAAGTTGAGAAAGATGCAGAATGTGCACACACAGTGTAGTCAAATAGGAGAATCTTTGCATGCAGACAAGTTATGCGCGAGTTGTATTCAGTCTATCATACAGGACACAAACTTTGAATGTACCAAGTCATAGTTAACCGCAGGACTGTAACCCCTGGCTCCAATCATAATCTTGGGGGCCTCATCTTCAGCCTCTGGTCTTGAGAGGCGATCAGCGAGGTGATTCTCCTTCCCTGGTACGTGCTGGGTCGTGAAGTCGTACTCTTGCAACCGGAGTGCCCAGAGCGCGAGCTCTCCGCGAGGATCCCTGATGGTCCTCATCCACGCCAGGGGTTTGTGATCAGTTTTGACATGAATTCCTTGTCCAAGCAGATATGGCCTCCACTTATCCAGGGTCCAGACAATCGCTAAACACTTCTTCTCAGTGGTTGTTTAATCGTGCTCAGAGTTGGTCAAGATACGACTAATGTATTTGCTGACGCCATTCCCCCGCTTAGGGACAACGACAAAACCCCGGTCGTAAGCGTCCGCTTCAACAGGCCTCCTGTGCCTGACTTGTTCATTCGAACTTTCTATTTTGAGGCAGCAAGTTGTACAGTAAGGCAGTAACCGTGTTGAAAGCCCTGGCACACCAGCTGTATTATTCCGCCCGTCAGGCAGCAATCGTGAATGAAATCCGGCTGCAGTATGCTGCTCGTAGGGAGCGCTTTGAATTGAGAACAGCACGGCCTCGATCTTTGCCAATTTTTCTGGCAGTGGGCTAACCTCTCCGTGACTCACTTTATGCCAGGCGTCAAAACGGTCGGCTTGTGATAAATCCCATCCGTTCGATAATCCGCTGCGACAAATTCAAATCTCTTGGAGTCGCATTCATTCAAATGGACCTTCAGGTTATCAGTCTTTGAACGCCTATACAATATTCGTCTAATCGCAAAACCCGCGTACAACCGTTCTTAACACAACAGGAGTTTTCTGTCCTGATTATCAGCTTGGATAGACAAAACTCTTTCAGTTGTAATGCCATTTTGATGAATGATCGTCATTCAATTCGGACGAAACACGATGGTTGAAATACTGTCAGACTGCCGCGGACTAGACATGGGTAATGGAAAGCCAGGGTCGGGGTCGAACCTGTCAGCAGTTTCGTTTCCCAGTCGTTGAGCTATCTCGAGATCACGTAGCGCAATCTACTGAATGGTTGTTGACTCAATCTCCGTACCAACGCTGTTCAGCAAAAGTTGAACATTCCAGCTACCGTTAAGATGACCGATAAATCAAGATCAATGAAGCTGAATTCTAAAGAAAAACACTGCAACGTACCTTTAGCGTTAAATCTGATTCGAGCAGACAAACAGCAGCTTGTCTCACATTGAACAGTTCCACGTAGCTTACTCCGAGCATCTGATTGCTCACCACACCAGGCTGCGCGAACGGCTGTCCGGTTACCGTGTCGAAACCGCCGCCTTGTTGGCTAGTGTGTAACAGGGACAAGCTAGAGCTATCCGGTCCTGGAGGTTTGGCCAATTTGAAGTAGTTGGTCACCCAACCAATATGAACCAGTCCAGGGTCTTGACCAGGCAGAACCAAGACAGTGAAGCAAAACTCGTCAATCAGATTGGCGATGGGGCTCATGTGGCCACTAGAATCAGGCTGAAGGGGTGGTGGAAAGGAGATTAGGTCAGCTGTCTTGGTGCCGCAGGGTGGTTGGTTGATGACATTTAGACCAAGATAGTACAAAGGAGATATCGAACTTTCCCCCAAGGACATGTGTTCGTGGTTAGGACAGAGAGTTGATGCGATGTGAAACAAGTGGCCAGCAAAAGATTCTGGTCTGTGTTTAAAAAACGCTGTTGTATTGAAGCTATCTTCCTTCGGTGGTACTACGGTAAATGTGTTCGCCTAAAGGGTTTGCCTTCACTCATTGAGTTGCAATCAGTGGTACAGTTTACGTGTCCTCCATTCGTTGAAGTGGTCCAATTACTGGTTCTTATAAGAACAAAGATATTGGTAGATCGGATGCGTTTATTGGTTGCTGGTCAGGTGATTACTAATCTATGCGCCAAGCTTGGCAATCGACCTGAAAACTTCTCACCACCAAATGAGGATGTCATTAGTACAAGATGGAATAGGATCGTTCAGCTGTAGCACCCTTTCGGTGCCTAGCTGCCATGCCACCCGAAGGAAGCACGAGGGCTTGGATACTGCCAGGTTGCCTGTGCCTAGAGAGAGGACGTTGACATGCATAGGTCGGGTTCGAACCACGGACCTTCCACTGAGCCGCCCTGCCCCCGATCACCAGCGCGTATATCTCAGAATATATTCTAACCGTATGCTACGGTAATTGCGTCACAAAAAGCCCACACCTATCGTAGCCAGCTCAAACTGGAGGTCATCGGTTCCCAAACACACCTCGTAGACAAACCACCCAGCTGACCCTGCCCACACATTCACCATGCTTTTAGACATTTAAAACCCGATTCTCTATGAAGTACCGTTGATAAGAGCACAGAAACCCTAAATATGTGCAAAGGAGCTATTCGACAGGAGCTGTTCGACTGTCATCTCCTTTCTCAGAGCAATATTTCGACGTCATTAAAACGCTGTTGCTCTGTCCGCTTCCCATAACTGTTGGATGTTTCACGTCTGCAATTGATGAGAGGAATTTGAAATGTTAACGTCTAACGACTTCTGTCTTCTGACTTTGCTAATAAAGTGGGACCTAATCGTTCAAGTTTTCTAAGTAGTTTCCTTTTCAGATTTAGTGAACGACGGTTCGTAAGAAACAATCGGTCAGGGTAATATTTGGAAAAAAGACAATGTTCAAGAGAATAGCTATGAGGTTAGCGCACTCAAGTTCCACCGAATCAGTTCAGCAACCGGGCTATTCAAGGTATCTCGTCTTATCCAAGGTCATTATGTCAAACGGTCGTTATCAATCTACTTTGTACGAAGCCACTCTTACAATATGTTGAGAAGATCATTTCCCCAAAATGGCTTTCTGCACCGGAGACAATGTTCTGAGCAGTGCGAAAGCTACTCACAAGTAGTATGATGAACAGGCATGTTAGCCATAAACAGCACAGAACAGCAGCATGTGGGAGGCAGTGAGGACTTAGTTACGCCGAAATTCATGAGAGCGTCTCACGGACAACGTAAGCATTGCCAACATGTGATAGAGCGGAGCAGACCTGACACACGTGGAGCCTGTCGGCCGAACAGACTGACAGGCTGCAACGGAATCAAGCTGGGCTACACTGGAGACCTGCCAAGCCGCCCTAACCTAATTTCAGGACAGATTTGGACGCGTGAGATCACGTGACAGCTTTTTCACCAAACGGGTCTGCTGCCCATCTGTTTACTCATGTGCGTCGTCCGTTTGTGTGGGGTGGTGACAAGATGACGAACAGGAAAGCGCTGACGCCTTTCGAGGGCTTCGCTCAATGGATTTTTGAACCCATATGCCCTGGGGCTTGAAAAAAGATTTTCGATTCCCCCACGCAGTATGCAATCCTGTGACGAATACGGCGACGACGCACAAACGAGATACTAACGGGTATTTTTGAGTGGTGAATTTCTGGTAGCGCCGTTGTCTCGGCGCTTCTAGTGCTTCTAGTGGACAAAAAATAGGGTTGGCGGGGTCGACCGTCAGACGGTCGGAAAGTAACTTCAAAAAGGTGGTTTCTATTCTCTCTGAGTACATAAAATCCCCTTAGGAAAAAGTCCCTTCAGCTAAAAATCACGGGTATAAAGAAAACACTGTACTTTAGAAGTACACCACATTGCAGTTCTAACGCACCTTCATGTAACGACTCTTTCTACTACGATCACGTGGCCACACATGGCATCTTCAAGGTCACGAAAGAGAAGCACTGGAAACGAATAACCTAGTACTTGAAATCACGAATATGTCTCACAAGAAGTGAACAGCAAAAGACACACAACCAGGTTCCAAATGATGGCGACTCAACAAGAATGTGGTATGCGGTCCGGTATATCCAAATTAGTGCTGGATAGACGATTCATCGAATGCTGAATCCGTGCCATTCCTGAACAGGTGGTTGTAAGGAAGCTAATTACCCGTCTAAATAAGACTCACTACAAGCATGTCCAGATCATCCAAGAGAGATGGGGCACCAAATGGGGCAGATCCAACACCTGCTTGGCTTGGCACCATTATTTGCGGAGTGTGCATCTGTGCCGTGTGTAGTGGCATCGCAGTCTCCTGAACCATAGCTTGTTGAATTGCGGCTGGCTGTAATTGCTGAAATCCTTGCGTGCTTCCTCCAGTCACACTGCCGGAGAATGTTCCTGCTGTCCCTGAGACCAGGCTACCCGAACCGGCACTGCCTTGGCCACCTCCTTGAGCCATCAGTCCGACCTGTGGCTGGGCTGTACGTTTTCCTCCGGTCTGAACAAAACCGCTGCCACCGGCGCTGATGGCTGACACACCAGCTGAAACAACAGAGAGTTTAGCAACGCCAGAGTTTGGTCTTCACACAAAAAAATTTACTGGAATAAGCAATACAGCAAAAAAAACTTAAGAGTTAACTGTATGGTGTGGTAACCGAACGCCGAAGTAGTGATGGGGGGAACACTTTCCTTCAAACCCCCGTGTTAAATCATTTCGTGGCCATTACGTTCATTTACTGTGTAGAATCGAATACCTTCGGCTGAATCGGATGATAATGGTTATATCGCCTGGTCATGTGTCCTCGAAATGATTCTGGAAGTCGACAAGCTCGCCTGATAGCCTACTGAATTGTAACAGCAGATGACACACTACAGATGACTACATTGAGTACCGCGATTTAAGATAGTGCCCCTTACTGTAGCAGATAGAAAGCAGACAATGCACATTTCAAGTTCACACGTTAAGATGATACGCAAGAACCATGCTGTGGAGTCGAAATCAGAAGAAATCTCGCTGACCATCTAGGTAGACCGATGAAGAATCTCGCCTTCCGGTCAGTCTTGCTCTAATCCAAGCAAGTCTCTCGGTACACTAGGTGTATCATTCATCTGCAAGCGAAATTTTAGGGGCCTTTCCGTATCCCCAGAGTTTTGCGAACAAGTCAGACAACATGTGGCTCGTGGCTAGGCAACAGTGGTGTACGAGAAAATTACAGCCGGCTGGGTAGCCTGGTAAGACACGAAGAAAACCCTCGGCGCAGCGGTGAACTGCATAGACAGCACAGTATCATATTTACAACCTGCGAGTATTGTTTTTCTCTTGGGAAAAAAGCGAATCCGAAGTTTTGCCGGATAGAGGAAGGCCTTTTTCAGTGGGTACGATAAAACAAGTAGATAAAGTTAACAGAGCGACGCTTGTGTTCTAAGATATTAAGAATAATACAGTATAAAATTCACATCCAAGTCATTCTTGTTTAGGCAGTTCTCCTCCTGACCTGGCACAGTTATTCGGATGAGTTCACACCGAAGATTTCAGTTTCGCTCTTGTCAGAATTGATCAGCATTGTATACCCTTGACAGTTCCTGGGTTTGAACTCCGGACACCTCACAGACCCTACAAATTCTGCAACCCTCCCCAACCATACAGAATCTACCGATACGCGGGTTTGTCACAGAATTTTCGCGTCCCCTCACTGTCTGAAAGACAAAAACGACATGTAGCGGTGTCAACAGCCTTGTGTGGTCCCTCCTCAATTGAAAAAAACGTGCATTAAGTCGGGTTTGAGGCTGAGAAGGTACACCAGGGAGCTTGCTTCTACCTTGCTTGCTTCTGCCTACCCGTACCTAGGCAAATCACAGTCAGGGCAGTGGCGACGGCGACTGCGCGTGCCACAGCTAGATGCTTTTCTGACCGTAGCTGAGCCAGGGTGGCAGACAAACATACGGGGCTGATAGCTGAGACAATGCGTGAGATTCGGTTCAAGCGGAAAGGCGCATTTTAGAATAGAGCGGGAGGAAATGCAAACGGATTCGGCTAGCAGAGGCCTTCTGAACAGATGGCGCTCCAATCATCCCAGTTTATGATGCCATTGTTCCCGAAAGCCAAGGTATCATCAGAATAAAATTCAACGATAATCACATCCAACGGTATTCGCATTCCGTTCGAATCGTAGTTGTACTTGCAAATCCATAAGCCTATTACTGCAGTTCACATAGCAATAAAGCAATAAAATGCATCTAGGGAGGTTGCATGAGACAAAAAATTCATGTTAACTGCAAATGGTCTGTTTGTTCTCTTCATTATCGCTTGTGTTCTGCTCAAACTCGTGAGATTGTTGGTGAGCATACGGGGTAATGGGCGTGTGTGTGTGTGTGTGTGTGTGAGGCATGGGAACAGATGAGACATGGAAGGCGCCCCCAGTGTGGCGTGCCTTCAAGAACATCACCCACCATAAATACCCAATTTAGACTGGCACTTTGAGAATAGAATCGATTTTCGGGATATTAGACAGATCAATCCTTAGTTCGGACCGCGAACCAAATTTTGAAACAGGTTTGAGTCAAAATTTAGTCTAGCGGAAGCCAATTAGTTATCAGCTCACAGCCAAGGCAGAGCAGCTTGGCCATGTTACGACCATCTCAGAAGGGAAATCTAGGTACCGTTTGCCACTAAATGTTCTTTAACTGGTCTAAAGCAGCTGATGTTCAAAGCCCCTTTCTTGGAAGTATGATGGTCAGCTGTCTGGAAAAAAAATTGGTGTTTGGCCATTGGCTACTTCGTCTTGGTTACCTGTCAGACAGGCGAGCTGCTAATTTTTCTAACCTCTTCTGAGGTGGAATTTGGCAAACATCCGCTTCTAAATCCGGTTCGTGGTCCGAGTTGCGGGTTGGTGTCTTCATGACCTTGAAAATTAACTGAATTCTCAGGGTGCCAGTCTACAGCGGGTACTTTTGAGGGGTGACGTTCTTCAAGGGACGTCTTTCATGTCCCGCCCCTAACCCACACGACACTTTCCTCTGTTCATCCGCAATTTCACGGGAAGGAGCGGCACATGAGCGACAAATCCGCCAAGTGCAGTTACCGTCAAGTTAATGTTCTAACGTTTTTTCTCCCCTACGCTACGCCCTAGACGCATGAGCTCCAAGAAGGGCGAAACCGGTCGTGGGCTGTCCAAGAATTTTCAGCAACCTTATGAGTAGTGCATTACGTATATACATATATCGCGATATCTCGAATATCGTAGGAACTGGAACATGAGGCGGCCTGGTGCAGCACATTCAGTTGCCTGAAGACATTACAAATGGGAGATTCAGCTGGGTTCCAGGTGAGTCTCTCGTAAAACCAAATTGATTTGCAAATGAGTGTATTTCTCGGAATGCCAGTAAATTTAGACGCGGTTATCATCTCAAGTTATTCTGATGGCACGTCGGCAGCAGTCTCACAAGCCGCATTGCTTTTATAGTAGTTCAGTTGGAGCACCACCAGCGCGTTCGCCTCAGCAGGGGGATGCCAGCTTCAACATGACACTGGCTCAACCCAGTAGCCGATGCCTGGTGGAATAGACTTCGCCTTTCACCCGGGGAGGTGGGCCGAACAATTCCGCTCACCAGGAGCTGGTAACCAACTGGTGTATGCAGCTGTTAGCACCAATTACACCCGGATTTGACTAGGTGGCGTGCCGATCTGCTACGTCTAGTCTGAGAAGCGAAAACCGAGGGAGCCAGCCCTTTACCTTGTCCTCACCCCTGTCGCAAATCCTGTTTGGGAGTTGACTGGCCTATCCAGTGATTTTTTTTCAGACGTGGACACTATGGGCATGGAGCTGCCTGGTTCCCTGGCTGACGCGACCGATTTTGGAATGCCTTGGCGATTGCATTCGGTTCCGGTAGAGCACGGAATAGAAGGCGAACTCACTTTCCTGAAATGGGTAGTTATCTACATTAGATTCAGTGTACGAAAAGTCATCCTTATATGATATTCTCCTCTATTTTTAAATTAGCCACCTCAGTAACGCGAACTGTATGTCGAGTAAGGTGTGTAGCGTAAATACCTACAAATTTCGGGCTGCGCACCTGCTCATCAGATTGATGTGGGGTCTGGGTTAGAGCTAAACAGGTGCCTGTTGAATCGGGCTGTGTAACCTAATCAGTGCATGGCGATTGGTCCATTGTGGCTTGTTGGTCCCTGTCAGCCTGGTCAAGGCGCGTAGGATGCGAGGCAGTGGCAGCGAGTGCGACCGAGCCAAAACCTCGGGACTTATTGTACGAACGCTGGATAGTGACACTGAATATCTGGAAGCCATCAGGCTGAACACTGCTGCACTCCGGGCTCATTCAGACCCGACTAGTGTAAGCCACCTAGTCAGTAACGGTTCGTGGCAGACAGAAGGCAAATACATGCTTTCATGACCCTGTGGACAACTTCATACACTCGCCGAGCACTTACCTCCACTACCGACGGTGGAACCCACATCCGGGCTGGGTTCACGTGACTTTCCTTTCTTGAACATGTTCCCCAGCCGAGTCTTTTTAGCACGACGGTCCCGCATTTCCAATGTCGAGGAAGTCATATTCTAAAATAGGGGAAAACGGATAGTTGTGTGCAATAAACAGAGGAGTAAATAACCCTTTAAAAAAAACTAGTTGATTCTACACACAGCGGGAACAGATTAGGCAGTAACTCACACTACCCATCATTGTCAGATTAGTCATATCTGCGTGCATTCCCAGCTGTCCCACAGCAGCGAGTTCAGGTTCCAAGTGGCGTCGCAAAGAGTCCAAATACGCGTGACGCTCCTTCAGCGGTCTAATGAGGAAGAAGAAACAGAAACGAAGGGCAATAAGACCGCATTCCGAAATGGAAGTGGAACGAGGCGCTAAGAGACATTCTAACGGTGCGAATATGCTCTGGCGTGAAACGATAGATTAGCATAGGCGTTGCTGGAGGTAAGGGCTTTCCGGTTGGGAGCATAGTCGCTCATTTGTTGTCCATGTTGTCCCACCAATCTCCATCCCCTAATAAACTAACAGCGTGATGAAGTGGTATTCTCGTTGAACATGTCCAAAACCAGGTTGAGCTTTTCAACTCCTATGAAGCCTGTCTGAGTTAGAAGAGCTCCTTGGGCTCCAACCTGTGAAAAACGTTACTTATTACTGGAGCCTAAGGAGCTAAGTGCTTGTGGCTACGAAAACTCATGAAATGGACCTCGAGTGGATTCCCCCCCCCGCCCTAGTGATTTTCGCAGCGGAGTGAGCAGGTCTGAGCATGTGTTCGATGACCGTAAACCTCCAGGCTCACGAACAGGAAAGTGATCTCCCCTTCAAAGGCAATAACTGGAAGTAATCCGAAAGAAGAGATAGAAAAAAGAAACCGACACTCCAGTATGGGAATATTATGGACCGACCCACGAAAACATCACTTTTCTCCGCGGTCAACTTGTCAGACATAGATGGTAGCAAGAGTTACGCCATACTGGCGGTCGGTAGCGATGTAAATCAGAAAGTTACTTATTTTCACCTATACTTTGATACTGTTTCTGCATAACGACCCCCCCCCCCCGCCAGCTGAGCACGTCGGTCAAACTTTACCGCGATGAACCCGACCTGTCATCTGGCGACTCTGTGAACCAGTGAAGACCACAATCGATTTGCGATCGCTGTGTTTGTGAAGACATGAATCAAGGCACAAGAACGTGGCTGTGGACATTCCCACGCGAACCTTTGGTTTGGCCCAAGATACAATGCCTGTGATTGTCAAAGAATGGTGTTTGTACAAAGTTGCCACGTGCGTTCGGTTAACACAAAGTGCACTGATGCTCGGTAGTTACAGAACATAGTGTGTTCTTGATGTACAGTGTACAGTAATCCCAGAATAAAACAAAATGGAAGAACTGGAGAATACTGCACAGTGGAAATACGTAAGTCTCCCGCAAAATACTCACTTGCTGGTAAATGTGTCTTTGCAACGGGTACCAAGGCTGAGGCGCAGATAAAGCGTTTCATCAGATGCGCTGTGGTCGGCTTGTTTTCCGATAACTTTGAAGCCTGGAGTGCTGTGTCGGAGAGAACAAGGGTAAAAAAAGCATGAATGAGGTGATCTCGATGCGTACTTGTCGTAAATGTCCCCGCAGTCAACTTGCATTGAAAACCCCACAGCCAGGGTGAAGCTTTTAGATCAAGGTTAGCGTTTTGGTGACTTTTCACCGGTACAAAATCAATATCCCAACCGATACTGCAGCGCTTAATCCCCCCTAACCTCTTGATCCAAGTCGACCAATGGGGTTCCCCAAAAACAATCATGTGACACAGACGTTCACACAGATGTTCACACTTACCTTCCCGTGGACAGCGAGATTTGCAGAAACGGATGTTGTTTATCCACGTCCACAAACAGAGATGCATCGTCGCGGACGTACCACATTGGCATTGGCCGACACATGTTACTGAAACGAAGAGATGCCATTTGTGACACGTGATCAAAAAGGGTATCTGCAATGAATCTCTTTCGGGGAACAAGCAATTCTGAAGCGATGTCTGAAGCACTCGTTGAAAGTACTTCAACCTCATTTTGCTCTAACCCGGGGATGAATCACACTAAATACAAAGAAAAACTGAGTCATACTTAACCGTAAGCTGGTTGTATTGATCCATTGTGCTCTAGATGTGTTCCTCACAAACGCAAGATTGTGTGAGGCAACGCCGGTATTGCCCTTCCTGGACCTATGGGTGTGCCAGACAGATTCAACTAGGGGTACAGTCCTCTTGTCGCTCGGACACAGCAATAGGACAAGTGGTACCAGACACACTGCATATCGGCTCGCCTCGGGAATGGGATACAGACAGACCACGTGAGCTGCATCAAGAAGTATTCTGACGTAGCCGAAAGACTGGCGAGCTCGCCAACCGAAAGGCCAATAGCCTCCGCTGCGTCGCACTCGCAGCCAGGGTACGAATACGGGTAGCTATCTGTCACCATGACACTGAAGAAAGGAAACTTTCCACTCAATATACAGAACGTCCTGGCAACTGAGTCTAACCTGTCCACTACAGTTTCACCTCAGTGTACTTGAGCGGCACACGAAAAGCACAAATAATTCGTATTTTTCGACCAAACGCTTCGTCCCTTCAGAATACTTCAAGTACGATCTACCACCTTCAAAGACCGATTAGCAAACATCGTCGAAGTTAGTCAAGACCCAGCTTTCCTGACCATAACTATTGGTTTCTTTCAATGAATAATGGATGCATCTTTGTGATACGATTTACTGAAAGCCGTGAAATGTGGGGAATCTAGCAGCAATAGGGTTTTTGCCATGTGTCCTCAGACCACGCCTAAAATTTTCGAACACCAACAGTTTTGATCGACCGACTGCAGTGCTTCCCGTCCGATGACCTAGCAACGATTTGCACTCTTAGAGCGCCAACGCTTCCGGTTGTTCCTGCAGTGTGGACAGACAGCCTTTGGCAGTGGGTCGTCAGGACAGAGGAAACTGTGGTGAAACACGCCAAGATAAGGCGAAACATCCGTACGTACTTTTCGCTTTATAGACAGAAGATTCGAGGCCTGTTTAAAACCGTTCAGATTATTGGTGGTCACGCAAATATAAAATCTGCCAGCGTGTTTGTACTTTGCTGTCATACCAAAGTGGGAAGATAGGACTGGAAACCGATTGAGACTAAGGGGAGACCGGCTTGGCGATCAGTGTCCCTTTCTGCGCGGTGAACTCGGGTTTGAATGGTCATCCACTCCCCCGAATTAGAGTTTCACGCGTCCTAAATTAAAGTTAAGCAGGAGGGGGATGGGAAATTCTCCGCCCCAACTCAGGGCAAGTTTACTCAAACTCTTTACCAGTAACCACCCATGGGGACGCTCAAACAGGGGTCTTACGAGGGACAGTCTACCGGCAAAGGACATGCTTTCCAGCAGGAGGATTGAGCAGTATAAATACGGGGTGAAATTGTAAAGTGGACATGTTACTACTAGGAGACGATTGATGGAAGGTGTTAGGAAGGTTACATTCCTGAAGACTATCCCAGAATAGTCGAAACTCACTGAGACCCTCAAACTCCACGAGGAGCCGATCAGACAGCCTTGGATCAAGGTCAAACAGTGCCTTTAAAGATATAGCGTGAGGCCGTTGTACTTGCACACTCTTGCTTGTTTGCAGTGAAGCTGTTGTGTTCCTTGTCGGTGAGTTTTTTCCGGCACTAAGGCACTGCAGCGGGGACACCAGTCAAATATAACACTCAGTTGATTTTCTTTTCACTTACAAACATATGGCACCCTCTCAACAAGAAATCACATGCGTTGGATACGAAGATCTCTTCTTAACAAGAGGGCAAGCCAGGAAAATAAGACATCTTTTCTGCGTTTTCTGCGTCTTCGAATGTTTCACATTACAGATTGTGATGAGATCAGTCAGTCCGATCGCAACGTGCGCTCAAGCACTCATTGAACATGTAAAACTGAGACACAGTGATGAATCAACAATGTGTGTCCGCATAGTTGTCGTCGGAGCCAGTAAGTTGGGCTGAAAGAGTGATATTCACACTGGTCGGTGGATGATGAGCCCCAAGAAGGGCGAAACCGGTCGTCGGCTGTCGAGGAATTTTCAGCAACCATATGAGTAGTGTATTACGTATATACATGTATCGCGATATCTCGAATATCGTAGCAACTGGAACATGAGGCGGCCTGGGGCAGCACATTCAGTTGCCTGAAAACATCACAAACGAGAGATTCAGCTGGGTTCCAGGTGAGTCTCTCACAAAAACCAAATTGATTTGCAAATGAGCGTATTTCTCGAAAAGTGAAGGTAGTTTTGTGACATGTACCTACTCTAACATTACGACAAAACGGTAACCCTCGGGAAATCAAGAGATAATGAGATTTTCTGTACACATTGTAGCTGTGTTCAAAAGTACCTTTTTCTAGACTACTGATAAACGAAATTTGATCACACACATAAAAGGCATTGGTGCGCAGCCGAACGGTGTTGAGACTGTAAGGGACGTCGGCCCCGATTTCGTATGATGGCCAAATGACAAGGTGTAATCATCGTCATCATCCTCATCATGGAGAGCACGACATCTGCCGTACAACCACGATACAAGGCATATTACCAGTGAAGCACTTCTTCTTAAGGGGGTGATTTCAGCAATCCGGGAGTCACAGGTGGCTAAAGTAGCGATAGACCTATGTCTGGCATAGATGGACCCGGCGGTTTTAAATGTGCGAATCGTAAATCTAACAAAAACATTAGTTATTTTTCTGTGTAATCCGGCCAGAATGACATGTGTTCCTCAAAATTTAGTCGGCTTGGTCTAGAGAAGTCGGTAGCGATGTTGCGGAACATTGGTAGCTCGGGTGTACTGGTTGGTTGTTGGTCTACTCACCGAGCTTGGTAGTTGGAGTGGAATTAGTTTATCACCAATCGCGGTGATATCGTTAAAGCCACACTGACGATCTCACCTCCCTTGGTGATGAAACGTTTGTAATGCAACTGCCAAGCTCGGCGAACAGACTAACAATCAATCAGCGCACCCGAGCTACCCATATTACACAACATTGCCAGTGAAACATCGTGTTTGTTTTTTGTGTTCATTTAAGAAAACCTCAGTTGTTTGTATTTTCAGCATGTTCCTCACACTTTCGCTAAGACGAGATGGCGTTTTTGGCAGAATCGGAGCCTTTTTTCCGCTTGTTGCCGATATTTTTCTAACTCATCAGTATTCGTCATCTCTGAGCAATGCGAACACCGATCAAGTGGGCCTTAACTGTATAGGTGCAATATACTACTCATAAGGTTGCTGAAAGCTTTTCGACAGCCCACGATCGGTTTTGCCCTTCTTGGGGCTCATCAGGTCATGGAAATCCTTGACAGCTTCAAATTATCGACTCAACGAAAAGAATACCTTCATCAGCGTTATGTTTTGCAGTAAAAGAATGTGCCATATGAAAGTCGTCCTGCCGGACAGGCCCCGCTTGGCGTGACAATGGCTATTTGTCAGGACGATGCAGTGTTGCGGCTATCCAAACCGGCATTCGCATTGGTGACAACCTCAGCAAGCGGCGCACGGATTCTTCAGACTGAACAAGAAACTGTTCCAAGTCAATCACTGCTTCCACATGACATCTTCGATTGCGTACTCATACGCAGAGCAAAAATAACCGTCACAGCAACATACTAAATCGATTGTGGCTTATGTGTGCGGCTGTGCATCCATTTCAAACATCGGTGCTTCTTCATAGGGACTTGTCGCATTGGTGAACCGTTTGACGTAGTTGGATAGAAGCTGAACTATTCTGTCGAAAAGTACACCTTATTTGGTATATTTTTCAGGAAATGCTTACGGCCCAACTGACGGTCTATCATAAAACCGCACTCAACAGAACCACTCATGCTGATGTACTGCAAACAGAAAGGATGGTCTCGTTTCTTGCGGGCAGCTGGCTGTCTACTGTCGCACCCTGGTGACGCGTGCACCGTATTGGATCGCTCGGTTGGTGGGTTTCAATCTCAATCAGCCTGTCAGTCCGCGCTCATTGCGAAGCCGGTACAACCTTTGACGCGACTCACGTCGTCCGTGAGTGTTCACCCCTGACGCGAAACGTTTAGCAGTGTACCTTGATTCCCCTGACTAAGTAGCACTCGCGATCTGGCGTACGCGAGCGACAGGAGGACAAAGAAACCCGGTTTGCACGCGTCTGTGACGCCCCCGTAGCCGACGTGAGAGCGGAATCGCTGCCCCTCAGGCGATGGCGCACATGGAAAGCGCAGGTGCGTACGTGCGCATGTTCGTGAGGGATTGATGACCGGGAAATCGCGTTAACGCTGGAGCCTTCTGGAGGCGCGGAAAGTGCAAGCGTTAGGGCTGCAAATCTTTGTGATGGGAATTGCATACCAGACATACAGTGGGCTGTAAAAGTACTCTTGCGGATCCACCCCTTTACTTGGTGTCCAAGCGCGAGTGGTACTACCAACTGGCTAAAGCGAATGTTCGTGGACCGCTTTACTTAGGGACAACCTAACCGTCCCCTACCGCTGAAACATTACCTGGGCACCGCGGATGCAGTTTAGAGTTCGATCAGGCTTTGAAAATGTTGGAAGAACCGACAAAGCAACTTTATGAAAAGCAAAATGCTCGGGGGAAGCGAGATATTTGAGGTATCCATAGGTAAAGACTGGGAGCAACTACCGTTTTTCAAGAAACAAGCCTTTTCTCCTTACAGACGAACATACGATTTTCAGGTGTGTTGTTCAGCTGACGATATTCCGACTTGGATTTTCTTTTATATGACCACATAATTCCGTATTCGAGCGACGGTCATGCTCCGGAGATGTTAATAACCTCGTGATCATCTTAGAAAGTGTGTGTAGGTATGAATACATATACTGTACACATCATGTGTGCATCACGAGTCAACACATTGAATTGGCTAAATGTGAAGTACGTATTGTAAAAGCGGACATCCACACATGGAGATGAACACAGTGGCTTTATGAGGAATTCAGGCAACATGTGTACATGAACCTGAATTCTGGCGCATTCTTAGTAGCTGTTTCAAGGGATTAGGCAGCCCGTATACCCATCGAAACGTCAACCGATCAATACACGAAAACTTCCAGCTGAAAATTTCAACTGCTTTTTAACAAAATCCTCTCTTCCCATGGTAGTCAGCTTTACAGGTGGATAAAACTTACACACAAAGCGGTTTGTAGCCTTCTTGTAGACCGCAGTAGGTGAAAAACTTCAAGGTTTGCACGTCGTTGCCATAATTCACTTTCACTTGTTGTCCTGAGCCCAGAGAGAACGCTGGGACGTAACCTGCATGGAGGAGAGGAATGATGAGGAAGTTGGGAGTTGTCAGAAATGAGAAGTCAACAGTGCACTTCGCACGTCACCTTCAAAGACAGAGCTCAATGTCTGAAGATAAACTCGACCTATTTGGCTTTGCCGAGAGACTCACCTTGACGAAGAGTTCTCAACAACCTTATAAGTAGTGTATTCGAATTACATTGGATGTCCCTAGTAAGGTGACGAGATACCTATCTGATACATCCAGCACCATCACCACATGAGCGTAAGCTTAGTCGCCAACCGGTAAAAGCCTGGGAAACGCAGACAATAAACGTCAGTGATCCCGTTATGCTGGTCTAGTTCACATCCTCAAGCTTCACTTCGGCAAATGTTCGACAACCTAGTCATTGCAAGCTGACCGGAACTATTTAGTGTCTTGGTCAAACAGGCAATCGAGTTCAGGCTAGAACAGTACCTTCGTCCACTTTGATGTGTTTGAAAGCAGTTTCAAGACCCAGGGGATCCATCATGAGTTCTCCATTGAGAGAGAAGGCTGTCGGAGAGAAGGAGGGGAGTCGAGATGAACATGCAGGACAACATGTAGTGAAGAAGCAGTGAATTTATCTTGAAAGTCGATCACGTAAACAAGTAACTCTGGAGTAGTGCCTACTATGCACCGAGTAGGAAGCCCGTTTTTTTATGAGCCCCAATTGCTCGTAACCACGGGTGTCTTTTTATGACATTGCAGCCTCAGGCATACCCAGTCAAACAGGTAGACTTTTCTCTCACAGAACCTAGCTTTTTAATGCGCAGTTGCCATTAGTATAACAGAGAGGATTTACAGCCATCAAATCCTTAACCAGCAGTCTGTAATGACCAGTAAACTCTATGGTCTTCAATGCATTTGGAGCGTCATTTGTTCAGCCACGTTATTGGTGGAACTCGTCCACGCTGCCTGTGCACATCGATCAGATGTGCGGACCGACCAATCAGACACGTTCTCTAATTGGCTAGTACGTTTATGGTTGTGCGCGGTGAACGATTGTACGGCTGTGTCAGATCGCTGTGCTCCCAGCTCCTAAACACAATACTGCTCATAAGAATCATGGAAGCTCTTCGATAGACCACCAAGGGTCACGTTTTTTTGAGCCCTCCGTTAACACCAACTCAACCTGCCACTGAGCGTGGAACTGACAATGTGCCGATTTTACTGGCTGTTGATCAGATGGCAGTTGACTTGCTAGCCGAGCTTGGACATTAGCTTGCACACGTTTCGTCACTAATCGAACAAATATCGTCAATAGAACTGCCGGGAGGCGGGTTTGGAGATTTTGACATTTCGAATAACTTTCACTCGTCGCAGACCTAAAACATCTCAGATTTAATCATGAGTTAACGAAATTGAGAACGGAACATCGCTTTGAAAGACGGAGTGGATCGGGTTCAGTTCCAGGTTAGGTGAACAGGTTGATCCACCAGTTTTTGTGCGGATAATTTGGATTACCGTGTTCTTACAAGCATCGCTTCACAGAAAGCTAGCAGTTTCCGTCTTGGTTGATCAGTACTATAAGAAAACTATTAACGCAGTCCTTTCCCAGAGATGACCTCGAGTTCACTCTGACCGCTGGTATTGTTCACTCGTCGTTCTGCAGGGCCTGAAGCAATCGATTTGGAACATGTTTCGGGATTCTTTGTGGAAGACGTCGATCACTCTGCGGGTAGAGTAACCATCACAATTGAAATTGCACATACGAATGAGGCAGACTGATCGAACTCTGGGATCTAGTTCGGGGAATGGTCCGTCAGGTTATCGAGCGGCCTCATCGGATGTTTTAAGGCAGACCGAAGTTCCTGTGTGATATTAGTCAAGCTATGATCATCCCCAGATTGTAGACATTCATCTACTCATCTGCAGTGCATAAGGTGTGTTTGAGCGCAGGAAGGGGTAGGAGAGATTTGATTATTTCAATGTCTATGCAAATAAAACAACATGATAACAGCATCGTAAACGAAAAAAATTCATTCACATATCATATTACTTACTTATTGTCTTGTCTATCAAATCGAGCATGCAACCAACGACGTCTCCGGGTTGACAAACACTCCCGTAGGTTGTTCCTACCCGGTGCCATTTGCGTGCCTGAAGGGGATGATAACAAAGATTAATCGATCCAAAAAACGAGCAGACGGCTCAGCAGGTCGAAATAGGACTCACGTCTAGCGGTGTTAAACACAGCACCACGAGAACTATAACTAATGTGTCATTGACAAGTGCGTAAATGGCGAAACGCTCTTATCGGAGTCACGTACTTGGTGTGCAGCGAATGCATAGGAATTGCTGGTCGAACCAACAATGGCGTCCGGTGGTGCGTTCTTTTTTGCCCAGCCAATACGAATGAAACCAGACGTCAGTACTTCTATCTCGTAATACCTGAGGTGGAAGAAATCCAAACAGTACGTTGGGGATCAGAAATTCACCATATATAGACATCCATTTCCGTAAATGTAATGTTCTAGCGTGCTTCTCCGTGGGCATGCTTGACATGCTTGCATTCGGTTGCTGAACTTACCACTTGCCACGAGTGACTGCTCGACTGGCCTGACCCCGGTACGTCCTTGTAGGCCCCGAGTATTCCGAGGCACTGTTACCACGGGCTAAGTAAACGATGTACAGTGGAATTAAAGACGGCGTCTTTGAAGGCCGCGTGAAGCCGGTGACAAATCGGTGGGATGCACTTTCACAGTAATGACGATCGACTACTATAATGGTGGTGAGTAGTGTAATTTTAAAGCAGAAACCGACTGCGAGGTGGCATTCCAGTCAGTCTTCAAGAGACCGTGCAAGTGAAAACAATCACATTGGATGGAATACCGGCTGGTCTCCAATTGCCTGTCAGAAGTATCAGGTATAGTGGAGATATACTGATTATTCACCTGGCTCATGGACTGGGTGGCTCATTAAAATTGTCCCTGTGTGAGGGGGCACTTCAAGGGGTAGATCGAAACTGCACTAATGGGAGCCAGTTCACTATTGACGTACATTGCAAAGAAGCAACTGAAAGCGGTGACTTCCCACTGCTGGCGTACTCTAGTAGTGGCCCTCAAAAAAGCGAACAAATGTGCCACAAGATCATCTCGGCTCTGGAATATGGGTGATATTAATTCGTCTAGGTCTACGAATTTTACGTAATATGTGGGCACCGGGTCAACAGCCCAGGTAAAAATTGTATTTCAGGATTCAAGTACTCGATTGCCTTTGACCGAATCAAACTCATTGCCATCACAACGTGTCATATGCTGATCTTGCAGTCTTCTACTCTGGGCTATGGTGGCACATGGAGAGCTGAGAGGTGTCATAGGCTTATCAGTATAACCCCGTCCTCGTTTAACTTTCCTGTTGAGTCTTTCCATTAAGACGGAGTGATCCCAAACGACGAGTGACATTGTTCTTACGCCTATAGGTGAGCAGAAAGCTTGTGGAATCGGGCCAATTGTCACCGGACTTAACCTAAATTTAGTCTTTCCATAGGTGAAGGCTGAGCACACGTTCGATTTCTCTCTTAATGGTGCGCGCCAGCACAAACTCTCGGCTCCGATAAGCTTGGTTGCCAACGATTGCCTCATTCAGCTAATTGAGCCATGACCACGTCCCAATTCAGTTGGAATATTTTAAACCGACAGCAACACTTGACACAATCGGTTTTGCAAGGCTATAGAGGTAAAAATATACAAATCCGGAAGTTGCGACTGTATGATTATTCCCAAGACTTCTCAGGCTCAGACGCACTTTTTTGAGCGTTCGCCTCGCGCCAGACGTGCTCAACAGTCATCGATGCTATCCAGGGAATTTCAACCGCATTGATATGGGTCAGTCACATAAGGTGTTGGCTTTTTGAATGGTCCTTATTGGTTTATAAACCAATGATTTATACGTCATTAGTCAGACCACAAGTTGTGTGGTATTATCGAACAAATTAGGTGACAATGGAAAACCAAACAAAATTAATTGCTGAGATAGAGAAAGACTGGAAAATTCGCTAATTCATTCCTTTAAGAAGCAAATAGTCTCTCATTATTTAAGAACAACACAAATTTAGTAAACAAGTTCGCCACAAACCTCGCTGATGTGGGAAAGATAACGTCACTTACCGGCATCGGAAGAGTCCGAGCTGGTTTGAGTTAATGAATAACCGTAGGCCAGCAGTGTTTTAACCGTCTCGATAGCCGTTTCGCTGAAACAAATGGGAATGCGATGAGAAATTTTCTTTGCGTGCCACTTTTAGAGGATACATGAAACTAGGGTATGAAATGACTACACGGACCCAAGGTGATGTGAATCTAACCTTGTTACTGTACGGTGTCACTCAGATTGCTTTTCGAAATTCGGTGAGAACGACACTAGCCTTGGTATCCACTCTAAGCAGTACGCGATTTCATAGTGGAAACCACTGCAGCGCATCAAGAAGTCGTTCCTTATAACGCCAGGGAGGAATTCGCGATCCAGTCAATGGTTGATCTGTTGCTTGAGTTGGTCGAACTCATTCGGGTGTCGACAGCCTGCTGGAGTGTGGAAGGTGGAAAGTCAAAGTTTTTCAGAGCCTCAAAACCGACAGCAACTACCTCAGATTCATCATCACCATCATCATCGACAGCATGACATCAGTGTTCAACACCGATGCTTCGCTGCCGTATCCGATTATCCGAGTCCTTAGGTCTAACGGAATAGTCAGATCTGGTGATCGATGAATCCAAGGGATTACGCTGGAACCCAGGATGGGCGAATTCGAAGCAGGAGTTCTTCGACCACATCTGTGGTCTTTATCAAATGATCCCTATCCTGATTTCCCTGTTGAATTCGACCTTTGAGAAGTGTTTTGATCCAGTTTCTTTCGACCTAAACAAAATTTCTATGGCTTCACTTTCTAGGGTTACCGGCTTTCAGAACTTCTGTTCACGGTAGAAAAAAGTTGATGGAATCATTCGCACCCTGGAAATGCTGCTATATCATTCAGTCCGGGAAATTATCCGGGCTGGATTAGGGTTGCTGCGATGGGGTCTTCGAGTTCAAGCCCCACGCCTAGAGCCATCGGCGATCTGAGGTTGTTATTGTTGATGGTTGCATTTGGCTTATGCCTCCCCAAAGAGGACAGAGTAGTTGGCCTTGACGGGGCTCCTTTGATCTACACGAAAAAGATGTAAATCCTCCACACACGTCCGGTCTGTCGTACAGAAAAGTTTGATGCGAATTGTCCCCTTGTAGGGTTGAATATATGCTGAGAATTTCAACCATGTGACCCCAGTTCGACCGTCGCTAAAACAACTATCTTCTAAACGGACAAACTAGAAACATTCACCACAGATCATTATCGGGAAGCAGTTTTCCAGAAAGACAGTTATCTTACAAGAACAGTTGTCCGGCAGTAAACTGTCTTTCTACCTCAGCTACCTTACGTCGTCCAGTACTGATGCGATACACAAGAGTTTTACCGCTTCCTTTAGCTCGAAAGCGCGACGCAGACGAGTTAAAATGTTCGTGTCGGAAGTTACTGAAGTCAGGTATCACTAGACACTATCACTTGTCTAATGCGCAACGGTCAGAATTACCTGACGATTGGACTTCAAAGTCTACACTTTACCGGTGAATCTGTAATCGCTGTATTTTTAACAAAAATATACAAAAGAGATGAGTAGCACTCAGTAGAACTGTCTGTAACCGCTGTATTTTTAACAAAAATATCCAAAAGAGATGAGTAGCACTCAGTAGAACTGCTGAGGAACAGCGACTTCAAAAAGACACGCACAGATTCCACGGATGAATAATGTGTCAGAATTGGGAAGGCATGAAAACGTGAAGGACGGTCCGTGACCACCAGGTTCCCATTACGGACGTACCGGTTAGAATTTTTAATAATCGGATCAACTTCTCTGAATGGTACCAAGTGAGGACTGCGTTTCTGAGCATGATCCTGGGAAAGGAGAGAATTTGCGGGTGTGAGCAGCGTGAATCGGCGTGAATACCACGAATATTGATTAGCTCCAGAACACAAAAGCTGATCTTGCAAACAAAGTCTGATGAAGTAGTCAAGACTGCGTATGGTCAAGTGTTGCTAAACCAGGTAACATTTTTGGTTGAAATGTGCTCGATGGTCAAAACTTTGATGAGTTTCATCTGACATACTGGTTGTACAATCAACGACGAAAAGTATTCTGTGAACTCACAAGCCATGGATTCGAGGCGAAGAAGACGTCTGAAAAAACTGAACCCACGAAAGGGAAACGAGAACCCAGGGACAATTGGTTCTACGATTAAGTCAGAGCCGTTTTCTCGTCAGGCATAAGAGTTTGCAGGTGCTGGGACCACAGCCAAGTTACCTTACCTGACGATTCATCCAGTTGGTGAGGTCTGTCAGTGCTAAAAAACCGAGAAGCACTCTCCTTCTGTTTGATTCTTGTTTGAGTTGGTGGGCAGAGTGAATCACACAAAACTTTGGGGAGGTTCGCATCCCACTGGTGGTTTGATACCACACCAACCAGCAGTGCGGGTAACCTACATTGATAGAGTATAGCACCACGCGCAGTTTAGGTAGCTTGTTCCTTTGACGACTGCCTCCCCCAGTGACAAATTTCAAGATGGAAGGTCCATGCGACTTGTGAGACGTACCCTCTCTGAATCCGTTACATATAATGCTCAGGTAGTGAGGACTTTTCGAAGGTTTCATTAAGCAGCGAAGTCGGTTTATGCTACAAAGCCGAGAAGTACTGTCCCATCCTTGCTGGGGGTCACCAGCAATGTGCATTTCACTCGAGATGCACTACTAATAAGTTATTCGTAGCTGAAGGATGGTGCTTAACTGCCAGCCGGAAAGTTTCGGGCTTTGGATCGTGAGAAGTGCATTGCTGAGGATTCCGAACAATACTGAAGCAGCCGTACATTGCTTACCTTGTTTCAGCATAGATGATTTATTTCATTTGTGGAACAATATCTCAGTTGGAACTCTGAATACTACTCACTACCTATAACCTAACGGAAAACAGTTGTAGTTGTGACTTGCATGTGTATTATAGGCGTTCTCAAACTCCTACAAATCATCCCTCGGTCGATAACGATTTCCAGTGACGTACAGCTGAAAAGGAAATGAGAGCTAAATCACCTGCTAAAGATGGGAAGCACGGGTGTTGTAGCTGTATACCATTCTTTGAAATGTATTCCAGCATGTATCTATCGGTAACTTCTATCAAGTCGTGGATGTCTGAATTTTACTCAATGCTACTTTGCACAACTGAGACGTGTTCGCACATGACATTAAGAACTGGAAATATGTGAAACATCGTGGACAATGAGATGATCGAAGACTGAACGTTTGACATACTTCGGTGAACCCGTACGTCCAACCCAAACTGATTCGGTCACGTGCCCACATGTTATGAGTGTTCTCAGCCAGCTGATCGACCAAGGCCTCGAGGCGCTTTGATAGACGTATTTGTGATAGGTCCAATGGCTGTGGTTTGTAACCGTTGGCTTGTGTAAAACTGAAAAGTTAGGGGAAAAACAATGTTCAGTGTCTTCAAAAAGGAAGCTACTCACAAGGTCGCTGAACAGGCTTCGACAACCCACGGCCGGTTTCACCCTTCTTAAGGCTCATCAGGTAGGCGTATTCCCCGAGCTTCTGTCAACCTTATGTTCTATTTGAACCAAAATTGGACAGATTTTGACAAACACTCTCATTTGCATATCAATTTGGTTTTGACGGGAGACTCAGCTGAATCTCTCGTTTACGATATCCTTCAACTCAATGTGCCGCACCAACGTCCTCTGATAGATTTAGATAGAAGAACGGGTGTTGCAACTGTACACGAAATCAGGACCACGGGTTCCATGGGTTAACCGTTCTAACCTACCCTCCCCGTGTTCCGCTCGAAATGTCCTCATGACAGTTGACATTCAGGTCGCCTCTAAAACGGAAGTCCTACTTATTGCCTTGTCTTGGCCGATGTCTATCCGTCAGAGTGAGGAACAGGAACGGTTGTTTTGTGTTTCAACCGAGCTGACCTATTATTAGTTGTCTGTCTAGGGAGCTGGTCACCAACGGACAGCGTACAACGAACCCTCCGATTGTGACTCCGGACAAGCCTTGGATGGGTTTACCGGGCATTCTGGATAGTTGGTCTCAATCGAAAGGGCGTAGTAACTGAGGTCCACTAGTCGATTCCCAGAAGGGTTTCAAACTTGGCGCTTCGAAACGCCGCCTTACGAGTTAGCTGTTTGTTGTTAGTCCAAAGGTCAGAGGATAGACCTCTCAGCCCACCCTCGTCTTCGTCCTCATGACCCGGTACACATCCTACCACCACAACATTATGAAATACGGGTCGTTTGCACTGTACCAAGCTTGTGTGAAAGCCCGGAGTGCATTGAATGAAATGAACCGACGTGAAGAGGAAAGCTGGAAAGAAACTTGGAGTTAAACAGATCAAACATGACACTATCAGGATGAATGAGCAAGAACAGCCTGACTCTTTAAGACTCCCTCCCAATTTTCCACATCCTTTCACGTATCTCGTTTTCCTTAGCACCTCGGCAATTTCAGCGGAAAAACCAGGATTTTATGTCCTTTCTTTAGACCTCTTTCTGCAAAAAATGAAATGTTATCGATCTGTGTGATCTTGGAGGAAAATACCAACGGTTCTTCACCGTTGCCACACACTAGTGAGTGGAAAGTTCAGCGAGAACAGCTTCCACTCAGTCGTTGTGATGGGATGCCGCACAAGTGTCCTCCTAGCATTGAGAATCCTTAGTCCGGTAGTTGCCCTCTAATCCTCTCTCGTTCCATGTGTTCGTGGGAAGGTGTTGGACATGGTCATTGGCTTACCTATTGGATAGTTTGATGGTCTTCATCCGAGTCCCCTCCGGTAACGGTTCATAGGTGATATTGTATCCAAGGCCGACTATGGTGCGTAGCGTCTCGTAGGCCAAAGTCACATTGTACTGGCGATCCTGAGGAGGGAGCTTGGCGAACGTGGTTAGGCACGGGTGAAGACCACGTTGATCATCACGACGCTAGAAAACAAGGGGAAGAAGGTTGCAGTTGGAGAACAGAACCGAAGCAAATGTATAAGAACAAAAGTGGGAGTGTGATCGGCTTCGTTCTAACCACACAAATAGAACTTAGCAAACCGATGAGGCCAAAATAGTCTGTCAGAAGACAAAAGTGCCCAAATCGATTGTTTACTTACCTCACCATATTTCCAACCTTGATCAATTTTGCGCATAGACCACATGTCATGTAGGTTCTCAGCCAGCCTGTCCCGAAACACTTCCACATTACTCGGAAGTTGAATCTGTGTGGGAATACGGTTCAGAAGACCAATACAGAGTGTGTTTAGATAACAACAGGCTGTACAGATTGATAGCTAGTCCATCTTCAGTTGCAACAAGCCGCTCAAGAGAGATTCTGTTTCCTATCTTGAACGCTTCTATATTGGATCAACGTTAAATTACACCCGTCCCCTTCAAGGAAATTTACACGAATTTGACCGACTGCTTCCAACTAACAGCTATTTTTCCTTCAGACCTTGGAAGAGCAAACCTTAGTGAACAACAACAGACTACACAGCGCGATGTGAGTTATACAGCGCACGTGCGTTTAAAGAGCACCATCAAATTTCGCCTCTGTTACTCCTATTCTTATGCAAAAATTCGAGGGCCATAAACGGATCGCTGAATGTTACTCCTATTCCTACGAAAAAATTCGAGGGCCATAAACGGATCGCTGAAATGACCCGGCTCAAATATACGCATTTTCGAAACGATCAGACATTGCTCTTGGTTCGATGCCAACGACCAGCATCAAATCCTTGCCTCCAGAGATGGCACGGTCGCCCCAGTCCAACTCATTCATCCATGAGCCAGAACGGATAGAACCACGGACCTCCGTCTCGACGACCCGGGTTCGAGTCCGGTATGGATACCTTCCAATGGGTTATGGACTACGCCTTGAAGTCGTACACATGTAATTTGACCAACAAATACATTAAAATACGTTAGATATTTTGAAAACTCTGTTGATAAAGGGTAAACGCGAGACTCTCCGTTTATTCCCTTGAGGTGAGCGACATTTTAACACGCGGCAGGAGGTGATGCTACCGGTTGACATATCGAAACCCAGATGGTGACAGTCAGCGAGTTTTTGACACAGACAGAGGAATGTCGTGTATCTGACTACTCTGACATGTAATATCTGATTCAGTTTACGATTCGGATGTGCATGTCTGAACACAATCGTTTTTTCCTGTTGTTGTGGTTTAAACCACGTCATTTTTTAGACCTAATTGCTGCGTACAATTTCAGCTAATCGGCAGATTTCGGGGCAGTTCGGAAGGCCCAAACAGGTGAGTTTGGACTGCAGACACAACCATTAGTGTCCAAGGGTCAAAAATCAATAAAAATTGACATGGACGTTCGTGTGTCAGCTAGCTACACATCACTTTTGTTGGCACCAAATATTGCCCTACTGTACATAAATAGAGTAAAGAACGAATAACCATGTTGGATTTCTGTTTGAAAACTCTTTTTTCTGGTGAGTGCAACCCAATCTACGGGTCTAATTAGACTTAACTCGGCACGGAGTAAAGAACGAACAGGCGTGTTGGATTTCTGTCTGAAAACTCTCCTTTTTGACGAGTGCAACCCATTCTACGGGTCTAATTAGACTTAACTCGGCAGATCAGCTGTGACAGTTTACACACATCTGTCCTTTTGTACTACACAAAAACGGCTCCAGAACCAACGTACTTCAGGACGGTCCTGTCCCTAGAGTGCACATGAAAGTGACAGACATAACTCACGTGATTCGTGCGGACAGTTCGCGGAACAAACACAGACTGCTGAGGGGTCGGAGAAGCTAGCGGGCCAGTGTAGACAGACTTCTCAAGTTGACCAAAGCTGAACACCGGCTCAAGACGGAGACGTTGTCCAGGCTGGCGAGCATCGCATATGGGCGCGTAGCCAGGCGGTGGTCCGTGCCGAAGTCGGCCTTGATTACCGCCAAGCAGGAATCTGGCGCTAGCTTTGGCATTCATGCTGATGCATGGGTAGAACAGACCGGTCGTGTTGAAATCCTGCGAAAGCAATAGAATGATTAGTTTGGTTGACCGGTTATCAAAGGAGCAGGGCAGGTAGAGCAAGCAGTCTGTTAAGTTACCTGGAAGTAGCCTCTGACAAGACGACCGTTAACGTTGAATTGTATGACAGGTCCTGTCAAATCGAGCAGGCATCCGATCACGTCCCCTCGCTTTAGTGGGAGACCAGTGGTTGACGGTTCTTCGTTGGTGGAGGCCTCTTCGGTCCCAATGCTTGCCTGTTTGGGTTTGCCACCAGCCCACAAGCATCGTCCATCAAATGCATAACTGAACAGATCATCTCCAAGGCAGGCGGCACCCCAACCTGCACCACCACCTGGTTGTGCGTCGTAGCCTTCAGTGTTGCCCCATCCGACTCGAAGATGAGCAGGCTGATGGGTTACGGTTTCCAGGGCATCAACAATAACTTCAAAGTACCATTTGGGATACATCGATCCGCCCTTGAGAAAGAAAACATGGGGAACTAGTGGATCAGACAGCAGGCTGTGCAGGCGTTTTGCTCAATAGGCCATCAAGTACAGGTGTAGGTAATGTGGTGAAATCGCCAGGCTCGGCGAAGAGATCAAAAGTCACCTGATCAACAACCAATAAGTAATGTTTCGTGATGGAAGAAGCATATTAGTATCCAAGTCGTTTTACGGGATGTGGTTTGTAACAATAGATCATCAAAAGCCAATTGGCCGCTGCAGACCATCACCACAAATGCAGCTAAACTGAATGGTGGTCGGCTAGTTGGCCACTGCACACCATTGCCACAAATGCAGCTAAACTGAATGGTGGTCATATGTGACTGCACTTGATCGTAATAGTGTGCGTACTGAATATCACTTGACCTCATGATAATTGCCCCATTTAGTTGCTTACTCCGCCTGTGCACTTTTATTCTCCACTCCCTTTGCTCTTTGTACCCGCCGCTCACCTTGTCGTAAAGGCCGTCCCGTTCGACACTTGTGTACCAGTGTGTGAATGTGCGCATCTGGCCTACTTATTCATGCGCGTCCGTGTCCCGCTTGCTGAGCCTGCCTTGACTTGTTTTCCCAGGAGTTCCGTGTGATCGCACCGCCAATGAGAATCACGAGACTGTTGTCGGAAGGGACGACCGCAACCCACACTGGTGAGCCAATATTTTGCTCGCCGTTGTTTGGTGTGCGGACTTTGACACTGCACTGTGCCGATCAGTGACAGACTTATGCACTTGTTGACGCAACGATCGTGAACAATTGAGGCTTGTTGTATACATTTGCTTAACCTTGTGTAAATAGTACCGTAGAATTTCGAACCCAATTCTTCCTTTTGATATTCGGGATTGTCGAACCTACGCGTCACTCAAAGTTCCCAGTCGGGATCCTCAAGATTGTGATTCGCGAACCCCATGTCAGTCAGCAATACTGAACCAAATCAGGCAGAAAAAACACGAAACCTCCTGTGAATGCATGAGTCCGGAGACGCTTTTCTCCAAAAACCAGTTTTACGGAAAGTGACGACGTGGCTGTTCTACTCAATGAGCTACCACACACATCGGTAGGAGAAATGTGTATTGAGTTGTATTCATCTCTTTCTATCGACGACCATCTCTCTTGGGTTTACAAGATGCACACACACACACAGTCATCTAGATTAGTGACTAACCGGAAGAACTCGAATATTTGTGACAGTCTTGACCAAATGAACAAGACAGAGAAGTGCTGCCCGACTGACAGATTCGTAAAATCTATCTGGGTTCTTGTTACATAGAATTTTATTCCATGTAGTTTCGTTAAGTTAAGGTTGGATACACTGCGAGTGTTGGATGGAAACTAATACACTGGTTATTCGGTGAGAGTGGTTTTGTTCAACTTCACTCGTTTGGGTTCAGAAACAAACCAGCGAAAGAGGTAAAACCATCTGGTGGGTGCATGGAGAAGTTGAATCTAGTTAGAATTCCCCACCGGATTACACGAGCCCACGCACCTTCGCGATGCCTTTTTTGATAGTTTACTGACTTTACGTTTAATGTGGAATAGACAAGTCGAAAGGCAGATATAAAACAGTCCGAAACCGCCCACCAAATGGTCACGTGCCCAATCTCTACGAGCTCACCTGATTAGTCCGACCGAGGAAGGCTTTGATTGCGTCAGGATAGGACGACGATTATTCAGACGAGAGTCACGTCAGTGTGCACTCTACAAATCCTGCAACCACCGGCAACTAGAAAGCCGTGATGTCAGTGGGTCTTTCGGGACCGGACACACCTTTTCGATTTAAATAGGTGAAACTCCAAACACACGTTTTGGTTGTTGGTCTGTTCGTTGAGCTTGGCAGCTGAATTCCCAAAGTTCATCACCAATCGAGGTGAGACCGTCAGTGCGCGGTTCGGTGGGTCGGCAAACAGACCAACAACCAAGCAGTACAACCGAGATACCTATATTCCGCAAGACTGTCAAGTCTTTTATGGGAGTCGGATAAAATAGTTTAACTATTCACCAGGAGACGGACTGTCTGAATAGGTCGACAGCCGGTTAGAAACAAACTTCATGTCCAAAATGATGACCTATAAATAGTTCACTACTTTTCTCTGTCCCCGATCGACAGACAGCTGCCTTGACCTTTCGAAATGAGCAGTCCCCAATGTTTTTGAGTTCCCTATCATGATGAGGACTATTTGTAGTTAATAAACTAAATTAGCTTATTTCATTATTTCAGTCAGAATCCAGCATATTGATTAGCGAAAAAGAAACCCTAATGGTAATTACATCGAATAAGAAATTCATTAAACATTGTGAGAACGAAGACGGATGTCTCTGGACAGGACTCGAACCAGTGATCTCTCCGTCAACCATACCTGCCAGTAAGTAACGGTGAACATTGCCCCATGTCACCTATATGAACTCGGGCACAACGGTCTACTAGAACTCTGTTTATCGGAGTAGCCGCGTACAAGATTGTCCAAGTACCTGTTTTCTGCCTCCTGGACAACTTCATGTCCTGCCCAATTTGGAAGCCACAATTTTGGGGCTCGCACACACAAACTGTCAGCTTATTAGACAGCTCTGGATAATCAATACAAAACAGAAGTACGTGGTGAGACTCCGGGCTGTAGTCGCTTTAGCTCAGCGGTAAGACACTAGTGCACCCATTGAGAGGCCATTGGTTCGAGTCCCGCCAATAGACAGTAGCTTTCTTGTTTCTATTATATATACTTCGGTACCCATTCAAGAAGACACATAAACAAGCGTAAGAACTGCTGCTCAACAGTTTTCTCACCAATAATGCAAAAGTTTGTTGGAGATTCAATTCCGAAAGACAGTTTAGAGTAGGAAAAATCCAGGTAAAGTATCAAGAAACTGTTGAGGAAACAAAGTAACTTTGCCTGCATCAAGATGCACATACAGTGGTTTCCACAGCAGACTCCGGAGCATCAGAGTGCACCCAACACGTTAAGTTTTCCAGGTTAACTTGGGTTCAAGTCAACCCTTCCGGACAGGTGCACATACGAAATCACGAGACTCACCTCCTTGATGCCCACAAAAATTTGGTTTCCACAACACAATCCGGAGCATCAGAGTGTATCCAACACGTTAAGTTTTCCAGGTTAACTTGGGTTCAAGTCAACCCTTCCGGACAGGTGCACATACGAAATCACGAGACTCACCTCCTTGATGCCCACAAAAATGTTCGGACGCATCGATCCGCACTGATCCACCAGTTTGGTTTGCAACAGTAGGTCACGCTGAGGTAGCAGGGTGTTGTAAATCAAGTCCTGGTTCAAACGCACGGCACCTCCCTGGCGCCCGAGGCAGAGTGAACAAAGTGCCTGGAGTACCTAGAAATCGAGCAACAAACACACGTCACGATGCTGATAGTCAAGGTAGATTCACACAAGTTCGGGACGATTGGGAAGAAGTGATTCTACACACACACTGTTTTTAGTGGGACAGATGGTGTGGGGGTTTGTCCACAATAAGAGTAAAGAAAGGATTAATTTCAGGTGAACTTTTAACTTCAATAGAAGTACGAAACGCTCGACAACGACGTCGACCTGTTCAGGTTACCCAAAGAAGAGGCCAACAAATGAAGGTTGCTAGTTCGGAAAAGAACTGCAGTTTTGAAGAGACAGAACATGCGGAACTACCAGTAATCGTACTTCTCGCAAAGGGCAAAAGATTATCTCGCAAACGCAGTGTGCCTTTCGTCAATACTAATCCCTAGTGTGAGGAGCAAGACTTATTCGTCTTGTGAGTCGTCAATAAACGGGTCACACACATTTGAGTTCGACACCCCGAGGGCGCCGATCACAATAGCAAAGTGGACTTGGCAACGTGTTCCCCACTCTTTTCAACTGGTGAACTTTTAACTTCAATAGAAGTACGAAACGCTCGACAACGACGTCGACCTGTTCAGGTTACCCAAAGAAGAGGCCAACAAATGAAGGTTGCTAGTTCGGAAAAGAACTGCAGTTTTGAAGAGACAGAACATGCGGAACTACCAGTAATCGTACTTCTCGCAAAGGGCAAAAGATTATCTCGCAAACGCAGTGTGCCTTTCGTCAATACTAATCCCTAGTGTGAGGAGCAAGACTTATTCGTCTTGTGAGTCGTCAATAAACGGGTCACACACATTTGAGTTCGACAACCCGAGGGCGTCGATCACACTAGCAAAGTGGACCTGGCAACGTGTTCCCCACTCTTTTCAACTGGTGGTCTTCTTAGATCATCTAATTCTTGGGAAAACTCACGAGTGATTGTAAACTTGGGTGTCGAATGAAAGCGACAGCTGGACAACACACGAGCTAAGTGATGGCTCCAGAACAAGAATTCCACTATCCGCACCATAAACTGCGTTCCTAAAGTTGCTAGACCTGTAGACGAATCGTTGAACCAGCTGAATGATGCAGACTTCCATTACCCAACAGCGGTGGCCGGATCACCACGGTAGAAATGTCCTGTGGATGACCTGGTGTTCACCATCGAAACACCACCTCTACCGAACGCAATGGTGGATCAGGTCCAAAACACGCGGGCTGACCATAACAACGTAACCTAAATGAGAAGTGCTCAATTCGGATGACCATTCGAGAGAAGAGCCCGCTTAAAGCCCTTTAAAACTGCCATAAACAAATCTAAAAGCATGAACACTAGTGACGAAATACACTCAGCTGCATACCAGTTTGGTTTGGACGGGAGGCTCACCTAGAACCCAGCTGAATCTTTCGGTTAGAATGTTTTCAGATCAAACTTGTACGCAACTGAGTGTATTTCCTAATTTCGTGCAATTTGGGTTGACGAAAACTCGGGGACTGCGTCTACTTGATGAGCGCAAAGAATGGCGAAACCGGTCGTGGGCTGTCGAAAAGTTTTCAGCATTCTTATGAGTAGTGTATTACGTCTATACATGAACACCGATGCTTCATCCCCAAGCAAATCTAAAAAGTTGGTTTGAAAGTCTATATGGGGGGGGCATGAAATAGAGTGCCTTCACGTCACGCTGTAAGTTGACTCATGCATGTCGCATGACATGCTTGCTGCATTCCGAACCGATAAAAATCAGGCTGGTGAACCATATTCAATTAATTAATCAGGAAACCAAATCAAACCGCCTTGTTAACCAGGTTCTGTACATGCTGGCCTGAAATCTCAACCAATCAGCGTCAAGCCAACAATCGGTGTGTCATACCGACGACCCCATGTGAAAATAACTTACCCTCGGATCACGACCCTGTTTGTCAAGCAAACTGATCAAGGTCCGAATGTGCCGTTCTGTAATCAGATACAGAGCTTCATCACTGTCCGTTAGCACACAATGTAGTGCATCCAGGACACCTTCAGCAAACCCTTCTTGAAGCTCCAGTCGGTTGAACAGCCAGTCCAAACGGCTTGGAGTGGCGAACTGGGCGCAGTTCTCGCGATTCCCACGAATCAGAGCTGCCAGTAATAGGTAGAGGTAATTTCCCAAACGATCAAATTGTTCGGACTTGTCTTCACCCACAACTTGGGAGAACTCGCGCCGGGTCTGAAATGTGCCTGTGAACCGTTCAATGGTGTTCAGCACGCAGCCAATCATGCCTTCGTTTTGAAAGAGGTTCTGTCGATTACGCAGTGCCGCCAGTTTGGCTTGTCGAACCTCGTGTTCTTCATGGGGGTCTGGTTGGGCGAAAAACTCGATCAAATCTTCAAGACATTGTGTAACCTCACCGAGAAGGACCCCACTGGTGAGACGCAAAATGGCTGGGGACTGTGGATTCAGTGGTTGGATTTGTGGTCCACTGTATCCGGTTTGATGTGGAGGACAGATGTAACGCAGTGTGTTGACAAACGAACTGAAAACGGCAGTACATCGACGAATGGCGGAGGCGGATTTGATCTCTTCGTCTTGTGCACGAACGAGACTAAACAAATCGTCCATATGACCTTCCACAAGGAGTGTGGCCTTCTTTTCTTCCACGCGACCAAGTCCACGCTTTTTCGTCTCGTAGGCCTCGTAAGACAACCATCGGCCAGATGCAGCGTGTTGCAAATAGGTCAGTGTTTCACCGAGACGCAAGTCCGGTTCACCCATTCCTTCATCTCCGTGCTCCTCCATGCGTTTTTTGTCATCCTATTTTTGAGTAAAGTACAAGAAATCAATGTGAGATCGGTCACCATGTTTTGGTGGATTGAAGGGACAACAAGCGGAATGGGGCAAAGGTTATCGCCGCGTTAGACTGAGATATGATGAACAACTGAAAAAAAACTGTGGTTTAGTCGGCCGAAAAAACGAATAATGAAATCTGCTGATCCCTACAAGATGAAAGGCAGCTTCACGTTCCTCTTGGATGGTTGGTGGTGGTTGACGGCAGACAATCATAGCACATTCCACCTGGTCCTTTCTTCGACGCAAATCGATAGTTCTGTCAGTCCATCCACAACTTGGAGGTTCGCTTTGGATAAAAATGGGGATTTTATGATGACGGTGACAATGATCACATGATTCCCACTAACATATCAGCCGGAAACCGAATCCACGCGCCTAGAAGATGAGTTCAATCAATACGATTTTGAAGTGTATACCTCAGTCAAACTTTAAAGTGGAAGCATCTTGAAGATCGAGCAAAACAGATTGGTGTTCAGTAACGTCTTATGAAAACGAAGCTATTGCCCTAACCTAATTTTAGCCTGTCTGCCATCCGAAAAAAACCAAGCCAGTGCACTGTGATAGATATTGAACGGACCCCCGATTTGCCACAGAGAAGATGCAATTTCTTGCTGACGATAATATATTGAGCCGAATGATGCACAAATTCGCATGGGCGGACCATTCTATGCAAGTGGTTTGGAAGAGTGTGCCCTTCAGGACCGGCTACCACGAGTGCCGGTGTCAGTGTCGGTCAAATGACTCAACCAAGGCTTCCTCGTCATGTCCGTGTGCTTCCACTGCTGAAAACATCGGGAGAATCGTTGAATATGCCCAATCTGCATTGCCGTATGAAATTTGTGGTGGGTCGCTGGAGTTCCTTCGAACCCTATCCAGACGGCTTATTCACGAACCAACATTTTACACCGATCACAGACTGCGTCTATTGCTTACGGCATATTAGTATATTACCAGGACGACTTCCTGGTTCATCGAGCATTCGATCAACAGTCAGTCAGCTGGAGTTGAGAGTGAATTGACACGCTGCTAGGGTTGAGACTGTTGCTCCTTGTGACGTGTGGTCACTGTTCACATAGCTTGTTCGATGGAACAGGCGCCAGTGATTCGAGCCACACTTTTACCAGCGAAAACGATGTAGTAACAACACGTCCCATCAACAGTGTGGAAAAGTCTGACAAGAAGTTTTGTCCGTTGTATTTCTGCATCAGTGACACGAGCAGCATCGTTCAAATATTTGTCAGGAAGCTCAAAACAGGGGCATCTGGTTGTATTTGGCGAACACAATGACGGTTGTACCAAACCTTACGAAAGCGCCTCCCCAAACTCGTATCATCTGGATGCGAAATGATTTTAGGGTGCGTTTTTAGGTCACCAGCTGTTCAGTATATTGTCCAGTGCACGTGCCATAATCGTTTGTGTCCAGCATTCATGACACGACTTCCATGTGCGTAAGGTTACACACACGGCGATGCTGGGAACGAACAATTGATTGACTGACCGATCGATCGATCGATCGATCAATCGCACATCCATCAATCTGAAGCGCTTCATCTGAGGATTCCCATTTATCATGCGACTTCTAAGCACAATGCTTACCTAAAGACCAACCACTATCGAGGTCAGTAGAAAACGTTCTTTTCTTGTGAAGAACTGGCTTTGTGAGGTACAACTGTTTCCCATAAACATCGAGGATACTAGCGCGTTCTTTTCTTGTGAAGAACTGGCTTTGCGAGCTACAGCTGTTTCCCATAAACATCGAGGATACTAGCTGGTGCTTGGGAGTAGTTCCATAGATTTATTCTAACTGGACAGCAGAAAAGACATCTAATTCACTCAGTTGACCAGAATTACGATGATATCACGGTCCATAGCTTGGAAAGATAGGATTTCCATAGATTTAATGTAACTGGGCAGCAGAAAAGAGATCTAATTCACTCAGTTGACCGGAATTACGATGGTATCACGGTCCATAGCTTGGAAAGATAGGACCAAAACCTAAGAATGGTCCTGAAATTACTGGTTTGTGGTGCAGCGCTAAGAAAGGTCCCGTTTACGAAGGGACGGCATGTGCGATCGTCCTCATATCTTTCATGTTAGCAACGGCTAAAATCTGCGATCAAGTTCAACCACCGTTGTCGTAGTGGGAGGCATTTTTCACTAACCAAAGCCAGGATTAAGCGGTCTTCATTTACAACATGGATGCACGTCTTAGTTTTGGAGATAGAATGGGTCGAAAATTGATTTTGGCCACAAAAGAGGACGTTAAAAAGCGAGGCAAAGCAGTCGAAAGAAGGGTGAGAGCTCCCAACGGACAACAGTGCAATTTCGGTGACAGAAAGCATTTTGCTTTCCACCTCGACGGATTAGCTCCTCCATACAGCCCACGTAACTAACACTACCGTTGGGCACATGAGTGGATTAGAGGATATCCTCAAACACACGCATCATAACTTTTCGAGTCGCTTTACTTTCTCTGGGGGTGGCGCATATGAGTGCGGATCATGGATACTTCCGGTAAGGTTGTACTTGACTGCGCTCATCCATCTGCAAAGCGATTCCATCTTAAACAGCTGATTGCTGATTGAGACGCCGTTTTGAGGCCGCTTGAGTCATAAACAGACCAAAAAATCTGTAAGTGCGGTCAACCTATGATGGAAAGCCCTGTAAATCTGGTTCGCTCTCAGCCATACGCATGTCCCCAATCGCTGGAAGTCCCAACTAGCAGCTGCGGATGGCCGGTCAATGGCGACGGCAACGCAAACCCAGAGAGAGCATCGTACGACTCATCTTTGAGTCAGACAGCGTTACTAACTACAAAATATCATACACCTTTCTTGTGATTTTAAACATCTTTACGTACTTTGGTGCATCTAGCTTGTTAACACAGCAAAACGTCTCTGATTACATAAGACCAACTGCGTGTCCACGCCTGACGAAAAGATCTCGAAAAAGGACATGTTAACTCAGATGGTATTAACTGGTATCCGAATCCATGGCTAGGCTTTAAAAATGCGTAGGCGTTGTCCTTTCGAAGTTACCTCTCTTTGGTGGATGTGGTTGATTTTTTAAAATGACTGCTTGTGGCTGAACGGTTAATCGTTCAAACCACTGCCCGGGAGGTCACGGGTTCGATGCTGCGCCTACTGGAGTTTCGTGAGATGCGCACTCCTACGGATTCCAGATAGGGATAAAACAGGTCAGCTTTTCATTATCGATTGGCTTCACTTACAGGACTAAAACTCCATCGGGACTGCCTTTTTATTTAACGGAAATCCGAAATACGGTTTGTACCCTCGTGTGCAGTTCACTAGCAGCGGCGTCTCAGTCAGGCTAGGAACAACGGAAAAGGTAACGACGAGTGCTTGGACTGATCGAACTGGGCACCAACTCGTCCATACTTGTGGACAACCTGGGTAACAACTCTTTTCAAACTTGTCCAGCCAAAAATATGTAAGTCAAGGTGGATGTCCAGTGAGACGATAAGGCCGTGAACGATACCTCTCCGACTGAGAACAGAACGTGTGAAATTCAACTATCAGGCTTACCTAATAAAACTGATGAGAAACGGTCCTGAGTCCAAGTTCACACTTTTCCCGATATAGCCTAACGATATAGCTGGTACCAAATGAGGAGTTATAGACCCACACTTCGGTAACAGCTACCAAAACAATAGGGGACTGACCTTGGTGGGCCTTAGTTGGAAAATCGTAGCGGCCTCCGATGCTTCGTTTGGTGACAATGTGACCACATCACAATGCCCGGTTCCGTTTGCTTCAGCCGGATTCACGCCCAAATATCGACCGGTAGTCACATGCCTCAGACGAACTTCGCTGGCCCATGAGAAGAAACCAGCGCTCCATTTGGTTTTCAAGTGCTCGATTCGCCACAAGGAACGTGCACTGCTCGATACAGCTCCGATTTCATACATCACCTGTTGACGATATCTGAAAGAGGAAAGAACGTGAGGTGGGGCTTCTGCGAGGCACACTACCCTTGCAAAGGACTTGGGGTACACGAGTTTGCGAACGATCGTTTCCACTAGCATCTTACCAGATATATACAAATTTTCCCAGGTAACTTGTGTCCTTTTACAAATCCGTTAAAATATTCATGTGAAAAGTGCCCAGCGGTGACGAACAAGAAGAAAACTACTGGCCTGTCTTGTCATGTCATAGGTGTAACTTAGAAATTAGGACATTGGCTTGGAATTTTTTCGAATGTTTGGAGTGAATGTGTTCGGATCCCGAAGATCCCGTGCCCTTGATCCTACTGAGGATTGGTGACTTTCAGTTAATTGTTTCAGGCTGCTCAGAAACTGCGCCCATCGAAAGGCCAAGAATCATACCTAAGATCAGATCCAATAAGGGAGGGGGAGACGCTTGAAACAGCGGTCTGAGGGACCTAGGTAAGGAGGTTCGACTGCCGGAATGTGGGAGGCGGCTGAGTCGCGATTGGAAAACGACATAACGCAGTTTGTGATGGCAACCTGTTGTACCTGCGGGCCTAGATAGACAGAGAGTGACATTATACCGGAATTCTTCTGCATAAGACTTTGAAGAAAGTCGACCGAAGTAGAGGTGCATAGATAAGAAATGGATTCTAAGGTCGACGATTCCATGTCGACGAATAAGTCGAAACTGGACCGGCACTTTCATCATTTTGATGATTCAGTTTTGTGAAACCTCCTACTCCACGGTGCCGGATTTCAAAAATCACCCGATTAGGAGTAGCGGAAGAACATCTTCGGAGGTTCCCTTGGAAACGTCGGCAGTGACACTCAGCGGTCTATAGTTAAGCAATCCAAGTGAATCAGAGCATCTCTTTGATAGCAATTAACTCAAAATCTCAGGAGCGGTTCACAGACGTAGGTGAATTTTTATTACGGTCCATGTTATCAGATGACGAGACTGGATAACGACGGTCGCTTCGTGGAGGTGAACTCTGTTCTGACACGGCATTGGTTGGCGAAATAAAATGTACTTCAGTTGCCTGGAAACATCACAAACGAGAGATTCAGCTAGGTTCCAGGTGAGTCTCTCGCAAAACCAAATTTGTTTGCAAGTGAGTGTATCTCGCTAACTTCGTGAAATTTGGTTTCACATAAGGTTGACGGAAACTCGGGGACTGCGCCTACCTGATGAGCCCCAAGAAGAGAGAAACCGGTCGTGGGCTGTCGACGAATTTTCAGCAACCTTATGAGTAGTGCATTACGTATATACATGTATCGCGATATCTCGAATATCGTAGCAACTGAAACATGAGGCGACCTGGTGTAGCACATTCAATTGCCTGGAAGCATCACAAACGAGAGATTCAGCTGGGTTCCAGGTGAGTCTCTCACAAAAACCAAATTGATTTGCAAATGAGTGTATTTCGCTAAAATGTACTTCAATTTGACAAGTACACGCGTCGTTCAACTTTAGCGCAGGACTGTTGAAGCTGGCGAAGTGGGTCGTAAATTCTACTCAGGTTCATGATGTGAATTTGATGGGGCAGATCATAAAAGGATGATCAAGGGGGTAACCGTATGAGACTCCTGAGGCTCCCCACAACAAGTCATTTCAGTAGTCAGTTATTAACTTCTGGCAGAATTGTCTCCAAATGTTCAAGGTTCTTCCACCCCCGGAAGTAGATAGCAGACTTTTGGCAAACTAGATTATTCTGCTGGGATGTGAAATTACAATGTGTGTGTAATGAAAAGACAAGACCACAGAATGCCCTTAACTACTATGAGGGCTTCAACCCTCAGGTGAACTCTTTTGAGCACGACTACTGCATACTCAACTTGACTAAGGTTAGTCATTTTCAAACTGCTGTTTGGGGGTGAGATGGCTCTCTGGCTAGAGGGCGAATTTACTGACCGGAATATCGGTGGTTCGAATCCGACCCCTGCACCTCGACTTCTCCTGTCTAGGTTTGGGCAACCTGGCAGTATCCCAGCCATCGTGCTTCCTTCGGGTAGCAGGGCAGTTAGGCACCGAAAGGGTGTTGCAGCTGAGCGATCTTTTTTGGAAAAAATTCTCAACTGCTGTCTGTATAGTAATTCAACTACTGAATGGTTTGCAGTAATCGTCGCTCCAGACTGAAATGTCTTGTTATCCCGAGTTCAGAGACGTACTAAATGATCAGGTGATTGCTGAATTGACAACTGCTTCATTCTGCAGTTCTCTTCTGAGGAGACCATCCCCCAGAGAATCCAGCTATCAGATCGGACCGGCTTCTCAAAGTCGAATTCAACGATAAAGTCCTTCCAAGAAGAAACCACTATATGTTCTCTGAGTTGTGATGGACACTGGAGTATCGGCACTCTGGTATTGCGGACGAAAAGTCCCTGACGGAGTAGGTGAGTTCGATCAAGGGGAACAAGGGACTCATTTCATCAAGAAAGATCTGATAATTTTCACAGACCATACACAGAAGCATTGCAAATTTTCAATGTAAGCTTAGAATGATAGCCCCGAGAATGTGCGGAGTGCATAAAAGTGAAACACGCATTTTTTTACAAGCGCTCTCCAGAAACGTGATTTTTGAATCGATTTTGAATCCTAACGTGTTAAGCTGTGGCAGGTAAATCGGAAAAACCCGCAGTGAAACATCATACCCCGTGGAAGCTTCCACATTCAGGTGGCTCGTGTTAGCAGTGTTTGTTTGATTGCCTCGCACTCCCGAATTCGGAGGGCTTCCTGGTGCTCCACCGTTGTGCGCTGGAGGGACAAGTGGATTTGCTTCTTCGGAGTCTGGTGCACTAACCGTGAGGGACTCGTCACCGTGAAAGAGTCGCACGACGTCTCCACCGAGAACCATATCTGAGGGAGAAAGGGGAATAGTTAACGAGTTCGTGTGATGAAGATGCAACAGTCGTAACTGAAGGCGAGAGAAAAAATCGGTACTAGGAAGGGATTTGGGACGGTGCTCTGTCTGGGGGGGGGTATGAGATTTACCGATACATTTTACTCCTTTACTCCTCGGTGAGCAATACATCATGCTTCGTAAAGGACGGAAATGTGAGTTGAAAGACCCAAATGGCCAGATTTGGCCTTGGTGACCAATAGTTAAACAAGAGTTGAGTACGTAAAGAGAGCGAACATCAGAAGGCAGACTGTGAGGTGAGATTGAAACGACCTAAGCAGTAGAATCCTTTCTAAAAAAACAATTACTCTGGAGGCGGATAAGGTCCACCTCACGCGTGAGTTTCTATCTACCTCCAATTTACTTCGTAGTAAACTAGGACAGAGTTCTAACTAGCACTCATTTGCATACCAACTTGGTTTTGACAGGAGGCTCACCAGCTGAATCTGTCGTTTATGATTTTGGGTTCAAGTAGAACATAAGGTTGACAGAAACTCGGGGACCGCGTCTACCTGATGAGCCCCAGGAAGGGCCAAGCCGGTCGTGGGTTGTCAAAGAGTTTTCAGCAACCTTATGAGTAGTGCATAACGTGTACACAAAGTTCTGATTACTTTCTTGACGTTCAGCTAGGTCGGTGGCCGTGAAGATTGACCAAGTTGTCGTGACTTCAAGAGTTCTTAGCCTTTCGACAAGCGGTAAAAAGTCCAGAAACACATGCGTACTTTGGATAGCAGGTAGCAGGGTTGCTATATTCCGCAACAGCATTAACTAAATCCGGATTGGACATTAGGGTCATTACTTACTCATTGACTTTTGTCGAACAGCACCGCTGGAGACTGGGATCACTGTCCATAGAGTCTGTTGGAAACTTGCAATAACCCCGTGACCAGAGAACACTTCGCCATAGACATGCTGGCAGCGGTGGCGGTGTTCGTAGCAATTTCGACGACGGGAAAGAAAAACAATATTGATGAGAATCCGAAATATTGACACCGAGTCATTGCAAAATCCATATGAAACGACACTGTTTCTCCTGTGTTCTTTTTTTCAGGCTGACTTGGAATGGGTCTTTCAAATTCAGGATGAAAATACCCAGTAATGTTATTCAAATCATACCGCTAAATGAACCCAAAAGAGCTTTTGCTTCCACTTTACCTGTGCTGTCCACACGGAACTCTGCTATTTGCACTGCGTGTTGTGAGCATTCTCTTGGTTTCTGAACATGATCGAAGGTTGTGCCCACGCACGCACGCACGCAAGCAAGCAAGCAAGCACACACGCTCTCTTCCCTTTTCTCTCATCTTACTGCGACCCAGCTCCTCATCCGGTGACTTATGTATTCTAGTTTTCATTTTGATTACCCTAAACTTTACTTGGCAAGTACTTTCCCAGCGTTCGTCGGCTATAGACAAGCAAAAACTCGTCCCTATGAGTTTTCTCTTGTGAGCTGATCATGTACACACACTTCGGTCCAGCTTCATTGCCTATACAGATTCTGCAGTCCGAGTTGTTCGCAATTTACACGTCTCGCACTCACCTTGTTTTTTCCGTACCTGACTCAGGTTCATTCATGCCTACTTGTAACTAAAAATTGGATATTGATTCCTAATATGACTACTCCATTCTGCAGGTTCTGGTCGACACGAAAATAACTTCCCCCTTCCCGATAATATGACATGATTTCCCCACGACGTGGTATCCCATGAAAACTATTCACCACAGTCATTCCGCACCGTCTGTCAACACAACAGCGTTACAGTTGTCTTATTGACCGTGGAATAAAGTAACCATTTGCCTATTCATTTTCCTCCATTTTCCAGAAACTTGATAACTTCAAATTTACGCCAGATTCAAGTGGTTTCTCCAGCTTGAAATTGGCGCCATTGTGCGTGGCTTTTACACACCTTGTGGTCTTCGCAGTAACCCAGATTGGACCAAATTGAATTACGTTGGGAGCAGATAGCGAGAGTGCAAAGCACCTTGCCATTACCAATTAAACCAACCTGTAGTTCTAATGAAGGTCTTTCAGGTAACCTGAACTTGTGTTGATGCTTTATGAAACCCTAACAATGTCGAGTTTCTCTGCAGCATTGACTGTCACGCAGCCGATGAAAAACCTAAGGAGCCAGGTCTAGAGCGAAGTACACATCTGAATGAGGTAGTCCGTTTCTACTCCATCCTTACACGAAAACCAAGTCGTTTTCTTTCGGGTATCGGGTAGCCTGACTTCCGAAAGTGAGTTGGGTATATAATGGTGTTATGGTCATTTTTTCCGTTGTCGTTCGATTGGAAACTTTCTCGGGGAGTCAGTGGAGGATGATACCGAGTAGGTAAAGCGCTATTTTGCTTGATTCAGTTTATTTACTCTGAATGGATCAGAATAGCATAAGCGTTACTGCCCAAAACGAGTGGCTTGCTTTCGTTGTTTTGATATGTTTATTCCGTTTTTTTCAGTCCCTCGGACTACCTAGTTTATTGCAGATCCACAAACCAATAGCAGAACGGTAGAGTGATTTGAAAGTTGCTCCGTGCAACATCGATCCGGTTGTGTTGGGAAGAATGTGGGTTATTTACGCGGGCGGTAGACCTGGGTGCATGCACACAAGTGTGGATGCACACCGAATGTGAGAGATAAGCGCGTTCGTCCTGCGCGTAGTTCATTGCCCACTTTTCTTTCCTACGCGGATCCGGATCGATCGACTGTATGAACTGCGATACACGAATGTGAACCAGGTAGGTGCTGACTCTGTGGCTGCCGTTTGGTGATCGACTGCCAACTGGGACAGATGGGGCTAGAACCATTAGGTTTCGCGTGATGGGATAGGACGGGTGGTTACGTCACCTCTTGTGTGTGTGTGTGTTTGGAAACTTTCCGCTTGCGAAAACACAATCATACCGCACCACAGATTAACTTCCAGCCTCCGTGGCTCACAATTAATCATGTCAGTAATCGAATGTCGAAGTCAAATTTTTGCTCCAAACGCTGACGGAATCAAGACCGCTTATGGGCTGCTGCTCATGCGGAAGTCGACCATGCAGCAACAGTGAAAACGTGCCAACCACCGAATGCCCACCATGCACAGCCTAAACTGTACAGAACAACCGCGTTCAGACACCTCCGAGGGATGTAGGATGGTCGTGAACCCGGGGTAGGTGGGACAGCGACAGCAAACAGCAGGCCCGGGTTGCTGGTTTTCGCAGTGTCAGCCCACGAATCGTACGCATGTGAAGATTCGACAGTCGCCCATCCTCCAACCGTGACCGCACCAACTGAGCCTGGCTTGGAGGTTTTCTACCTGTGCGTTTTCTGGGCCTGCCGAGCCCAGGGCTTGTGAAGTCGGGGCAGAGTAACGGGAACGCTTCCAGTGTGTTGTGAGGCCTCCGTCGACCATGCGCATGCCGCACTGGCTTGCGGCACAGACTGTGAGCACTCAGGTGGACCATGACCTCCGGATTGATGCTATTCGGTCAGCGTGCCTTCATCAAAGTACATGCGTTTAGACGTCGATGGATCAGTGGCACGGTAGAAACTACGCGAGAAAAGTGTGACACCGATAGTGCTTGAGGACATGTCATGAAAATAGAGGGATTTTGTTCGAATGGACCGTGTGTGAAACCGGAGCTGACTGGAGAAGATAACGTTGTCTTGACCGGTCAGTATATTATTAGATGAGAGTAAAAACAAGGTAAATTGCAAAAGTGCTGCCAAAATTCGCTAGGATACGGAATCAGTTAAGTGATTTGGCTGGGATCGATAGGCGATAGGTGATTGGCTGGCCATGGAAGAGTCAATGCATTTGTAGCGGCCCCTTCACCAACATATGTGGCTGTACAGCTCACCGCCACGCACTAGATCACGAGATCTGTCCTTTTTTTACACTCGCAAACCACGCTACACAGTCGTGACTAACTTGACTACACAGCTCACAATCGCCCCTAGATCACGAGACTCGCTTTTTGCCCTACACTTACAAATTGCGACACACAAGGGTGACTCATCTGATATCGACTGTCTCTACCGGCCAGTAAGCGTAGCAACAAGTCATGTGCTGACACCCACGTACACGCAAACGCACCTACATATAGGAAAGCCGAGCATAGTCAAGACACACAGACTCGCGCGCGCGCAGGGAGCAGGAAGTCAACCAGTCTCCACAAGTCCACGGACAATTATGGAACACGTGTAGCAGCTATGCTGCGGAGAAAACACGTTACCTCCGTCCGGACTTTCACCAAGGGACTCTCACAACCGATAAGTTCCCTTTGTGTCTTGCTCCACATTCCGCATTGTATTTATTTTTATACGTGTTGCAACTCACCACTGTCAACCATAGTAAAGACTGTCATTAGTGCATATATACCTTCTGAATCATATTATGGCTATCGTCAACTGTGCACTAATACATTCACATGGGAATGTTCAGCTGATCGGTTCACACATGACCCTCTTTGGAGGGGCATCCCTAGGACACAAAACTTTCCTGCGAGATAATCTCTGTTGGGAAGAAGTCTACCTATGAAATACTCTTCAAGCGAAGAATCGGTGTGCTCTCTTCCACTGGGTGTTCTCAGTAGAACAGGGTAAGGACATCCGTATAGCTTGGGTGATATCCGGTTCGTGAGTCTTTCCTGGAAACACGCCTAAAAGCAGCACGTTGGCAATTTGGATGGGCTTGTGCAGTTGCTCAAGGCAGTGGAAGAAAACACTCTTGTTTTATGATGACGGAGCACTGAGTCATTTATACGTCTCACAAGTACTTGAAGGTCTGGAACTTTTTGAATGAGATTCTTAACTTCGTATTGAAGACCTCTAGCGCCGTTCGGGTAGTTTTCATATAATCACCAAGTTAATTGCTCTTTAACTCCGGTTTGTTTGCTTTAGAGTTCCGAGTATGCTTTGGTTTACATAACATTTCTAGGTCTATGAAATCGGACTATAGAAGGAGGAAGCGGACGCGATGTTGGACAGACTGTTTTCCCCCAGACATAGTGACCATCGAGTAGCGTAGTCCACTTACCAAGTAGCGCTCGGACGAGACGCTGACCACAATCAGGTCGTCACCGATTCGAACTTTCTCACCAACTGATCGCTGCTTCGAGGCCGGATGTATCGTCCACCAGCAGGCTTCGGCTAGAACGAACAGAAGTACTGAACATGAGACAAGTAAACATAGCTGACAGGGAAAAAAGGATGACTGAAACTGTTACCCTGTACTACTAACTACTGTGATAAGCTCTGAGTTGGTTTTCTGGAACCAAAAAAGAGCTGAATACTCGCATTTAGGTCACACGTCTTAGCTACAATGTTGTCCAGACCGACATAAGCTTGAGATGTAATTTCATGCAGCTTCATCGACTCCCCACACCTAGTTTTTAGTCGTTTAAATCATAAAAATTGATCACCAAAGTGATACCATCATCTAGAAAGGCCGAAATTCTCACATTAAATGAATAGATTTATCCTCAAAGCCTCTCAGATTATTGTGATTGTTTTCCTACAGGATCAACTTTCAACCCGTTCGGAATTTGGCCACGGAACACAAGCAGAGGAAGACAGCGGAAGTTCAACTTGATTGAGTTCACCTAAAACTGTTTCCCCAAATGCGACAAATGCACTCATTTGCAAATCAATTTGGTTTTCACGGGAGACTCAAGTGAATCTCTCGTTTACGATGTTCTTCAACTGAATGTGTTGCACACAGGCCACCTCATGTTTCAGCTGGTAAGGTGTTCGAGATATCGCAGTATAGTTTCATAAAGGAAACTGCTCACAAGGTTGCTGAAAACTCTTCGACAGCCCACGACCGGTTTTGCCCTTCCAGTTCGGGCTCATCAGGTAAGTGCAGTCCTCGAGTTTCCGTCAACCTTATGTTCTACTTGAACCCGAATTGGACTGATTGCGACAAATATACCCATTTCAAATCCATTTGGTTTTCACGGGAGACCCAAGTGAATCTCTCGTTTACGATGTTCTTCAACTGAATGTGCTGCACACAGTCTACCTCATGTTAGGCCCGTTTCGTCCACGAAAACCAAGAAGAACTTGAAGCAATTGCATCCGGACCAGAAAGGTTGCTGTAGTCTTGAGGAAGTGTCATTTGGAGTAGGTACCCACCGAACCATTTGTAAAGATCAGCAGATATACGTCCCGCCTAGCGAATTGAACCAGACTGCTGCCAACTCCTTTTTCAGGAAACTGGCCTACGTTTTCTGCGAATTCTCATTGCGACATGCCAAAAGGCTGCGGAGGCGCCATACTATCAGTCTTATCACTGACTGATAATTTTTTTTTGAAAAAGCAGATTGCACAAAGTCCCCATCCGTTTCGGTTTCGATAAACCTTGCTTGTAATCGGAATGTCGAAACAGGTGCAGTGGACCGATTCTAGAGATCTGCGTGTGGTACAAAATCGGTTCAAATACGGAGACTCACTGCGCTGATGTAGCCAGACCAGTTGGGTCGGAGCATGCGAGAACACAATGACGCCAAAGTTCAGAGTAGGATAACCAAGTCCGGAGATCAGCTAAGAATACAACACTCAATTTAAATATTTTTTTCACATACCAACGCCTACTATGGTGGCAGGGAATATCCATTTCAGCGACCTTTCGACACAATAGGTGAAAAACACTCATATAAGTAGCTGTTTTCTTCCTGAGAGGCCGCTGTCGGAGGACAGCTCCAGATTTAATGGAACATACAGCCTACAATGTCACTGGGTCACCTGTTGCCTCTAGGTCCAACATTTGACCTTGGGCGGAAGCTTACTGAACTCCCTAGAGAAGACTATAAAAGCATAAACAAGTAAGTAAACAAGCATAAGAAAGTAAGTTGGCCAAGGATCCCCTACGAACTCAGGAATAGGAGTTTGAGAAAGCCGGCTGGTTGAAGGTTACTTCCAGACTTGGCGGAGGCTTTGTTAACCTATCGTCAGTCACGATTTCTAGAAAAATGATACGATATGAGAAGACAGACCGGTTTTGAGGGATAAATTCACTAGAATAATGCCACTGTTTTGTACAGCAAGCTTCTGATGGTCGAAAGGCTTGACTGCCTCAGCGCTTAACCTTGCAAGGCAGTCAGGTTTACGGAAGACATTGGTTTGCACACAGTGTATCCACATAGACGCCATAAAGAACACAATGCAGCGGCGAAGCCCGGTCAGCAACCTTTTGAAAAGCTACAAGCTTTAAACAGTCAGTAAATAATTTACCGGGACGCGAAATGGATCCAAGATAAATACACTGACTACTTGACGGAACATACTACTCACGGGACTATTGAAACTCTTCGGCGGCACACGAGCAGTTTCGCCCTTCTTGGGGCTCATCAGGTAGGCGCAGTCTCCGAATTTTCATCAACCCTATGTTCTACTTAAACATCAGATTGTACGCGACTGAGGAAATGGACCCATTTGCAAACTAACTAGGTATTAACAGGAGACTCAACTGAATCCCAGCTGAATTTCTGGCTTGTGATATTCTTACTCAGTAGAATGTGCAGCACAAAGGTCGCTTCATGTTTCAGTTTGTACGATAATCGAGCTATTACAGTATATCTTGTTGATGGAATACACATGAGGCAGCACATCCGGCTGAAGTATAGCACAAGCCAGATATTCGTTTGGGATTCACTTGAGTCTCCCGTTGACAGCTACTTGATGAACGCGTATTTCGTCATTTACACTGATTACACTTTTGGAGTGGCATCTCACACTTAAATACAGTATTCATTTCAGAAAATCCTCCACGAAACCATGCCGTTTCCCATTAGCCAATACCCTTGGTAGTTTACCCTTGCAGAGGGACCAATGGCATGCTTCTTTCGTAGCGGTTTCCGCTTGGGGAAGCGACAAAATACTCGTCCTCACGTTTGGGTGGAAGTTTTTAATGTGGCTGCCATCTAGGATCACAGAACGATGCCCACGGACACTGAAGTTCCACGGGTTTCAGTCGCAATGTCATCAGGACACAATCTAACCTCGCTGAGCCACTACACTTTGCTATTGCCTCCAGTGCAGTCTTCGCGGTTACACTTGATGATTAACCAGGTCATATTGATGAGTACAATTCCAGCAGTTGGCATCAACATGAAATTGTTACACAAGAGTTTGATTCCAACTTAGCCGTGGTCGAATTCACGCCATTTACTGCGGTCTTAATTCTGCTTCGGCTTGGACACCAAAGAGATAAAACAACAAGGGTTTCAAAGGATGCTAGTCCCCGGAATGAGAACCCCTTGGATAGGGACCCACTAGCTTGAAAGGGTCGCGGTAAGTTTACCGGCCACCCATAGGGAAACTCCATCGTTGTGAGAAGTCCACAGATGTTTATTGAATCAGCTGTGTATGCTAACATATTTACTGAATTTGTTTAGTGAGATGCCTGGAAAGTAAAAAGTGATCCACTTGTGCAGGCCATGTTACCCAAGGATCGGTGTCCAAGCACGTGTTAGGTAATGGACATACAAAACTTCTAGTTTACATTAAGCTATGAAGATAAAGAGGACCTTGTCCTGTCGTGACTGGCGAGAAAGACATCCTGTACTCCGCATTGAGGTCTCTTCTTTTCAGCGAGCATAACACCGTATTCTACTGGTCAGCGGTCACTAGAAACAACTAGAATCTGGAGCACAGAAGACGACAGCTTATATCGGCCCGATGCATTAGTGATTCACCATCCGTTTCTGTGTTGTCAATTGCATACAGTGCCGCCTGATTTAGTTGTTTCTCCAAATGCACCTCTTGCACGTGGGGGATGAATGATTCGATCACGGTAAGCCCTCTGAGAAAGACCTATCCGATGAAAGGCTGAGATTTCCCTTTCAGCAAGGTGTTTTCCTCTTGGGATGCCCACTGAAACTTGAATCAAATGACCCTAGAAGTTGATCTTTTCTGAAGGAAGCCCACGTCACTGAACAGCGTGAAACTTTCAACATTCCAACTGAGATTCGGCGGGGGATGGCGCCATTGTATAAACAGATTGTGCGACAGTCTACCTCTGGACATGAATTTCACTCACTTTCTGCCGTAGATTGTAGGCCGACGTCAAATGCCAGTTTATCTTGTGACGTGCTGGTTGACAAGCAGGAAAGATACTGAAATACACAGAAAAGACTTTAATAAAGCAACGAGTGACGGAAACCAACATGTCGAGACGGAACGGTATGGTCCTGCTAGGTTTCAAAAGGACTCCATGGGGTAGTAAAACGTAATAATACATTAGGGCGTGAAGGGTCTGTCAAACGATGTGCGACCAGCATTATAATTGGTCTACACCCACGCGAAGTTGTGATGTTTCTCAGTGCAGTGCTTCTTGATTTTCAAGCGAGAACTCATTTGGATTTATAGGGAGGAATTTAAATCCACAGTTTTGAAATCTCCACCCTCTAACTCAATGTCAGTGACGGAGAAAAACCTTACTAAGGCTTGGCTTGCAAGCCAATTTGGTTTTGCGGGAGACTCACCTGGAACCCAGCTAAATCTCCAGTTTATGAGTGTAGTTCGCTAATTTCGTGCAATTTGGGTTCAAGTAGAACATAAGGTTGACGGAAGCTCGGAGACTGCGCCCATACCTGATGAGCCCGAACTGGAAGGGCGAAATCGGTCGTGGGCTGTCGAAGAGTTTTCAGCAACCTTGTGAGTAGTTTCCTTTGTGAACATGTGCGATTCTGTTTCTGAGTCTTTATCTGCGTCATCGAAGGTGTGCCGGCTTCTATTTGACAGACGAAGGGAACGACAGAGTCCATCGTACATATTGTCAATAGGAATGCTATTGTTCAATGACCTACTACGGCTGCTGACTATTTCTACTGTCATCAGTTGCTTGAGTATATTTTCGTCAACGTTGAGTAAATAGTGAGCAGTTTGGAACACCGCAGATGTTGAGTGGCACGTTATCTAGCATTTACTTTTGACGTTTGGAACTGGACGCAAGATAGTGGTCTTCTGGCTCTCAAAGTGGATGCACCGGCGTCGCATAAACTCGCTGAATATCTCTCGCTTAGGGAACGTTTCTGAAAAGTTAAGTTAACTTCTTAGTCGACTCCAAACTTTTACCTTTCACTTATTCTGAATGAATCGAAATGTCCACGCGGCGTGTAGACCCCACCTTATTGTCCGTTTTGCTGGCACAGGTCCAAATCCACGCGTGCCCCTTTTTGGGAGCTTATGAACCAACTTTCACTGAGGTGTGATAAAGCGGTATCCTGAAATAACCAATCGAGAAACTTCAGTCCGCCGCGTTCGGCCAGTAGAATGAGTGAAGCCTTCAATTCACGAGCTGGACATGGCAGTACAGCTTGATTCAAACAGAGGGCTGGAAGAAAGCCTGAATTCTCGTATATCGACACTCGGTAAGTAATGCTCTCGCGGGACAAAATCGACTAGCCAATTCCGGCATCTTTAGTGCTTTCGCTCAAGCTTTCAGGACGGTAACCTGACATAACCTAATTTGCCTGGTATGTCATTACCAAGGTTTTTGAATGGAGAGAAAGCGAGTTATTAGAAGAATTGCAAGACGATGCACCGGTTCTTCGAACTTCCCTTCTATGCGCGATCATCACCCACTTTCTGTGTACACAAAGCCAAAGCGAAAGAGGCGGGGGGAGAGAGGAAGAATTCAAAACAAACATCTATTTGCCAAACGTACCATGTTGCTTTCTCTGTGCTTCAACCGAATAGCATGCCCATATAGTAGGGTTTTATGTCCCGACTGTCCGGTGCCCTGTAGACCAGAAAAAAGTCGATGTCGTATTAGTTAAAACACACAAAACACGCAAACAGCACTTAAATATTGTGCTTTTGAACGGTTGCGCAACAAATGGTTGTCAGGAAAACGTCCAAAAACTAATCCTTCCCATGTTGGTATCGATTTTTGGTGCGGTTTAGGGAATAGATATTTGGGTTCGCTTCACGATAGTTCACTTTTACGAACTTAGAAATCACACTACAACGTACTCTGCAACTCTCCAAAGATGCCGAAAGCCCATCCTCTGAGAAGACCTGTGTTTTTGCTCCCCAGGTTGGTTGAAGTAAAACCCGTCATTAATACGACATGCGAACTAATTCTTTCTGGCTGATGAAGCGTTTTGGCGTCCGAGTGATGAAGGTCTGACACCAGCAGTCACTATACGACTAAACTGTCCAAATTGAGCTGTGATGGACTGGTATTCCGCTGTGGGTTTACGTGCTACTTAAACCGTGTCAGTAGGTCCTTGCATGGGATAAGCAATGCCACATGTGGTTTGCGGTGATTTGTGTGCACATCCAACTGGGTTCTGTGCACGCGGATTAAACCTAGGGCAGAAAATATTGAAAAGTGCCCAGCCACTGGCAGAACTGACGATATGACTTCATCTTCTTTGTAAAGCGATTACTGCTGAGAAGTGCTCATTGGAATTTGACCCCTCCGCCATCACAATGGAGTGGCTGTTAGTCAAGATAAACGAGGAACCGTTTTCGTTAGTTTTATTCACGTCCAGTTGATTCAATCAACTGCGGAATTGCGTTTCGAATACCGCGGGCTAATTGGAAAACCCATTATGCAACCAAATTGTCGTGTGGCTGAAGCAGCAGAGAACGTGAGCAGCATCGTCCCTTAGCTGCTCCCATTACCACTTGCAAAAGCAGCCTATTGAACGGAAATGGCGCGAGTTGACTAGATGTCCAAGCAGTGCAGTGAGTTTTCCGTTTTTCAACAGACCAAGAAGACAAGGATGAACTCAGTGGCCAGTGAAGCTGTCCTCTACAAATAGAAAAACTGGACTATAAACTCCGCAAGTTATCTCAGTATTTATTCGCAGTAAAAATGATGCAGTATATAAACATATCAAAATATCACTTCTACATGACGCTTACAGTTCCGGAGAACTCCTCAATAGGTGACGAAACGCCCCGGAGGGGTAAGCAGGAAGGAGAAAACCACTCTATAATCCTAAAGGTCCTTAATTCATTGTTGTATAATTCAGTTTCTGGAAAGTGTTGCTCTTTCTCAAAATGTGACACATGGAATTCCACCACTGTTCACTGATGCAACGTCGAATGGATGTGTTTTCTCATCGTTTTCATTTCTCTTTTTTGCAGAAGACTCTACTAATAACTCACAAGTATCATTAACGTTTTCCAAATATGGTTGAGAAAAACCGGATCAATAAAATGGTAACTTACATCCGAGCCTTGAGATCGTATAGACAACATTTCTTGTAGCGCTCGAACTGAAAGTGCCTGCTCAAGCACGAACACACAAGGTGGCATATTTGGCGGAGGTGTCTAAAAAGGGAACGATGAACAGGGGAACTTTAAGGTCAGGTTTCGAACAAGAGGAAGGGAGTTTTAAGGGCTGCATAGACGCGCGAGAAGAGGGAGGCGATTGGCCATGAATTGTGTAGCCAGGCGTGCAAAACACTTCAACAATATGGGCAGCTAACCTACCACAAACCTAGGTACAATCATCATATGGCAAAGAAGTCCGCAAGGACCTGGGAAAAACGACAATTTACCTGCTTCTGTCTTTGAACTGTTACCAGAACGTGAGGACACCGTGGCAGCACTTTTATTGGGGACTCAGTCTTGTAAGTGAAGTCAACCAATGCTGAAAAGCCTAGATGTATTCATTTGGGGGGCTCTGTCCTGTCTAAGTGAGAGCCGATCAAACAACTCATCACGCGCTCGTGTCCAGACGGTTAAGGGTTCACATTGTTAGCAGGAAGGTCGCGGTTTACGAGACTCCCTACTGGAGTTTCGTGAGATGCGCTCTGGTGATAAGGATGAAACAGCTGTACAGTGATTCTTGACTTTTCCGCACGGATTGGCTTCACATATAGGACGAAGTCTCTGATAAAAATTCCCAAACCCCCCACACCACAAACAACTGGTACATTGATTCCGATAATGGTGAGAATAAGGAGGGGGTGCTTGACACGTGTAACTGAATGACGTACCTGAAGAATATGCAGGCCAAAGTGAATTTTCCGTACAGTAGAAAATTAACGCACGTGTAAAGTGCAATCATTGCCAGTGGACTCACAAAACTCCAAGGGTTTTTGGTCCGCCTGGCCTCCGTGGAGTTCCACAAGATGCACTGATGATTACCACTCAAGATAAAACAGCTGCACCGTGCTTCTTGGCCTTTCGGCATAGACTGGTTTCACTTACAGGAAGAAATCTCAATTGAAAGTTCCAAACTTTCCTCATACTACAAATAATGACAGTGATTTGGTGCAGTATGGCATCGGCGAGGCGGACCAAACAAACTCCAGATGGTATCTTGTATACAGAGAGAGTAGCTTCAATCCGAGAAGCGATAACCACATGGGAAGAGAAAATTTGGCCTGTTCTGGTTTGGAATATGCGCGGCGGTGGTAAAAATGGTGAAAGAGCTTGCAAAGGCTTGCAAAGATGGCCTTTTAGGAGAAAAATTATCGTTTTTAGGCAGCGAGAAGTGTTTTAAAGTTCAATTAAGGATCAAATCTGCAGGTGAAGACAACCTATTTGAAAAAAACAAGAAGCACTGCGTAGTTGGTTTTTCGTTGTTGGTGATTAGCAGTTCGCATCTTACGGATCCTTAGGAGAATTCTGACAGGTGACTCGCTGTCTATTAGTTGACTGCCAAGCAGCCACGAGTGGCGGATTTGCTGTGTGACCAACTCACAATCAACCAGGACAGAGAGTCACCCAGCACAGCTTGTGTCACACGATCCGGCATCGAATTTGGTCTCGTTTGACTACTTCCAAAGTGGAAGAATGAAGTAAACTGTGGGATTTTTCCCCTTCTGAGCATTACATACGTGTAGTTTCAAAATCACAACTCTAGTAACGCAACCTACCCCATCCATCTCCCCCGATACGATGACTTATGCAGAGTTCATCCATGCGATGGTGCCCAAGAGGTGCAACAGAAATGTATGCTGAGTCAACTGATTGTTCGGTTATGTATTCGTCCAATTATAATTCGATACATCATTCATTTCACACTCTCAACCGTTTTCATTAACTAGCCTAAGGAATTGCTTTGTATTGCAGGAGTTCTAGTCCGATTTGTTCTTTGCAGTGTGACGGAAGACTAGGTGCCCTGTGAGTGGTACCAATGTTTCTAAAACGATTGCTCAGACATCTTAATTAAATTTCAAAAGGTCGCCAGCGCGTTGGCTTATACTTTGTAAATTTATATTGTTTAAAGTTACTATATACCCCTCAGAATGCGTCTTTATTGTGCTTTTCAGCTGAGAAAAAAGTAATCGATGGGGGATGGCCCTCCCAAATATGGTGTGCTTAACGAAAATTTGGCGACGGGTACCTATTGTGTCCTCGGTAGTAGCTGTCTTGCTTTAGAAGGCTGGAACTTTGCTTCAAACAAACAGCAATAAAAAAACTGCCACAGGCAAAGAAACTTTTCGAACAAAACCACTAAAACAAAACAAAAGTAGTATCTACCATAGGTGAATCCTTCGACTTCAGAAAACAGCGTCTCAGGTCACGTGATACCCACAACGTTTTGGCATTTGAGAACAATTTTGGGCGGAGAATCTTCAAAATAAGATAAAGATGCTCGATTGCAACTCATTCACTTGGATCGATTAGCAGGCTTTCAGACGGGTCTGTTTTTGAAGTTGATGGCAGTGTATGCACAAGTGTGTAGGGCAAAGTGTGTGACAAGACTTCTGTGGCTTGTGGGTGTCAGAAATAGTTTGCACAACACTTATTGAGACTGAGTAGTCCGAGTTTGATAGTACACGCTTGCTCAGATTCCTGTTATGCAGCTGGATTTTTGGTTCTCCCAGGCGTGGAATCAGCTTATTTCAGACGAAAGGGAGGAAAGATCAATAATGCAGCCAACACAGACCAGGTGTTTTAATCTGAAGTGTAGAGGCCACGTCCCACGTGAGACGGGACATTTGCATAATTGATGGAACATGCTGTAACTGACACGCGAATTTTGGCGTATTGAGTGGTAGGACTCAAGCGCCAAGAGTCTATCCAAGGGACCGAAAGAACCTCAGACCATTATCAGATGCAGTTGTAGAGTATTGTCCATATGGATAGTGGTATAAACCCATGACTTCAGAGAATCTAATGGATGGCATTCCAAAAGTACCAGCCATACTTGGCCGACAGCAAGATTATCGTCCATTTTTCAAGGTGTTTCATTTATTACAAAAGTCATGGCAACCGTTCATCTCAGCAGTAATCAGGCCAACCACATACATGTTATTTGGGCCTAGTGAAAAATGGAGTCTACCGTAATTAGAAAGCAGTCCCTTCTATGAATGAATAGACTCCAACAAACGTCACCTGTGTTATCTACAGGAAAAAAGACCTTACAATGATTTTTTGCAGAGGGCACAATCGTTTGTTCTTGACAGAGGAGAGCATATCATATTCGGGCTAAGAATTCTAAAATTCACCTTGTGGTGGTCAAGTGTAGTCTGTTACTTTCATTGAAAGCAACAGAAACAAAAGCTCCCGGAAGAAATGTGATATCCCCGTTCAAAAAAGGTTAATCTAGAAAGATTTTGTGACATGATCTTCAATGCTGAAATCCATACCATCACGTTAACTCTCAAAACTATGAAGCAGCTGATTCCAAACAGTACTACCCATAACGAGAAAGATGGGATGATATCCAGGACGGTTAGCTGTTTTCCTCCAGTAACTCAGAAACTCGGGTGTATGTCAGACGTATGCCAGGTGTATGCCAGAAGTATGCCGGTTTTATGCCTGAAGCAGTCTGAATATTTCCCAACATTGGGCGGTGAATACCAGTTGGTTGGTTATCCGAAGTACCCATATCCGTCCAAAACAATGCTTCAAAAATTGAGCATTTCACGTGTTATTTATGGGTTCTTGAGTTCAGTACAACCCAATTTGTGATGGATAGTAGGAGCACACAGATATCGGGAAGTGACCAAGAAGCTCTTTGGTTCAGGTCTAGCCACAACGTCGATTTCTTTCTCCATCTCTAAGTGGTCTAACAGCAGCTTAGCCCACACGATCTTAGAGGTTAAACGGTAGATTGAGGTACGTTGAAACGTCTACTTCAACATTTAAGTGCGTATCTGAACAGCTGAGCCAAGCGCCCCTATAACCAGAACGGTTCACCAAATACGTGACCCACAAACAAACAGAAAACAAAACAGACAGATTTTCGTGTGCACGTCAACCAACAACGAGCTCTGACAACTCTTTCAGACCTTATAGATAGAGCATTAGCTGGTGACTTGATGAATATCTGAATCTGATCAGGGTTCAATTTCTTACAGTTTCAAAAATGCGTAGAATTAAAAAATAAAGAACGGCGCCTTTTCAAAAGTATCACTCAGTCCCCATAAGCAGATTTTCCTTGGTGCTCTCTGTATGAAGCGGAGATTCAGATATCTTTCAATTGCAAAGACTAGACACTGTTTTTGGCACCCTAATGAGATATCCGTAACCCGGATGCGTTAATTGGCTCTAGACCAGGTGGTTGTTAATCTGTTTGTAGGGCTTGGTAATGTGCTTGCAGACGCTCATTCACCAATCGTGGGGCCATGATCACTGCTATTAAAAGCGTCCCTAAGGTTGGTAGTAAAATGAAAGCTAACTGACAAGCTTGGCGAATAGAGCAACAGCCATTAGGTCCACAACAAAACATCTGTTCAACCCACATGGCCAGCTATCAGAGGTGGAAAACTAAACAATAACGGGCTGGTTGTCACATGTTTACAAAGGATATTAATTTCTCGAGTCGGTAGAACGGTAGCATAGTTGCAGGGAGTATCGCCTTTTTTGCGTATTACAAAAGGAGACCACTCGTTATGTGTATTTGTGGAGCAAACGGAGAAATACTTAAACTTCTGTTCAATGGTTCAAAAGGTGGAATAGTTCTCCGACACTCACGTAAAAGAAGACCTACCCTCACAGGATAAAGCAGTTATGCAGATGAATTGCTGTGCCATTTAAAATGTAATGGCACCGAAGTTGTGAAACATGAAGTTAATTTTTGGAGGCTATTATACACGCTCCTTACAGCCTCGTACCTGCGCACAAATGAAAATATTCAGAGGTAATTAATCATCTGGATTACCCGGCTGGGTAAACCCCTTTATGGAACAGACATCCTAACCATTTGTTTATAACAGCGACAGGTTAACTAGGGATTGCGAAGCCTTTTTCAAAGAGTGAACAGCCATTTGGCGGGGACTACCGCTAGTACCTCATGCCTCACTTAAGAAAACACTTTTGTGGAACAAAAAATAACGCAAGTGTTAATCGTTTGAACGAAAAGACAACTCACTATGCTAGATTGTGATGTGAGCCTCAAGATAGAAATCAACCATTTGCTGCACATTGGACAAATTTTCGGCATCTCATTACAGTCATAATGTTCCCACTCACGTGCTATTTTACCTGATTTAGTCGCTAGAATGAGATCCATCCGAAATCTCCAAGTATGCACTTTGGTTGAAAATTCCACTTAGAAAAAAAATCATATGTGTAGTTTTATCTGTGATGCAACCAAACCAATAATTTAAGAATGAATCCGTAAGCTACAACCTGACGTCAGTAAAAACCCGCATTTCTGACTGGATATGAAGGTAGATACTGCATAATGGGAAGTAGTTACCATGACGCTCACTCTAAACCAATTTTAAATCAAAGCCGGAATTTTATGCATAAATCTTTTGTTGGCACAAAAGAGAGGTTTATTTTTGACCTTCAAATCAGGTGATTTAACAGCGAAGCTAGTTGATAACATTCAAAATTTCAGCAGCATAAAGAGGTATTTGGAGGTCCAACTGAGACAACGTCCTAACAGCATGTACCCTTGTAAGCCATTAAACGAATTTCCCAAAGAAGAAATGCATGTGTAAGGAAAACACAATCCTTTACGAACATCATTCTCTTTGCCATAATAACAGACAGTATCAGTTGATAAGACTGGTATAGCATGCAGAAGAGTAATTATTGGGTAAAGTACAAGAGAAGCTAACAAGTAATGCTGACAAAGACCTAAAGACCAAAGCATTGAAATATTGTCCTTTATCCGTGCCGAATTCAGCAGCAATAGTGCCAGGCCGATGCCATCAAAAGACGGGCCATACAGGCTCAGAATAAATTAATCGGAGTAACTAATGCTTGCATGGCATTTAGTAAGTTTGTCATTGTGGTTAACCCAGGACAGAAAAACAGTTAGAATCTCCAAAGAGTCCAACACAAATGTTTCCTACTGAACAACAGTTTCTGACATAAGAACATTGCAGGCTTTCCACGTTGAAACATTTCGGCTATTTTCATGGCACGACTCAATAGGTTTCTCAGTATGCCCTAAAACCAGCCTTAAGCTACATCGAAAATAAGCTAAGGCGTTTCGAGAAGAGTACAATGTCTCTCTGTTCATGTCGAAAGTCAAATATCCAAAAAGAGTGCTTAACTTCACACTAAATAAGGATCCAATTTCCAAAAGAAACAAAGGTTCCTTGAGGAAACTATTTTCCACTTAACGAGTGTTAACAGATGAAATCTTATAAAAACCTTCCAGTATGGCGAACTATGGGAAACTATGGAAAATGCTGATCAATGCTTATTTTGTCGAGGATGGCGTACACTTATTTATCCTTTCTGTCGTTTATTAGCGTTTATCTTTGAGACGCACGAGACCACCGCTCCCAGTACCGTCCTAGTGGTTACGGATAAAATATACTGACTTAGTCATGTTTTAAATTGCTCCTGGAATACAGGTGCCATGAGGCAGTACCACCTGTCGTGTTCTGCCTTGAGCGTTGGTACGTATGAGATAGTTGGTCTGTTCAACACAACCAAGGTTTCAACATGTGTCCTACAGCGTAGATAGCATACACCAATTGGAATAACCAAAGGAATTCAGGATGCGGTTTTTTCACTTATCTGAAAATATAGATCACTTTTGCTCTGCAATGGCTGTGTCCAAGACCAAAGAGCCGTGTAGCCTCCCATCTCTGCGCAATAGATTCTGCATTTTGACGCCATTCTGGCGCCTAGCCTCCGTATCTGTTCTAGCCGTGAGGTATACTGGCTCTCCGTATCGCGTCATTGCTGGACACATGCAACATTCATCATACCTAGGGGAAGCAGGTCCCTACTGCAATATATTCATCTTATCATATGTAGAACCTCCAGAAACAGATCCGTGCTAATTTGTTCAGGCGTACATTTGCAGGTCATATTGGATGAGTGCACTAAGTACCTGAGCAGTAGCTGTTAGTTGGATAAATTCCGAATTGAAGCCATATAATTCGGTTTCTCCTACCGGCCCCACAGTGAAAAATGCGGGATGATCTTCGCTGTAAGGCAACTTGTAGACCATGCACAACTTAGCCAGCCTACCCAACTAGGCCGGTGCCTGCGTTTCAATGGTGTGAATTTCAGCGTTCCTCCCAACCTTCAGGTCATCAGAAAACATAAGGCATGGCAAGCTTGTTCAACTTGGCAAGGTGCTAACTTAAAGTATGAACAATCTCGGGCCAAATGCGTCGCCAGGTGTCACACCAAGCATCGTGAAAGCACTCGGCTGATCGTGATATGCGGATGTAGCAGATTATAGTTCCTTTCCAATGTTGCGGCAGTCCATCCAATTCCGGGTTAGGGAGCTTACTAAGAAGTACGGTATACAGAGTGGTCGATGTGCTTAGGTGCTTTACTCGACGCGACAAAAAATGTGTGAAGCACCAACGTTTGCTACTTGGTTATGCGCCCTTACTCAATAAAGCAGATTAATTTGAGTTAACTTTACCATAGTTAAATTGTACAAGCTGCATATTTGAGTAGAGAGTCACCTATATTCTTGGGCTTACGGATAACAGAAAAAATTCTGCTTGCTGTGTATTCTGGTAAATTGCTTAATTCTTTATATGTTTCCTGACCACAATATTGCACACAAAAACATATATAGAGCTTACCTCTTGGGATATGCTCTCAACCGAGCACATTCGATTTCCGAAACCCTCGGCCGCCAGGCATAACCTTGCAGAGGATCCAGAGGACAAGCAACTAAGGCATATGAAGTCTTCCTACTCAGTTGCCAGTGAGACTCAAAAGGAAATACCGTTCGCAAAAACGAAGTTTCCTCTTCTGCAGGTAGCGACGCCATTTATATGATGTTTTCCACTAGTTACTAACACCTTGCATTAATATCCAGTCATCAACGGACCATGCGCTCTGATGCGATATGAAAACGAAACCAACCGGCGAATTAACCAGACGCGCAGGTACAAATACAAGCTTCAAGTGCCCACCGACCTTGAGAAGACGGTCGGGAATATGTGGATGGGTTAAAAGAAACTGAACGTGTGTCGCTGATTTTATCCGCCTATTAGAAAACCCCCGAGAGAACGAAGGCTTTCAATTGTTAACTTCGGTAGCCTGGAAGAATTAGGTCAATAATTGTCGGTTGAACCAACACCCAATTGTTTCAATGCGCGTTTTGAATTTTTCCCTTGCTCTACTCCAACTGCTTTCGTAGGTTAGCTTCTTTGGAGACATACAGATAACATTTTGTGAATTAATTCCGCCAAGAGGAATGGGCCCGCGCGGAGGTTGAAGTTTCAGGGGGGTTTGTGGGTTTCACGACTTCCTGAACAACGACTATGCTTCGATTTAATTTGCCGTGCTTGAATTCTGACAGCACGGTTTTTATGTTGTCATTTTTAGATAATGTGTGGTGGAGAACCGGTAGAAAGTACAAAGATGTAGGCTTCATGAGGTGTTGAATATGCCATTGCCCAAAGCACGGAAGATGGGCTTACAAGCACTCACCGTCGCTTCTCATTTGTCCCGGGCCGGTTCATAACCGGTGCATAACCGATAAGGCTGGCGCGACGGGACGCCACACTACAGATGTTTTATCCTGTAGATTTCAAAGCGCCATCCAGTGAAGCAAAGTACCATGTTCTCAGGTTATGTTTGTTGCAGACCAATTGATGTACAATGGATGATCTGGCAACAGCTTTAACAGGCTTTTGGTTGGAAACGATGTACATCCGGATTCCGGTCAGTGTGAAGAGAATCCACATCTGCGCGTTTATGCGAAACTGAGCTGGTTGACGCCGGACTGTGAAGACAAATTGGGTCACCTCACTGCCATGGATGGTCGGTTGGCCGCAATTTTCTTAGGGTAGGTTAAATATGTTTGTTACGTTTGGTAAGCCTCGTATGCCTCGTTGTGGTGTATCTCAGGATTGGAGGGTTCGTTTTGTTCCTGAAGTGATAGTATTTAGGCGTGCTGCAGCTGCAAGGTCGCACGTTGCATCAGAATTAATGCACTCGCAGGGTTAACGGTGAACTTTTGCCTTGAAAGCTCATCGGACTTTGCGGTACATCAAAGCATTGTGCCACAAGGATGTAGTAATGACTGTAACGTTCTTAACAGTGGTGGGAAATTGGATTGGCGTTTGGGTATTACGTGCTGTTTTCGAGTGAACTTGCGTCTGTTTAACACATCTAACGGTGGGACCCCGAAAAATTTGATGGATTTCTTCGCTCAAATGTATTAAGCATAGCTGCAGAGGGAGTCGCTGAACGGAGCAGCAGAAACAACTCCACCAGAAAGAGTTAGCACCGGGCTTTGAGCCATGCCAAACGAGAGGGCAGAACCGTGACGGACTCTCCTCGATGTAGTATTGCGAAATATCGCTGCCACGATTGTAAACGTTGGTCTGGGTTATATATTCATTGCCGTCTGGCGGGCCTAGTGTTGGAATTTTACCCACGCAAAAGGTCTCTAAATCGCCCATGTCATAGAACGGGACAAGGTTTTCGACGGCTTTCTGTTCAATCCTTTAACAAAGCACATTAAACCGTGTTGAATCAGGTCCACCGGATAGTTCCACGAATGACTATCAACAGAGGGACAGTAAAACTGTTTGACACTGCCAGTAAACGGAGGCCTCCAATAATTATGGAGCTGGGATCTCTGATTGCTCTTTTATGCCGCTATTGGTATCAGACCAAAGAGCATAATTATGGCTGCTCGACGGGCTCTTAGTTTCGTCGAGCACGATTCATACTTTGATATTTGCGCCTCCGACGGCTCTCGGTCAGCCGGTGGGTCCGCCGCTTAAGCCACTACGTCTAATAGCATCAGGCATGGAATAGCCCGGGGGCACCTAGCACTGTGTGCGTATTCCGCGGCCTGTGCAATCTGGAGAGTGATGGTTGTCCGCTACTGTGTACGCAGGTAGGTTTCATAGTGCGACAGGCCTCAAGAAGGCTACGGAGTGCAGTATGAACATAAACACTCAAACTGAGTGGAGGCGGCTGGCCGAAAAAACAAGTTTGTGGGTCACGAAGCGAATTTTTCTCCACTGGCCGGATAGGGTTATAGTCTCCCGAAGCAACTGAGGTGGGAAAGGTGTGGCTTTTTTGCCCGTCTGAAGTGACATCCGTGGACCTGACCTGATGACAGCTCCCAAGCATGTGCCTGGCAGCTGAAGACAGGTCGGCAGAATTTTGAGCGCGGCGACTCCCTATGGGACCCAAAATGTTGCTCGTAGGGAAAGTTTCCTCTGACAAAATAAGACAAACCTAAAACGGCGAAAAAGCTAATTTTACTGGTAATGTCATTTTCACTCGAGAAGTTGTCCACTTCTTGCGTTGTTGGACCTGGCTTGGCCTGCTTCCCAGCTGAGGAGTCACGTCAACGTCGGCAGAGTGAAGTGGTACATACAAGCGGAGGGAATGTGCGCTTGAGGAGAAAAATTTCAGCAGACATTTCATCAGGCCAAACCCGCCTCATATTTAACCGGCAGAACGACCGAGGCTTTTGAACAAGAGGTACCCATATTTTGCGCATTACCTTACACGGAGAAGATTTAACGGCCTAGGTAGTTTAATGGATATGGTTTTTACAACTGTCACTGCCATGTTTGGGGGCGCTTCACCAGGCCGCTGGTCGGCCTGAGACATGGCGGTTATAACCCCAGAGTGAAAAGAATCAAACAGTTCCAGCCCAACCAAGGTGGCTGGAGAGAGCTCAGCTGGGTCATTAAGGTTTACAAGAAAGTTATCTGATATGGATTAGAAAAGTCCAGTGATCAAGAATTCGGGCAAGTTCTAGAAAAGAACTTACCTCAGCCCATAGCGGGAGAGGATGCTTAGAGGTAAGGTACCATCGCATCTTCAAGGAAATGATTAACTTCCTGGAGGGATGACCGAGGATTTGGGTGCAGATCAGCAACCTCCAAGGCCTCAAACGTGGGTCAACTAACGATAGGACGGAAGGGTCCTCCAGTGCGGCACCGGACACCCGGTTTGTCCCAATTTAAGCTGATTGTGCCCCTCATCAATAAACTAATTTTCACCTTCGTGCAGTAAAATTTTTCCCCACAGAAAACACGATCTTGCGCTCACACCATTTTTTCGCCGCTTCGTGTTTGTAGGCGGGGTTCACAGGCTTTGAAGCAGTATTGGCATCCCGTTAGCGCTATAAAATTCTGACTACCGCTGACACATGTCTGGGCGCGCGTTTTGGCTTTACTTCATCTACAGGCGCACAAAATACGGCACTGGACTTGGAGCTGAACCACCAACTTGCAGAGACACGCAAAATTCTTTAGAGTTGTACGGGAGTCTTCGAGTGAAAAGTGGTTTAATTATATCGTTCAAGAAGGACGATTCTTGTTTAAAACGGGTGCGGAATCAAATTGGTAGTTCTACGGGTGAACATGTGAAATCTTTACTCCCAAGACGGGAAAGCGAGTGGAGATCTAGTGAAGATATGCTTAGTCAATATGAATCTCTCGAGTGAGTTTGGACTGTGTATCTTTCATCCAATGACAACACGGCACAAAATTGCAAGCGCGTTTTACTTTGGCATGCGACTGTTACGTAGGAGAAATCGCTCAAAGTATGTTAAGAAACATCTGATGGTTTTATTAAGGAAGTTTCTTTCAACCCGAGATAGGGCTTCAGATATGAAAGGAGGTCAAAACTGCGCGGTGTGATTGACTTCTGAACGGTATGAGGCGCCTACGAATATGGGCACGTCTCAACGCCAAAAACACCACTTGTAAGTTGTACGTCAACTTCCTGTGGAAACTCATGGCCAAGCTGCAGCATAACAGGTGGGAATATTTAGCAAGGGGATGACAGAAAATTCTTAGAATTGTGCCTTTCCATCTGCCATGGGCGCGTGGGCTGGGTCACTCAGCAACTTCTACGCGATCATTATTTTTCAAAAAAATCTCGTTTACTCGTCTATTCATGCTCCATCAATTTGACCGATTTAAAGGCACATTGAACACAATATTAGCGGCATATAAATCTTCTGCATTCACAGAATTTTCGGCACCGCAGAAGCTTATTTTGTATCGCAAAGTTACCGTAATGATGCAACCCAAAATCTGGTTAATCGCACCAGAATGCAAAATATGTTGCACGTAACTCACATAAGCGGTATCCTGGAAACGTTGGCGCAAGCATTGTGTGCAAATTGTCAAACTGTTCATGTGGTGGACCTGTGTCTGGGAACTGGATATATTGACAGATTTTGCAGCGGCCACATAATTTGCTAAGCTCAGTACAACTTACAATGCTCATCCCAGGCATAGAGCATTGTGAGGAAGATAATTAAGCCGTTTTCAATATCTCATTTGGATAAGAGAATTTTAGTCATTATTTATCCGCTGGAGTTTGGTGCACACAGTTGTAGGGACGGTTTATTGAATATGGAGCGGCCTCTGAGCAGGATCGATGAGGTTGAACACCAATACGTCAGCATATCTAGTCGTTTGGTAGGCACCAATGCGGCCGAGATGAGGACATCTTATGGAAGTTACCCGCATTACCCGATTAGATGGCGCTGCACTGGCAGCGGTTTACTTCGGTTTGTGAACAGTCATGTGACAGGCGCTATTCGTGAAGCGAAGGAGAAGAAATGTGCATTTATGCGCCCAGGGGTATTTAGGTTGGCCGAGGAGACCGACGCGTGGAGAACCAAGGTGATGCGGTGTTACAGACACTTGTTTCGCTGGAGACACATGCGGAGAGAAAGATGCAACCAGGTGGCGCGGGCGTTGATCAAACATGGGGTTAATAGCAGCTTTAGCCGTATATGGGAGCTTGAAACCCGAAAAGAGTGGGATGAAAACAGTAGATCGTACACGGTTGTTATTTAACTAAATAAGGTTCACAAAAATTTGGCGAAAGCTTACTAGGGCTATGGATTTGATACCAGAACGCTAAATGAACCTGAAAAGGTGCACACGTGTTGACTGACCTAGGGACCAAAAACCGGCCCGGATTGTCAATATAATACACAAATACATAGAACGATCCGGCTTAAGTGGAATTTTTCCGGACAACTGCAGAGCGCCACTCAATGCGATACCGGATTTCAGTATTTGCTGTAAAATGGGTACATTACGCTTCACACAGACGTTCAGTCAGCGAGTGGGCAGAAAGTCAAAACAAGAGAATATATGTTGTCGACTTCTATAAGGTGAGGTGAGTTTAGTCGACACGGTGTCTAGTCTCGAAGTATACTTGTCGCTAATGACGTTGATTTGGTCGCCCGGCTGGTGGAGGCAACTTCTACCCCTTGTGCGGTCCCATCAGGGCAACTATTTTGTGAGGGGGTGTGGACAGTCTCAACAACCGTAACATTCACAGAAAAGACTGGGGCCTAATTTCAAGGCTAATGAACGAGAGCTGTAGGAGGACAAGGTATTTTTACGCAGGCTGTTTTATTAGAGTATTATGGGAAGAAAACTGGCGGTGAGGTTGAAGAGTTCAGTCGCTGGGCCACTGTTGTCAGGTGCGGAAAGACTTGGTGTATAGCCAACGAAAATGCAAACAGGTCGTAGAAAAGGATTGCACAAGAAGTATAGATGCAGGCCAACATCCAGGGATAGACGCTTCAGCGTAGTGGGAAGATGGGTGCCGTTTTTTTCGGGAAAGATCATGTGCTTCAAAACAGAAGAAGGCCCTGCCAATTAAGACGGCGGTTTGAAGGTCATGCCAACAGAAGTGTCCCCGGAAGCGGACCACAATATCGGCAAATATCGGACCTCAATTTGAACCTCTGTGGAGGATAATGGTGGCGAAGCAAGTGTATCATATAGAGGTAAGGAAACAACACGAGTTAGAGTTGACGAATCGCATGGGCAGGAGTTGAAGCAGTTTATATCTATTTTCAGTAAGGATACGACGCGTGTAAGGCACGGGCAGCCCTTGGACAATGACAGTGAAGCGACAGAGATGCTAGAAAGTCTATCTATTGTCAGAATTCTCCAGGAATTCCTCATGTGCCTTGGTAGTAGGAGGCTTTTTTGGATAATACGGTATGCTAAAAGCACGCTGTTGTTGAGTCCAACGCCACCAGCCCGCATCACCTTGACAGCTGCAACTAACAGCGCGAGTTTGGAAGTCGTTGTTTCAAAATTATGCGAAGATTACGCTTTTTGAGTGTAACCGGCAGTGATTATGATGTGAATTCCACCAGCGGCTGCAATCGCCACTAGATTTTGATGCCATTTTTCTCCCTAGCACGTTTGTTAGATGATAGCACAGGTACCCTCATGTCTAGGGCCAGTAGAACTTATCGGTTACTTCGCCCAACGATCTGGCCTTTCTGTAGCCAAAAATTTAGCTTAATCTAAATTAGCAAGCACAGCTGACGATCGAAGATTCCCTTCCGGAAGTCTGACCTACTGGCTAGCCGTGTGAAGGAAGCGCTGTGGACAAATTTTAAACGAAAATTATACAACCTAAATAAACCAGACAAGCACCAACACACAGCTGATTCATGAACACTGTATCTAAGCGACGCCATCTATCATCAGTAAAGATGATGAAACACCCTGACTTGAAAATGACTTCATAAAATCAAACGGATCATTACCTGGGCAGTTAAAACTCAATGACAGGCTATCAGTCAGCGCAACGAAGGCGGCGTGCCATAATTAAAGGCAAGCCACAAGTTTATATCTAGATTAGCTTGTCGCGAATGATTTCACAGCTTAATGACCTAACAGACCTTTTCAGTTCCATTCAATGACCGGGTGCGAATATTTACATCGTGTAGCGGTTGAATACCGGCCACGAGAACGAGTCCCGAAGTTTTATACCAAATGACAACGCCCCATAAGTATAGGAGATGCTAATAACATGTCCCTTTATTGGTGCTGGCAGCTGGCTTTTGAACTGATATAGTAAAAAGACGGCTGCACCTCAGCTCATTTGTCCAGATCCTTCAAAATTGGTGACTTCTGCAGGAAGAACACCAAGTTTGCTGAGTGCGGTAAACGTTTGAAAAGGTCAAAAAGCCACGCACAGCGCATTCTTTTTACGGTTCCTGTGAGAATCCCATTCTGGAAATTCGAAGGCTGGACGCGGTATTGAGACACTGAGACACGATTGTCCCCTGATCCATATTGTCGACCAATCAGAACTTGCCGTGATTCTTGACCCAACAGTGGCAGGCCTTCTATCCAATCACTTGCTAGTGGACCACATTAGCCGTTGCATCGTCCGTTGGACTTGCGATTTCGCCGACGACCATTTGTAGCGGTCGCACTAGCACACACTGGAGCGTCATAAAGACAAGTCAGGAACCCTGAACTTCAAACATGGGTCAGAAAATTCCGCTCCAGTGGAGCAGACGTACAAGACCACTGAGCATAGGATTCACGAAGGTGCTGTTCTGTTTGTTCGAAGGAAACCAGTGCGCAATCAAATGAGCCAAAAGTTTCGCAGGAGGATTCGACGTCTTTTAGAAATGAGGTCCAAGGTAATCTTCAGGAAGATAATTATTCAAGACTCAGAAAATCAGCTGTCATTGCGTAGGATGTGGAACCCCGGCAAATCAAATACCCGTCGATTGAACTTACAAGTCAGGCCACGACACAAAGCTTTGCTCGGGAAAAATATACTATATAAGTTTAAGTGTACCACCGAAGAAACAAGTCAATATGACGGAAACGGAATCGGCAGGTGACCTGATAGGGGTACCTGAAACCTACGGAATGCAGGCCTGTATTCTGCTCCAGCCAACTTCGCACATTCATTCCGGCTAAGGCGGAACTAATAACCATCTCTAGCCAACTCGATCATTACGAAATTTTTTTTGGCAATTCTTTCACAATACAAGCCCTCCCCCAGCGCGTTGGTGGATGAATTGCCTCCGACAATCCTGATGTCGATGCATTTCTGCCTAATGGTTCGTCAGTCATTCGACGTTCCTGCTTGGAAAGAAACGATTGTCGCCACTACTGTTTATCATTCAACAGCTACAGGCACCCGCCTTACGGTGAGACCTTTGGGCAAAAGGCTTTGGCTGAGGACCTTGATTGTCCTCCTGTCCTGCTGTGGGTGCCCACTCTGCGTCCAACCGTGATCATCACAGTTAAAACGTTTTCATGTCACATCGGACCGTCTTAAATGCTCCATACAGTGGGTGGTTAGGCGAAAACATGCTGCTACCGATGCCTCCCTTCTCTTATACCCCACTTCAACTCGAATACTATCTCCGCAGACCCCAGCACTGGGACGGACCAATTTGTTCGCCATACGTCACGATCTGACGTGGCTTCTGTGTGTCCCACCTTATTACTTTTAAGACTGCCATAAACGTCTCGAGATAGCTCAGTGGTTACTGCACCAGCTTCCGGACCGGAAGGTCCGTAGTTCGAACCCAACCTCAGCATCTCGACTGCTCCTGTCTAGGTCTTGGCAACCTGGCAGTATTCCAGCCCTCGCCCCCTGCCGTTGGGATGGTAGCTAGGTAACGAAAGGGTACTATAGCTGAAAGAACAACCATAAACACCTCAAAGCCTGTTTTCAAATCCCGAAAACCGGTCTACTTTGCTGCCTTCAATGTTCGCGCACTGAAGCAAGCTGAAAAACATGCTTGTAGTGGTTAGCGGCCCTAATGAAATGGACAAACTATTAATACAAATCGGATATAATGTCGCAAGAACAATCTGGAGGAATCTTGGCTCACCCTATTAATACAAATCAGATATAATGTCACAAGAACAATCTGGAGGAATCTTGGCTCACAGTGCATAAGGGCATATTCCACAGGTCCGTATTCCGTTGAACCACCATACCAAGAAAAGAAGGTTCTACTCTCCTGCTATTCCAGGTCTTCGGTAGTCGCAATATTAATCCACTGATGTGAATGGGTATGTCCGTCTTCTACAGCTACCATTTTTTTCACGTTCGGATTAGTGCTATAGTCAATGTTATTTAACCGACAGTCACTCAGTGAAAGGCGCGAAGTTCCTTTGAGCCCAAGAATCAGGGGCTTGTTGTGTATTTCATTGAAACAAAGTTTGTACAATAATGTGACCAGTATTGACACTGTTCAGCTGTAACACATCCTTTCGGTGCCTAGCTGCCATGCCACCCGAAGGAAGCACGAGGGCTGGGATATTGCCACGTTGCCCAAGCCTAGACAGGCGAAGTCGAGAAGCAGAGGTCGGGTTCGAACGACGGACCTTCCGGTCAGTAGATTCCCGCTCTAACCACTTGAGCTATCTCGCCCCAGCAGTATTGACAGGGACAAGAGAGATGATAGTGAGCAGTGAGAGTAGCAGTTTACATGTATTGCATGCTGGTCTTTCTTGTACGCTGGACTCCCTCTATAATAATGTGTGCTGTCTGTTAGAATCAGAGATCCAGGACGCAAGTACTGTAATTTAACTTACTGCCCCATCGGTCCCTCCCAGGTCCCGGCTGCGCACCCCTAATGATGTTGAGGCCACTGTAGCTGGATATACCGATGTGAGCGATTGGCCGCAAGCTTGTGCTTGATTGAATACCCATGGATAGTCGCCTTTGCGCGGTTTGTTTGGCAACGTCTAAAAGAATTTGAAGAAAGTTATGTCCATCGCACCCTATATATTGTGTCTGCTTAAAGCCCTGCCGACTGTAGCACTCAATTTGCCAAGGAAAGTTTCTGTGACGGTCTAGGTGCTCTTTTACAAAAGTGGCGGGCATCTTTGTGGCTACTGGTGGCATGAACGCCCAGGCAGGTAGATTAAGCATTTGGATGCTCGTCTTGGGTTGGACACAATAAGCACGGAAAACGGAGAGCACTTACTACGGATGTGCTAATTGCAGACTGTTCCTTTGCAGCACCGATTCTCGGAACAGTCGAACTCGCTTGACAGTGTGATACCCACCAACGAAGCAGTCCCGAATCCGAACAGACTATATTACCTTCGAGAATTGATACTTTCCTGCTGCCACTTCTGGAATGCCAGCGTGGACTCTGACTATGTACTTTGCTGCTCCTTTTCATTACGCCTTCTACGCAGAATACGCACACCTCGCTTAGCCATTAAAAACCTCGTGGACCCAGAAATCTGGGACCTATCAAAACCGGGTCCAATGCCTACCGGACTGCCCGATGTCGGATGTTAACGGTCACTTGAGACAGATATCTAAAGTGCTACTCAGGGCTGTAACTTCTGTCCGCTGTACAACTCACCCAATCTGAACCAATCACTGGCTTTGCTGAAGGCCCGGCGACGGTTCCTCCTGGTTGCAAGCAGAAATAGACCTGACGCCAGGTGAATCCGAGTGTCGAGGAATGCCGGGAAGCTGGGTGGAGCCGAAAGGCTGGATAAATGGGAGATGCGCAAAGTTCCGCAAATTGTTCCATTTGATTCATTCGACTGGTCCTCGGAATTTTCTTGTCAGCTAGACCATCACGGACCAAGATGGCTCTCCGATATCCAGCAGAAGAAAATACCTGTACCGATGGTTATACTACACTGAACAGCCACTCAGTTGACCACCTGCTATCACCAATCCGGACTGTGAATTTCGGCCCTGCTTCAGCCCCAGGAGTTTTCGAAGTTTTCTACTCAAGTGTCATCGTGCTCTTGGTGGTGACGACCATTCACCTGTTTTATTCAAGGACGGCGGTGAATCCCTCAGCTAATGTCTGTTTTGCCTATTTGCGTCAATCTGGAAGGAAGAGGCCGTTCCAGCCAACTGGGTTGAGTCGATTATAAAGCCCATTTCCAAAAAGGGTACTCAGGGTTACTCAATAAGGGTATTCTCAGACTTCGGAACATGTGAGAGTGTACGAAGAGCTCTCCAAAAGCTTCCGTACATACAGCGGTGTCCGTCCACTCTCCCCATTTCTACTTAACTCCGTGACTGGTGAACTAATGAGACGAACGGTTGAAAGTCTCCAACCCCCCAGCATGTGACGAAAACTGTCGATTTGGAATGTGCAGACGACATCGTTCTCGTTGTCGAAGAGGAGGAGAAGGTGCAGGTGTTTCGGATGAATTGATCAAATTCATCCCGTCTTTTGCACTTTGCACCGACAAAGTGTAATGTCATGCTCCTGAACATGCAATATCTGAACGCGCCACTTACAATCCAGGGAGAGACACTGGAAGTTGTGGAGCGTTTTACATATCTTGGAGGTTGTATTAGTTCTGATTGTAGTGTGGCAGATGAGGTTAATGCACAGATCTGCATGGCTCAGATCGCGTTTGCTAATTTGAGATACCTATGGTATCAAAGCGGTATGTTCATAAACCTCAAGGGACGTGTGTATCAAGCTACAGTGCGGGCTGTTGTATGGTTGAGACTTGGCCTGTTTGAGCAGCGAAACTGAGACATCTTCAGGTACACGACAATCGTTGTTTCAGAACCATAGCCCGTGTGGGTTGGTGCCGGAGAATCCGTAACGAGACACTTAGAGATCGAGTTTTCGGTTGTACAATGGAGACTTCTATAGAAGAATGTGTTAAGCGTAAGAAGCTGCATTGGTTAGGTCATGTACTGTGTATGCCGAACCGTCGTTTGTCGAAGAGTTTTTTCTGTTCTGAATTAAGACTGGCTGAAGGAGAGAGATGGCGGACTCTTGATCTGGCAGAGGGGTATGAAAGAATGTCAACGCGTCATGATATGGTTCTACGAAATAAACATGACCTGTGTGGTTGGCAATTGATGTGTT